>CM047805.1:99276139-99538815 GCA_026214975.1 Gentiana macrophylla | reverse complement strand
GGGTTGGCGGCGTTTGAAGGTTTGGATTATAAGGAGGAAATTAAGAGAAGCGGGATGCGGGGCGGGATCCTTGGAGGAATTGAGATTGACGGTTTGTCCCGATGTGGCTTGGGCGCTTCAGACCGGGTGGTGATCGTAAGGAGATTGTTACTACGGCGTGTGGTCTCAAGATTGAGAGTTTATTGCCGTTTCATCCAGTCGTTTATTGCCGAAGAATAATTTGACACACTTTCATAGGCGATCTCGGGATGATGTATGCTTTGGTTTTCAAGTTGAATGTCGATGTTGGCCAAGCAATTTATGATGAGTTGGTGTTCGATCGGAAGAATTACAAGCGGAGTTTGATTGTCCCGCATTTGATTCATCGGTATGCAAGGATGCCGGAGTGCGGAGTATACGCAGGATCATAGGCCTAAGAACCCGAGAGGTATTCGGAGAGAGAAAGCTCCGTCTGGGGTGAGTCCGAAAGGTGTTCCCGTTCATCGAGCCTGGTTCCACTTCGACACCACCTCGAGCCTCGATTCTTTACGGCTTATCTTCTTCCGAGATTACTCGGCATAGTATGGCTCATAGTTTGCGGGCGATGTTGAGTGACATCCGGGATGGCCAAGATAATATTTTGTTGGTTTTAGAGTGTATCGTTGACGGACGGCAACCGAGAGATCGGCGGATATTCGATGCGCGATGTATGGATTATGTCTACTCCGGCGCAGATAGAGCGGGTGATAGCCGAGGTGGTCAAGATGGAGGAGAAGCCCGAGTCGTCGACGATGAGGAGGATGAGCCTCCAGTGAGACCACTACTCATCGCATCTACTACGCAGCTGAGCTACACAGGCGGCATCTACAAATGGTGTCCCTTCCATGCATCCTTCTCCGGTTGATGCTCCGCTTCCGCTGAGTGATGTTGAGATTTTTATGCATTCTCTGTTTGATGTATTTCTTTCTTTTCTCCGACTTCGATCCGGTTGTACGATGACTATTACTACTTTCCTTTTGGATGCTTCTATGATTTTTGCACTTTCTATTTTTCTCGCTCTCATTGACTATCGTAGGGGTGTGTTTTATTAAATAATGTAAGTTATACAGCACCACGTCCTTGGATTGCGATTTCATTGGTATTATGATCATTTTGGATCGACACTTGTTGTTCTATCTCTTGCATTCATTCTTTTCGCATTATTCCGTTATTGTACCCGTTCTCCCCGAGATGTTTCCATGTTTTTCCAAGTTGGGCAGGTCTATTTTAGCAGTTTTTCCGGGCTACATTGTGTTACTACCTAGGCTCCGGTCTGACCGACGATTCGTGTACCGGGTGCAATCAGCTAAGTGCTCTTTTATTCTTTTTCCGTTCTGCACAACATGAGGGCATGTTGAACTTTTAAGTGTGGGGGAGGGGATTAGTCGGTATGGAGGGGATTAGTCGGTATGTATCTACACATTTACACATTTGCTTATATGATGTTATTTCTATGCTAAAATGAGCTAAATTTTCAAAAAATTTTGTTTTGTCCCGAGTAGGCAATACACGTTTTGTTCGGTTTGTTATAGTCATTGATGCCGTATACCATATTTTTAGCGAGTTAGTTGTTTCACCAAGATTTATTTTTCACGTGCCAAAGTGAATGATGAGCTGTTTCGTAAAGCTATACCCCGTTTTGGACTAGTAGTTTTTGATTTTCTTATAAGTTATGTGCTTAGTGCTACGTACGTACCTTGAGATTTATGGTGGTTTGTATTTAGTTCCGAAGTATGAGATACTGTGAATATCTAGAGGTTTGAATGTGATAAGTAACACGGAGCTAATGTCAATTAAAAGGATAAGTTAATAATTGATTAAAAAGGGTGTGTCGAAAGCTAGTCGATGATTTGAGTGCGGTAGGGTTTACCACGTAAGTCCTATACCACTATGATGACTAAAAGCTCACAACAGTTAGAAAAAGCTGCCTTATGATTGGAGTAAGGTAGGGTATTATCTCGAAATGTCCTGTTCTGCTATGAGGGCAATAGCTTCTTCTAATGTATGTTTGAAGTGAATAAGTTAAATCAACTGAAGAACTGTTATGAAATGAATAAGGCTTAGCTCTCGTCTATCTTATCCCCAGTATAAACTGATAGATATGCTGTAGGGATTATCCTCTGAGTATTTCGAAAGGCCTAGATTCATTCGACCATTCTTTTCGGGATATGTCACGTTTGTAGGGTGCATCTTATGAGTGTCATTTATTGCTATTCTACGAGGGGTATTAGCTAGTTTTACTTTGAGTTCTTCAAGTTTGGATTTAGTGGAAGTTTGTTATGGCTATGCACACACTCACGTGGGTGAACATCTAATTTATTGACTATGGGGTATATGTGTTGAGATGTCTATATTCTTTCCAAGCCTTTATCTTGTTTTGTTTTTGCTCGGACGAGCAAAGTTTAAGTGTGGGGAGTTGTTAAGGGTGAATTTACGTGCTTTATAACGTTAAATTTGATAAGGTTTTCCCCGACATTCGTATTAATCGCATGGAAATCACGTGTTTAAATAGAATATTGAGCGGATGACATTTTTAATAAGTTAATCGTAGAGTTGGTGGATTTGTATGTTTTAATTATGATTTTATGGTTATTGGAATTATGTTACGCTTTGCGGTGTTTTTGATGTGATGTAGATACATGTTGGAGGCTAAAAAGATGATCAAAAGTTGATAAAGTTCGAGCTAATTGATGACCGAGATAAAGATGGAAAGATTGAAGATAAGGTTGAAGAAACCCAAATTCGATCACAGCTGAACTGGCGTCTAGACTGGCGTCCGGATGGACGAGCGTTTAAAGCAGTGGACGAGCGTCCAGGAGTAAATTTGACATTCAGCAAGTTTGGACGCAGGGTGGACGCTGGGATAGACGGGCGTTTGAGGAAAGCTCAGCCCGATTCGAAGTTCATTGTAGAGCGAACGAGCGTCCAGGAAGACCAGACGGGCGTCCGACCGCCGACTGAAGCACAACCGACTTAGTTTTGACCTAGCCGCCTTAGCTCATCTATAAATAGAAGCTTGTATTAAACCCTAAAATCATCATTAGACAACCTACAGTCGACTTTCATAAAAAAAAGCAGCTTTTTGTCTTTCTCTTGTTTTCAAATGCAATCAAAACAATCTTTTGATTTCAAGGTTAATATGAGTAGCTAAACTCTTGGGTTGGACGAACGGGTGAAGCAATTCAAGAGGCGTTCTGGTTTTTCTTATTTTCCTACGTTTTATTTCGACAAAGGTTAGATTTATATTGCGTTTATTTTGTGCTTGATATCGATAGATAAAGCCTGTGATGTTTGTTTGACGATAGTTGAATGAATTCTAGATCACCGCAATAGTAATCAGTTTAATCAATTTGTCTAGAAACGAAAGTTATCAAATTGTTAACCTAGATAATAGATTCGAAAGAATTTATGCCTATCGTGCTTAAAGAATCAATCTTTGATAAAAGTTGATAAACAAATTATCTAAGATATTAGTAATTTGCGTTTAGTATAGGTTAATCTTGGCCTTAGTTGATTTGCATGCGTAGGAAATTAAGAGCCTTTGCGGTTATCTTGAATTGTGGATCCTTGTTCGTCTGCCTTTCCTCCCCATTATTTGATAAACATAAAATTACTAGTTTTGTGACACTTTTAGCCTAAACTTAAAAACGCATTCAACCTCACGTTCCTCGTGGGATCGACCCGGAATAATCGCTTTACTACAAGCTTTGCACTTGGAGCGACTAACCGGATTTTTATTACTTGTCTTTTTGTTTCGTTTACAAAAATCCACCACATTTAACGAACTTGTAGTTTACCAGTAATATCCAGAATCATTAGATGTAAACCTGGGATTAGGAATCGCCGTACCCGTTCCGGTGGTGGTCTTTACCGCCAAGGCACTGAAACCTTTAGATAACCTAACTATAGAGGTTCGGCCTCAGCTACATCCGATCGACATGTTTAACACATGTTTATCCAGATTTGTCTAATCTAATAATCGTATTCGTAAGCTATCATGATGGAGTGTTATTGAAGTGCTAGTCAGGACATAGTCTGGATCGATCTTTAGGTACTTCCAGTCATTGTCGATGGATGCCTAAGGAGGTTCTTGTTCTTCAGTCAGCACTCCCTAATTCTTAATAGATATGATGTTAATACAACCTAAGGTAGGTTAGCTGCATATACACGTTTGTTGTCCTTACAATTGAAGTAGACGAGTTTTGGGAAATGCACCCGTAGCTGACGATTAGACTTATGAATCTAGTATTCTAGGGGAATTACAGGGGAGATAAACAAGCTAGATTAATTACGCCTAAATAGAACATCGACTAGGGGAAGGATAGGGTTAACTATTTTTATTTGTCATTGTGTCTATGTTGGCCAAATATCACTTTTAGTGTTGAAAAATATGGTTTAGTACGTTTATTCATGGAATTCGCATTGTCTCTGTAAGATCGACCGGTGCTCATTTTCTATACGCAATGGACTTAATCCTCTTGCTAGTATAAATGATTTACACGTGATCAAGGTCTTGATGAGGCGTGACAAAGAGAAAAGATTGGATGCCATGAAATCTGAAATGGAGTCCATGAGAGACAACCAGGTTTGGAACCTATTCGATCCACCTAAAGAAATCATTCATGTAGGGTGTAAATGGGTCTTTTAGAGAAAGACTTGCATGGATGGTAATATGGTTACCTATAAGGTAATGTTGGTGGCAAAAGACTATAAGCAAGGACAAGGAGTTTACTATGACGAAACATTTTCGCCAGTAGCTATGCTAAAGTCCATTAGGATTCTATTTGCTATTATAGCATACCGTGATTATGAAATCTAGCAGATGGATGTGAAAACATCTTTCCTTAATAGGAATATTTTTGAGGAAGTGTACATGACACAACTTGAGAGTTTTACGTTTGATGATGCTCGGAGTTTGAATCTTCGTTTTAATGAGACAATCAAACAGTTTGATTTCATAAAGAACGAAGATGAGCCATATCATTACAAGAAGGTTAGGGGGAGTGTTGTAGTTTTTCTTAGTGCTTTATGTGGATGACATCCCTAGTATTAAACCATGATAAAGAATCCATGATAGTGACTATTATTGATGCGATCTCGATTCACTTCAACTGGTTTCATACTTAATTGTCTCTAGTTGTATGTGCTATTAAATGGGATATTATTAGTACGGTTGGACTAGCACGTATTAGATGTCTTCTATCTTGTGAAGATAAGGATAAATCCCGTCTATTGAAATGTAGGGACACTTAGACTGTACGTGGACGTGTATTAGAGAATGCGTACGTTAGACTGACCCACTTACTTTATTAAGTGTCACTCTATGTGGCAGTTGTGTAATTATTTTCAGACCGGAGTCTTCGTGACATCACTGTGTGGATTGTCATGCTTTGACACCATTGAGGTTTCCCTTAATCACGGGGCGATCATACAGTAATGCTTGGGTGTGATATTGAAGCATGCGTAGGATTCATGTTGCTCGTCCAGAAATCGCATATCCTAATGGTTGGAGTAAATATCTGGAAGAGACTTCTTATAAGGAATCTCTTGCTCCCGAGAATCTTTGCAAAGTGAAAGTAATTAGTTACTTCGAGAGAGTAGGAGATCCAGATTATAAAATACAGTCGTTAATGTTTTGACACTCGAGCTACGACCGTATGTATATTATAACAGCGATATTATTCTATTTACACGGTAACCGTTTCACATGAAAGGTAGTAGTCAATGCACTCGACTCTGCCAATGATTGGAGGTCATGAAGTGTTACTAGACGCTAATCAAGATTGTTAGGTGTGAGGGCATTTTGGTAAATATACTGTATACTTACAACCAACATATTCGGAAGCCTATCGGGTCACACATTTGAACTTCTCTCCAGATTTAAAATGTGGTTATATGATAACCAAATAAGGAATGAATTATCCCAACTATTAAGTGTTATAGTGACAAGTTAATATTACAGTATTTATTTATTATCAATAAATAATAATCCAATATATATTAATTATATAGATTAATTAAATTTCCATAATGTCTATTTTAACACATATGGGGTGCCACATTATGTGTATAAGATACAAATATATTTTGCAATTTAATTAATGAAAGTGTATATGTTAATTAAGGGATAAATCAATCAAGGATATTTACTTTTCATAATTCCTTATTTTATTAGGAAAAATGTTTTCTTTCTCCCTACTCCATTCAAGAAACATTTCCAAGGCAATCCTTGAGAGCTTGGGGCGCCACTTTCTTTTATATAAGGGAAGGTGTGTCAAGCTCTTTTGAATTACAGTTACAAGAGCATTATTTTTTTAGAAAATATTTGGGGGCTTCTTTTGAGAGTTTGAGAGAGAGGAAAAGTTGGTCTAGCAACCAAGTTTTTCCAAAAGCAATACCAGCAAGGATTCCGGAGGAGGTTCGTGTGGATCGACGGTAGAGGCCGAACATTTGGACGGCTCCTTGCACAACTACACTTAGACAAAGCGTCCATTTTTTCTAAGATCTATTCTGGTATGAATTCTTGTCTACTTTTTCCTTTGTTTATTGTTTAAACGAAGTCGGTTTTAGGAAAAAGAAATCGAAAATTTTAAATTCCGATGCATTCATGTATCGATTTCCTAAAAGATATATACCGCTTGATATTGTTATAAGAATATTTACATCTCCAAATGCACACTCGTATCTTGAAGTGTACGTTTCGTGGCATGGCCGAACGGCTCGTACCCGATAGTTGTTCGGAAATCCGGGTCAAGACGTTACTAGTAGTATAGACATGATGTTCGGAGAATAACTACTTTATTCACTACATAAGATTAAAACAAACGAATGTTGATAACTGCAAGGAAAATTTAATCAAAGTAAAAGAATTAAGAACAAGATGCTAATTAAGAAAGATGAGTGTTCTCGAGACTTGTTGAATTATCTTCTTTTTCAAAAGTTTAAGTTGATAGGATAGATAATTAACATATTAAATACTTTGAAGAAAATCAGAAAATCAGTTTAGTAAAAAAAAAAAAAAAACTTTTATCTTAATCCTAATATTTTAATAATAAGATAAATATTATTTCACTTAAATGATGTATTTCAAAGAGCAAATTTATCTCTACATTATATCATCATCATTATCTCTTTTTCGAACCTCATTCTTATCTTCTATTACCTTCCCTCAAACGTTGTTGGGTTTGGAGGCAACGTTTGTTTGTCAATGAAAAAGATGATACGTTTTTATTGACACCCACGTCTTTTAGCTCCTGGCTCTTTCTTTTTTGTCGAATAATCTATTCAATTTTTCCTGATGACTGCAAACGTGCCTTTTGATCTCTGCAACACACATCTGACGGAGGGATCTATGTTTATATAAAATAGATGTCCTAAGAAAAAAACATATGATGATATATGTAAGAATATTTTTATTCATAAATAAAACCTAAAAAAACAAATTGGACTCCGAAAACAAACATCGTCTCCGCATCTATGCCTTGCTTTGCATCTGTGGACGACAAAATATTTTTGTAGTCAACCCACAATTTCTGAAGCCAAATTGCACCCACAATTGTATTTGGCCACAAGTTGTGGTAATGCACGATGTAATGTGATTTTTTTTACACATAGGCCTGCAAGCTGATGACAATGGATGATAATGATAGATTTATAGTTTCGGATTCCTTTGGAAGAACGAGATGATCGAACGATATAATTCTTTAAGAGTTGAAGAGGGATCAGACCAAGGTTCATCAATGTTAAGGTACTCGAACCCCCGCCCCTGACTCAGATACTATGAAGAAAATCAGAATACGTTAATGGAACGAAGTAGGGATTTTACTACTACTACTACTAAAAAAATTAAAAAAATTCAACAACAACAAACACACACATAAAGCACAAAGACAATCATAAAAATAAAGGTGTTTAAATGCAGATCAACAAATAAATGAAGGGTTTGAGTTTTTGCGGAAAGTGAAGAGGGAGTGGGCTGTGCATTTGCGGATGAGACTTTGGCCGAAGAAAAACGAAAAATATCACATGCATCAGTGCAATTGTGCAAACCTCATCAGATGATGTAAAAATACAGAAAATATTTATGAAGAGAGAGGGCATGATTAGAAGGTTGGAGATAAGGTTCACAACCCCATCAGATAGAAAGTCTTTCAGAAAAAATCCCCTTTTTTTATATTATTGGATTATATACAGTAAAAATGTATGATTTGTAGAAAGAAAAGACAAAAGAACTATACTTTTTCTATTGACTGCAAGAAATATGTCCGTTTCATTGATCTAGTATCTAATAAATATTCTCCCACGTACATTAAAGTAAAAATGAAGACTTTTACTATTGATGGGATTAGTTTGATAGGATTCTAATATAAATATAATTCGATGTACTTTGATCTATATTTTATTGTTGTTGATAAAAAACTAATATTATTTTAATAGTCCCTTTTTTTAAATTTATATGATCCCTTGCATTATGCACATGTTTTCTGTTAACATTTGTTTTATATAACAAGTGATGAAAAGCGGTATTTCTGATGTGTTCACAAGTACGTCATTAATTTGAGCATGATGACCTACGTTGTTATTGTAACGATCCGTTTCGGAAACCGTGGATAACACAACATGAATAGTGGTGGGTTTGACAACCGGACTGAAGGTGTCATAATAATCAACTCATGGTCGTTAGGCAATTCTTTCACGGATCGTATTCGTACTGGAAATCAGAATCAAACGAAGTTTTACCCTTCTGTTCCACATGAGATTTCTGTTCTCGTTGAGCTCATCTTAGGACACTTGCGTTATCTTTTAACAAATGTGCCGCCCTAGCCAAACTCCCCACCTGACAATGTCTTCCTCCCGGATCGGCAATCATGTGAGTCTGAAGGCTCTGGCGGATGTTCCGGACATCTGCAATTCTGACTGGCCGTTTATTTTGGCATTGGAGTGTGTGGTAGCTTCATCTAATTCTGAGGGGTTACAAAGTTGGTATTTGGTTATACTTGCTGTCTGGTATGATCACTGACCCTTATGTGGCCATGACTGGTTATATACATATTATTGTATATAGAAATGTGCTTATTTATATATTGTAATACGTGTTTTTTAGCCATTATTAAAGTAGATCTATGATCTATCCAGCCTAATTTGTAGATCCATATGTTAATTGTTGTCATTTATCAGTATAGCCCTCTATAAGACATCACTATTTTCACTGTGTATGCATAGACCGCTTTCCTATCAAACGTGATGTTCTGCTTATGTAATGCATTCAGATTTTGATGTACTCTTCGTTCCGTTTTAGCATATACTTTTACCGAAATCAGATTCACATTTTCTTGGAGAAAACTAAGAAATGGCAGACAATACAGTAATTCTAATGCTGAAAAATTGTAGATGTTGCACGGAGAAAAGTCACAGGGAATTCGATGAGCATTTGTATTTCAAATAACCCGGGCTATGTTTGACCCAACTCATTATTTTAGGTCCAGAACTCGAATACAACATTTCACTGAAAACCACACCGTCTAAGAAGTAAATCCAGTATAAAACACAAATAATTTACTTTACAACATCCTCCCTTAAGGGAAAAAAGTACGATAATTAAATGGGTAGCTTCAGCCATGACATTTCTATGATACCTGGGGTGGTGAAATGTTGATCGCACATTCTCATTTCCGGGCTTGCAGATATTGATGCCAGTTTGGAATGATGTCCCCAAAATGTTCATACATTTCATCCTCTGCAATTCTTTTCCTGTATTTCAAACATCAAATTTATCTTGACATTAATTATATCATCATCATCATTATCTCTTTTTCGAACCTCATTCTTATCTTCTATCACACTTTAACATGCCCGTTCAAGTGTGGCCTGTAACAAGTCTGTCTGAGCCAACATGGCACATGACCAACAAATAGGCAAAATATACATAAGGAAACAACACTTGCACAATATACATGGGAAACAATAATGTTGACAACAAGATTTGATCCCGCGACCTCCTGCTCTGATACCATATTGAACTATCATCCCTTCCAAAAGTCTAAAGGATGGGGAAGTAGGTAATTATGGTATCAAACATTTCAACTAGACTATTCATCAAGCACTTAAAGCTTATTCTTGATTTTGTTTAAAATAGCAAGAACTTCTCCAATGTTTTTTCTTACTCTTGGAATCTCTGCCGTGCAATCCACTGCTAAATTCAATATAATTGTCACAGAGTCCATCATTTTAGAAAAATGTTGCTTTTCAGTTGATTTTATAAGACCATTGTCTACGATATCAATCAATGCACTTCCAACAGACTGATTTACCCAATGATGTAGAGTCATGCCTTCACTGAACATTTCATCATCAGGCCTTTTTCTTGTAAAGGTTTCCATTAGCATAATTCCAAAGCTGTAAACATCGCACTTTGTGGTCAACAATCCTCCCGAGCCGTATTCTAA
This sequence comes from Gentiana macrophylla, assembly GCA_026214975.1. Classification (NCBI taxonomy): domain Eukaryota; kingdom Viridiplantae; phylum Streptophyta; class Magnoliopsida; order Gentianales; family Gentianaceae; genus Gentiana; species Gentiana macrophylla. Next base: position 99,528,352 of record CM047805.1, on the reverse strand, counting down.
AATTACATGTCGACGGCCAAAATTATATTTCTAGAAATTATAACGTTGATCTGATTAATTAGGTCAAAAAATTTAGAAGTCTGTATACATACCAGGGGCAATGTAGCCGAAAGTTGCGATAGTATTTGTATAAGTAAAGCTGTTTTCCTTCAACATTTTTGCAATGCCGAAATCACTTACATGAGCAACCTTGTCTTCATCGAGCAGCACATTACTTGGCTTCAAATCAGCATGTACCACCGGCATTTGGTAACCTGAATGCAAATATTCCAATGCGTTTGCTACATCAATCATAATATTCAATCTTTCCATGAATCTTAAAAAATGATTCTCTTCAGAATCATGCAACCAATTTTCAAGACTCCCATTGGGCATAAATTCAAGTACTATTGCCTTGAAGTCAGGGTTGGAACAGCTGGAGATAACTTGAGTAAGATTACGATGTCGAAGATTGCGCAACATCTCGCACTCCACCTCAAAACTTCTAAACACTCCTTGTGCTTGTAAATCAAACACTTTAATAGCAACAACATGTCCATCACTGAGTGTGCCTTTGTAAACAGATCCGAAGCCCCCTTTCCCAAGCAAATTCCCCTCGTTGTACCGATCGGTAGCTTGTTGAAGTTCATAGAATGAAATCCGATTGTTTCCTAGAACTTGTAACAATTCTTCTTTGTTTTTTATCTTGTTTTTCCTTCGAGATAATAGACATATAGCCACTACAGTTACAGCAACAATAGAGGCGACCAAGCTAAAAGAGAAGATGAAAATGTGCTTAGGCCCTCTAAACCATGACATTTTGTGTGATGTAGTATGACATGGAGGGACGTGAAACCGTTTGTCCCCACATAGAGCCTTATTGAATATGAACGATTCCTCTGTGAAATTCTCAAAAGGTCCACCTGATGGGATTAAGCCAACTAAATTGTTATGCGAAACTTTGAAAAATGTCAAGTACTGAAGCTTCTCAAGTGTCATTGGAATCGAGCCAGACAAATTATTTTTGGAAAAATCTAGAGACTGCAAACTTGTGATCTTTGAAATTGATCCTGGAATCGGTCCTTCCAATAGATTAGAGCTTAAAGAAAGATTAATCATGTTCTGCAAGTCCCCAATCACTTCCGGAATATCACCCGAGAGGTTATTCATCGACAAGTCCAAAAGCATTGCAACCTTTATGTTCCCTATTTGGATTGGCAATGAACTATTGAGAAAATTGGATGAGAGGTTAAGCTCCAAAAGATCTTTCAGATTCCATAGACTCATAGGTATGGTAGAACTAAACTTGTTACTGTTCAAATAGAGCTTCCTCAATGAAATACCATTTCCAATACAATCAGGGATGGCACCTGAAAACAAGTTGTTGGATACATACAACTCACTTAATCTTTTTAAGCTGAACAAATTACATGATAGAGCTCCACTTAGTCTATTATTCCAAAGTGCAATTGCTTGAAGATTTCCCAATGTCGTAATCGATGTTGGCAACGAACCGGTCAATAAATTGTCATGAAGAGACAATACAAGCAAATTACTCAAGTTTCCAATACTAGCTGGAATTTCACCTGATATTCCACATCCACTTCCCTCAAAATTTTCAAGAGATATAGAAAGATTACCAATAGATTCTGGTAGGATGCCATTCAAAGGATTCTCTTCAAACTGTAGAGCCACGAGATATTTGCAATTAGATAGTCGTTTTAGAAATTCCAGCTCCAAAGATGAAGAACCGCTTGTCAACTTGTTAAAAGACAAATATATGAATTCAAGATACCTTAGATCCCCAAGGTAGTGAGGAATGTCTCCACTGAAATTATTGCTTGCGAAATCAAGAATACGGAGTCTAGAAGAATTTGAGAGGAAGAGCGGGATAGCTCCGCTCAGGTTATTATAATGGAAACTAAAAATTTCTAAATTCGGAAGCCAAAAACCCGTAGTTGAAGGTAGACTTCCTGAAAGATAATTTCCGGAGAGATCTAATGTCTGCAATGTGGAGCTGTTGAAGAATCCTTCTGGTACTGAACCACTCAACACATTTCTCCCTAGATCGAGAAATCCAATATTCATATTATTTCCAAGATCTTCAGGTATGGAGCCTAAAACAATGGCAGATCACAACGTCAATATAAATAAATGAATATAAATGTGGAAAACAATCATAATCAACCATTACCTCTTAGATTGTTATCCGATATAGATAGATGTGAAAGCAATGTCAAATTACCAATCTCTTTTGGAATAACACCTGCAAAAAGGTGCAATGGATGGATGATGAATATATTGAACAAAACAGATTTCAGTAGCTTCCTTCTATTGTAACCACTTGCAATACACAATACACTGTAATACGTTTTGATGATACACATATTTATGCTTGAATAACATAACATTTTATTAACGTGTAATTTTTTACTTTAATTATATAGGAATGACAGAATCAAACGTGATAAAGAAATTGAAACAAAATTATATTGCTGATATTCTTTAATCACCATATATGCGTAGAACTATGTCTTCTTGCTTAAGAACAGAGTAGTTGCTTCTTTTTTTCAGCTAACCCTCATCCTACATTAAGGAATCTTAATTTACATGCAGGGGGGCTTTTCCAGAAAATTCTTGCCTGGAGACTTACTACTTATGCACCTATATCGTCGGATGAATGTCCGGTACAAAAATCAAAACAAAACAAAAAAACAAACAAACAATATATATATATATATATATATATATATATATATATATATATGTGTGTGTGTGTGTGTGGGGGTGTGTGCTGCACAAGTGAGTCTCAAGGGCAAGAATTTTCTGTTGGTTACAGAGATTTACCTGTAAATTTGCAATCACTGAGTTCTAGCACTCGAAGACTTGTTGAATTGCTGATGTCTTTCGGAATTGTTCCTGGACATTATCACAAAACACATAATTGTCAAATTCTTAAGACTAATGATATGTCTAGAATATATGGTTTGAAAGTAGTTAAAAGCAAAAAATTTACACCGTTAATGAGGGTGCAGACCATTCATTGATATGAGCTCCTCACTATTAACAGTAAAGTGTGTTATTATGTCTCTTGTTTTGATCGTTTTGTTGTGTAATAGCAATTCCGAATAAAATATATTTTACCTACTAGACTGTTGTCATTAAGGACGGCGATCCCAAGCATTTTCATGTTCCAAAATTGCTGTGGTATTGACCCACTAAAGTTGTTTTGAGAAAAGTCCAAAGCTCTAAGCTGGGAACAATCAGACAATTTTGATGGCAAGGGACCATCTAACAAGTTAGACCACAGGCTAATATGTTTAAGGTTTTGCAGGTGATTACACATAGTATCCGGCAGATTACCAGATAAACTATTAAAAGCAAAAGACAGTCTTTCCAAAGTTGAAATGTTAAAGAGTTCAAAAGGGATTGAACCAGACAATCGGTTTACAAAAAGGGCCAATCCCTTCAAGCTTGTTAAGTTACCAATGGAAGATGGGATAGATCCACTAAAACTATTATTGTTGAGATACAAGTATTCTAGCTGATTAAGTGAACCAATCCAAGATGGGATTTTTCCGGTGAATGAATTAACGCTGAAATTAAGCAGTTTCAATCTGCCTAATTGGGATAATTCTTGGGGTAAATCACCATTGAAGTTGTTTCCACAAAGATTAAGGGAAACAAGAAATGAGAGATTTCCCAATTGGGGTACTATGGTTCCGGTTAAACCCATGTCTGAAATGTCCAAAGAAATCACTCGCTTATGTTTTGAGCCACAAGTGACTCCAATCCAATCACAGATTGAAGATCCAGCAGACCAGTTCTTGAACAAGATTTGATTCTGATCAAGACTGAAGTGATTTTTCAGGGCAAGAAGGGCATCTTCATCGCTGAAAATGCTATGTGTGGCAGTAGTAGTAGCCATAGATGATGAAGCAGAAAGGCAAGAAGCTATAATTGACAAAATATTGCAGTAGCCAAAAAATAAGCTTCTTCTTCCCATGATAAGTGAATAAGGAAAGTTGATTGACGGTATAGAAGTAAAAGATAGACAGTATAGAAGTAAAAGATATCAGCACTCAGGACAAAGTGAATATAACTTTAATCTTGAAAGTAAGTCACTTTTATTACTCCACTTCCATGCATATATATACATTCACGAAAAGAAAGAGTTGGCAAAAGTCCTTATGACCCCATGTGATTGTCGGGACTCTCCAAATGCCAATCACGTGATAATCATAGGTTATAGATAATTATTCCGGATAATTATCTAACGTGGTACCGTTTAATAATGTCACGATATATTATACGTGGTTTTATGGTGTTAAAACATCCGTCGATTACACCATATATTTACGTCGATATATACTTTGTCGTGCTCACATCGAGACTTTACTATTAAGTAAACTAGGTGCGCGCTAGTAATATACACGGAGGAGAGATATTATATCTAATGGACATCCACATACATGTTATATTTTTAACACAAGTTATAACACGTAATATTTATAACACTCCCCATTGGATGTCCATTCCACAAAGAATCTTCCTCGTTAAAACCTTCTTTATGAAAAACCTCTGTGGGAAAAAATTCATAATGAAGGAAAAAAAGTACAGCCTTCATTTGTGTTTTACTCCCTCTGATTTGAATACTCTTCAGATCTTTAAGTTGGCACATTCCAATCTTCTTCGGTAATTTTTCAAATGTGGCAGTAGGCAATGCTTTAGTGAACAAATCTGCCGGATTGTCACACGATCTAATTTGTTGAACATCGATATCACCTTTCTTCTGACGATCATGCGTGAAGAAGAATTTCGGTGTTATATGCTTTGTCCGGTCGCTTTTTATATAGCTTCCTTTCAACTGAGCTATACACGATGCATTGTCTTCATACAATGTGGTTGGTTTATCTTTGTGAACGGGTAAACCACAATTCTCCCGGATGTAATGTGTCAATGACCGTAACCAAACACATTCTCGACTGGCTTCATGAATAGCTATTATCTCGGCATGATTCGAGGATGTCGCAGTCAAAGTTTGTTTAGTTGAACGCCATGAGATTGTCGTACCACCACTAAGAAACAAGTAGCCAATTTGCGACATTGCTTGGTGAGGATCCGATAAATATCCCACATCGGCGTAACCAACGATCTCCGGACTTGATTTGTTTGAATAGAACAATCCAAGATCTATTGTCCCTTACAAATACCGGAACATTTGTTTGACTCGGTTCCAATTTCGCTTCGTTGGAGCCGAGCTGAACCTGGCCAATAAATTCACAGAAAATAGATATCCGGTCTAGTATTATTGACTAGGTACATTAATGCTAGCTCCAATAGCACTGAGGTAAGGTATTCATGTGGTCGTATCTATCCTTTAAATTAGGCACAGTTCGGAATGATTATCTTTTACAGTAAGATATTCATTTTTCAACCCAATCTCCAAGATGATGTCGAAGGAAGATCATGGCTTTGGCACGGCTTTGGCTGGACTCATCATTTTCCTTAATAATAGTATTGCCAAGCCCCATATATTCCTTATGACCCATGTGATTATCAGGACTCCCCAAATGGCAATCACGTGATTATCATAGGTTACAGATAATTTTTCCGGATAATTATCTAACGCGGTACCGTTTAATAAAGACACGGCATATTACACGTGACTTTATGGTGTTAATACATCCGTCGGTTACACCATATATTTACGTCGATATATACTTAGCCACTTTGTCGTGTTCGCGTCGAGACTTAGCTATTAAGTAACTAGCTGCGGGCTAGTACTATACACGGAGGATATAGATATTATATCTAATGGACATCCACATATTACGTTTTATATTTATAGCACGAGTTATAACACGTAATATTTATAACAAAAAGTTCTTAATTGACTGTATGAATGTTTATCAATGTGCAAGAGTTACAAAGTATAAGAGTTACTACAATTATCATACATTTTACAGTAAACTTATATTGTGAAATCCCGAATATTTAATACAGGGTATTATTGCTAATTGGGGATATATTATTTTTATGATTTTAATAAATCATTGACCAAAATTGTGACTTTTTTAATTTAAGGACATAATCATAGAGATATTATTAGTATCTGATAATTGAACTAATTCCCATAAAAGATTTGATATGATGGATTAATTAATTTCCCGAAAAAATATGACACGCTATAAATAAGTGTGTTGTGTTGTGTTGTGGTTAATATAGAATAAGAATAATAATAAAAGAGGACATAGCCGACAATAGCCTTCGGCAATTAGAAAGAACAACGATTTTATGGTGGTTGATGGGAGTCAACTTTACGTGATTCCGGTGCATTTTCTACCCCCGTTTATCCCACTTTTAGCATGTTTCTTGGTGTATTTAGACCATCTTTGGGGTAATATCGTGAATTTATCAGCACGGGGAGTAAATTCGTCACTTTGATAGTTTACTACCTCTTTTTAGTGATATTGACCCGATTCCGAGCACTTTTACCCTCCGGAATGTTTTGGATGTTTTTGGTTGTTGTGATGATGTAGGGAAATGGTGTCTCGAGAACCCGGAAGGCAAAGAATTATGATGAGAAGCATGGTCAAGGTGCAACAATGAGCCAAGGAAGGAGAAAGAGGAAGAAAAGGGAGAGGAATGGTTGGTACCCTTGTGGTCTGTTCTGATTCAGCAGCATTTTGACCCATGATGGAGGCATTTTCTGGTCATGACTTCTTCATGAAAGTTGTAGAGAATTGAAAGAGCTTTCCAACGCATCTTGAATCACCCAAATCGGAGCTCGGACGAAGAAGTTATGAAGGTTTTACTGCAGCAGAAAAACTGCATCATGCGAAACGCACGTTTGGAGCGTTCAAACGCTGGTTCCATGTCTCAAACCAGCGTTCCCAGCTCCCAAACCAGCGTTCCCAGCTCCCAAACCAGCGTTCCCAGCTCTGCCAAACCAGCGTTTGAACCCCTTTACTCCCAGTATTCATCTCCTCAACTCCAAACGCTGGTTCCATGTCTCAAACCAGCGTTTGGACCAATTTTCTGCAGATTTTCCCCTTTGCACTATAAATACCCCCTCATTCCATTTCTTGAAGGAACTTCGACTTTTTCCCTTCCCTTAGCTAGGTTTTGCTCGATTTTTGTAAATATTTTGTTGCACTTTCCTTTTATGTAGATCAAAGACTTCTTAACTCCCTCTTTTCATTTATTAGATTAGAATTTCAATCCAAACAACAAGTCTCCTACTTTTTGATGAATCTCCATTTTTGTACCTTCATCTCCAACTCGAATTTCTGCAACTTTTATGGTATTTATCTTCTTCCTTATGCTTGTTATGCTTCTTACTTATTGTCTCTTTCATGTTTTAATTAGTATAATGAGTAGTTAATTCCTCCCCATAGCCGGGTCATGTGATATGTGATGAAATCACCCTTTGGGTGATGAAATTGGGAGTGGGTAGTGTGTTTTATTGTTGTTTCTTGCATGTTTCACGTCTTAGAACTTGTTATAACGGATTTGAGCTAGATTAGCTACCTAGGTCAAATATCACACACATCACTCTTGAGAGTTGTTCAGAGAGAGGGGTGTGGGAAAAGGGTTCTAGGATCGCAATGTAGTCTCGGTTTAGTTGTTAAACCGAGCTCATCGTGAGGTTACTCGTTTATACGTTTAAGCGGCTCGAGTGCAAAACATGACTTGTTAGGAGAGAGTTGTTCAGACCTTAACATGGCATAAGGTGTTAGAAGAGAGTTGTTCGAGACGCTTTAGCACCGGGTTTAGGAGTTCGCACTGTGAAATTGAATGCAAGAGCTCGTTTGTTATATTGCACACTCCCGGTTTTGTCTATCCTCGGGTTGAAATTAGTCATTTTGATCATGGTTCGGCTATGTCCCTTTCTCCTCGTTGAATCTAGTAGTTTAATCTTCTCTCTCTTTTATGTTTTAGCATAGTGTAATAACAACCAACCAACCGCTTGTTTGCCTAGACTAAGTTAGAAGTTCACTTTGGTACTCACAAACACACCTTTCTCTGTGGGATCGACCTCGGACTCCTGTAGCTATACTAGCAATCGACCGGTCCATCGCGGTTAGAGAGCTTGTTTAGTCACCGTTGTCTTGAGTATTTAATAAATTTGTTTGGTGAAAAACGCTCATCAAAATGGCGCCGTTGCGGAATGGTGTGTGTTATTTGTGATATCTTGTAAGTGAACCGAGGCTTGGGTCTAGGTTTTGTTTTATTGTTTTCTTGTTGTTTTCTCGAGATTTTGCGGTTGTGCTTAAATGGAAGGATTTTTCAATCAATGGTACTCACCGAACAACAATACCCTTACCAACCTCGTGCACTGAGCGATATTATCAACAACAGTTCATGCCTCATCCTCAATATCGCAGCAGAGTAACCAAAGTTCATGGGCTTATCGATTGCCTAAAGTGCATACCAAAGTCAAAATTATGGTTATTCGAAAGCATATGAGCCACAACATTATGAGGATTTTCAAGTATGACCAGCTTCCACTCCATGCCACAAGAAGAATTCACGACAATCAAATGGAGCAGGTTGTCAAATCAATTGCAAGAGTTCGAGAAAGAGTTCAAGAAGGATATGCAAGAGGTCGACAAAAGATTTGACTCCGACATAAGCAATCTTGGAGACCGGATGGGAAATTGCTTGAACCGATGAGGCACGAGAAAGTGGAAGAGACTTGTGCAATAGAGGTGGTTAAGGAGGATGAGGTGCTTATTGAAGAAGTTCGGGTTGAGAGTGAGATTGATGATTCGATTCACTATGACGAGGTTTCGAGCCGGACATTGATTTGGGGTCATTCATCACACCATCACATTCTATTGAAATATCTAATGATACCTTGGAAGAGTGTGTGGTGGAGCCAACCATTGTTATGGATCGAGCAAGAATTCTTTGGTGATGAAACCCTCTGGGATCAAGAAGAACTGCAAGATTTTGAGATGGAAGCGCGCAATTGTTGTCTCACTACACCACCTTCCCATGATGTGCAAAATGATGAATTGACAGAGAGAGTGTGGTGGATTCGATTGCGGTTGTTGATTTTGTGGAGATAGAGCCGAAAGAGAAGAGCGGGATCGCCCATTTCACCATCACTCCCGATTGAAGTGCATGATGATGCAATTTTGGAGTGTGTGATGAAATCTAATGAGCTTGGTATGACATCCATGGTAGAGCTACCGGAAGAAGTGGAGATTATTGACATGCCGGTCCCGGACTACTACACTCTTCCACAATGTGTTGAGGAGTATTATTCGATCGAGTTTGTGTACTCCCCGGTAGATGAAACTCACAAGATTCTTGAAAATGGACGACTACCATGGGATGGCAACTTCAAGAAGAAGAAGATAAAGACTTTGAAAGCAAGGGACTCCCGAGTTGGCAAGAGGTGGCCTCGAGAGCCATGCGAGGTAAGTTCCTTGTGAACTCGTTTTTCCCTATGCTTGCTATTTTTGTTCTTCTGAAGTTGTTGATCTTTTTGAGTTCGGATTTCGGTTGATGGTGTTTGGTGTTACTTGTTTGAAATCAAAATGTTGTCTTGAGTTGGTTTGAGTCCTTTGTGGTTTGAGTCCGTTTTGGTGCCACTTGGTCGAGCCAACGACGTAAAACAAAGGCGCTTTGTGGGAGGCAACCCACCATTTTGGTAATAATTATGTTTTTGAAGTGGTTTTTGGTTGGAAGAGGGGTGAGTTTTGTCTTGAAAAAGAGAGGTTGGGGTGAGAGCTCCATGTTGGTTCTTGCTTTTGTATGTAGACGGGGATGTTTTTATGTGAGCCTCTGTGGCCTTATTTTATGCGTGGATGCTCTGTGTTTCTTTTGATTATCTTTACATCCAGTGCACTTCCTGTCTAGTATGGTTGATATGCTTTGATACCTTGATTGTGGCATGGCTTCTATATTTATATATCTCGTATCTATCACCATCTTTTGGCACGTGGATTTTTTTCCCGTGCATGTGTTTGCCTTGTTTTTTCTGCCTACACATGGTGTTCGTATTCGAGATGGAGCTTACTAGAAGATGTCACGTGGGCTAAAGTGCGCCTTTACTGCTGGGTTTTGGTCAAACAAATAAGTCTTTTACTCTTTTTATCTCTCACACACCGAGGACGGTGTTTCGTTTAAGTGTGGGGTGGGGAGACTTAGCCGTTTTCTTGGTATTGATTGTTAAATGTGCTATAAATGTGGTATGCTTAGCCTATGATCGGGCTCTTAGTCGATTTTTGGGTAATTTTAAAATTTTTCAAGGGTTCCCGACACCGTGTTGTATGTGTTATTTTCACATTTGAGTGGTGATCACCTTAGTCGGGACCCCAACATACGCATTATGGTTTGATATTATCTTGAGAATGGAGTTTATTATTTCACTGGCTACACTTTGTGCACAATTTGATTTCTACCACCTTTCATATCATGAGTCTCGAGACGAAATGTCATAGGTTTACTTAAGTAGGACATGGGATGACGGTTTTGGCGCCCTTTTGACCTACCATAGCCAAATAAGCCTTAACCCGAATATTTACCCTTCGTAGCCCCTCTCACCTTGATAGAATGGTCTCGATCACCATTCGCTTATAGCCGTTTTGTTACTTAGTCGAAACCTACCACAGAGCCTTAAATATGGTCACATATCCTTCATTTTAACCTACGAGTGGACCTAGTCCTTGGTTGGAGCACACTTGCTAAAACAAGTGTGGGGTGGGGAAATATGATGTTTTGATTGGGTTGTTGTTTCTTGTTTTGAGCTATAAGGTGTTGAGGAGCTCGCTTTGGGCTTGGTGTTCAGCTTTTGGGCCAAGGAAAGAACCTTCTTCTTCTCTTTTTTTAAAAAAAAAAAAAAAAAAAAAAAAAAAAAAAAAAAAAAATCAAACAAAGTTCAAAATACATTAGCTCTCGTTGAATAAAAGTTGATGTTTATAGAAATAAAAGGGTTGGAGTCAAAAGTGTTGAGCTCAAAAGTTGCTTTTATGATGTTAGAGTTGGGATAGTGAGATAGGTGCTAGTGTGCTTGGACTCACCTTATGAAACTTGAAACATAGTCAAGTTTGGCAATGAGTTCGGGTGTATTAGTAACCTATGGTTCCCGAAATGTCAAAGTTGATCAAAAAAGGAGTTTTGGGTGGTTTGCATGATACAGATGAGTTGGTACTTGGTTGATTAGGTTCACTCGTATTTCTTTTCTCCAGCCTCCCAAAATACCCTTTTCACTAACCGAAATCACCCTAGCCTAACGTTATAACCGCTCAAGTCCTGCCTTGATCGTGTCCAAACTTAGTAAACCAGATTAGTGGAGAGGCTCGTGATTATGAAACGGTTGGTAGACCTTTTTGGTTGGGATTCAAGCCCCAACAATCTTTTTGAGCATTTGGTTTTAGCTTGGCACCACACACACTCCATTTTCTTGATAATGTTGTACCAATGTATTTATGTTCGTGTTTCTTACTTTGGGGCCACCTCGAGAATGTGAGTAGTAGCACCTACATCACAAAGTTGAATCCCTTGGTTGGTTTTAAAACGCCTAATTTGCTCGAGGGCGAGCAAAGGCTAAGTGTGGGGTGGTGATGGGAGTCAACTTTACGTGATTCCGGTGCATTTTCTACCCCCGTTTATCCCACTTTTAGCATGTTTCTTGGTGTATTTAGACCATCTTTGGGGTAATATCGTGAATTTATCAGCACGGGGAGTAAATTCGTCACTTTGATAGTTTACTACCTCTTTTTAGTGATATTGACCCGATTCCGAGCACTTTTACCCTCCGGAATGTTTTGGATGTTTTTGGTTGTTGTGATGATGTAGGGAAATGGTGTCTCGAGAACCCGGAAGGCAAAGAATTATGATGAGAAGCATGGTCAAGGTGCAACAATGAGCCAAGGAAGGAGAAAGAGGAAGAAAAGGGAGAGGAATGGTTGGTACCCTTGTGGTCTGTTCTGATTCAGCAGCATTTTGACCCATGATGGAGGCATTTTCTGGTCATGACTTCTTCATGAAAGTTGTAGAGAATTGAAAGAGCTTTCCAACGCATCTTGAATCACCCAAATCGGAGCTCGGACGAAGAAGTTATGAAGGTTTTACTGCAGCAGAAAAATCAGCATCATGCGAACGCACGTTTGGAGCGTTCAAACGCCGGTTCCATGTCTCAAACCAGCGTTCCCAGCCCCAAACCAGCGTTCCCAGCTCCCAAACCAGCGTTCCCAGCTACGCCAAACCAGCGTTTGAACCCCTTTACTCCCAGTATTCATCTCCTCAACTCCAAACGCTGGTTCCATGTCTCAAACCAGCGTTTGGACCAATTTTCTCAGATTTTTCCCTTTGCACTATAAATACCCCCTCATTCCATTTCTTGAAGGAACTTCGACTTTTTCCCTTCCCTTAGCTAGGTTTTGCTCGATTTTTGTAAATATTTTGTTGCACTTTCCTTTTATGTAGATCAAAGACTTCTTAACTCCCTCTTTTCATTTATTAGATTAGAATTTCAATCCAAACAACAAGTCTCCTACTTTTTGATGAATCTCCATTTTTGTACCTTCATCTCCAACTCGAATTTCTGCAACTTTTATGGTATTTATCTTCTTCCTTATGCTTGTTATGCTTCTTACTTATTGTCTCTTTCATGTTTTAATTAGTATAATGAGTAGTTAATTCCTCCCCATAGCCGGGTCATGTGATATGTGATGAAATCACCCTTTGGGTGATGAAATTGGGAGTGGGTAGTGTGTTTTATTGTTGTTTCTTGCATGTTTCACGTCTTAGAACTTGTTATAACGGATTTGAGCTAGATTAGCTACCTAGGTCAAATATCACACACATCACTCTTGAGAGTTGTTCAGAGAGAGGGGTGTGGGAAAAGGGTTCTAGGATCGCAATGTAGTCTCGGTTTAGTTGTTAAACCGAGCTCATCGTGAGGTTACTCGCTTATACGCTTAAGCGGCTCGAGTGCAAAACATGACTTGTTAGGAGAGAGTTGTTCAGACCTTAACATGGCATAAGGTGTTAGAAGAGAGTTGTTCAGACGCTTAGCACCGGGTTTAGGAGTTCGCACCCGTGAAATTGAATGCAAGAGCTCGCTTTGTTATATTGCACACTCCCGGTTTTGTCTATCCTCGGGGTTGAAATTAGTCATTTTGATCATGGTTCGGCTATGTCCCTTTCTCCTCGTTGAATCTAGTAGTTTAATCTTCTCTCTCTTTTTTATGTTTTAGCATAGTGTAATAACAACCAACCAACCGCTTGTTTGCCTGTACTAAGTTAGAAGTTCACTTTGGTACTCACAAACACACCTTTCTCTCGTGGGATCGACCTCGACTCCTCGTAGCTATACTAGCAATCGACCCGGTCCACTGCCGGTTAGAGAGCTTGTTTAGTCACCGTTGTCTTGAGTATTTAATAAATTTGTTTGGTGAAAAAACGCTCATCAGTGGTCCTCGAATAAGTAATTGGACCACCATGTCATCAATTTAAAACAACATGATTGGTAGTTGATTTTTAAACATATATAGGAGACCACCACAAATCCCTTAAATTCTATTGGTTTGACACACAAACTAGGATTTGATCGACCATAGTAAAATTTGCGTACAACGAAAAACATAAGTACGGAGGAAGCATAGTTCGTTGGGAGAAAAGAAAAGAAGATGATCCGGTCACTATCCGGTACACCGTTTTTCAACCTGATTCACGAGTGCTTTGTGGGTATAAATTTAATTTGTGATATTTATTGTATTTTGGGAGTTTAAATTCTACAGTTAGGATTAAAGGATGTGTCTTTAATTATTGTTAGATTTCGAATAGGGGAAATCATTGTTAGATCTGTTGTTGATAAATTTATGTATGATTTGGAAGTAAGATGATGTTCAGTTCATAGTTCGGCTCGTCTTTAAGGTAAGGAGTTCTGTTTATCAATAGGTTACGTTGTTAGTTAAAATAATGTTGTTAAGTTGGTTGAAAACTGTTTTATGTTAAACTGGACGAAACTAGACATAATTATTTGATGTCGTGTAACCGTCAAACTGTGTTTTCGGAACGTTATTATGTTTTCTAGTTACTTTACTGTAAGCTTGTTTATGTGTGTAGTGGAGATAGGTTGGGAGCTCGGTGTTGTTACGGCCTTCGGTATGTTCACGTAATTTAGTTAGTGATGTCAACATGATCTTATGTGCTTTATGTGCTTCTACATGTTTGTAGTTAGTGTCTTTGCAATTAAGTACAAGAGTACCGTGATCAGGACCCACGTCGGATGTATGACCATTCGTATTACCAATGTCGTTTTCAAGACGATGTATTACAAGAGTACCGTGACCCAGACCCACGTTGGATGTGACTAGTCATATTACCTTTGTTGCACCAGACCCTCAGTTCAGTCAGTAAGAAACATGAAACATAACAGTACAAACAAACATGCTCAGTAAGAAACAGGAAATATAACAGTACAAACAGACATCGCTGAAAATGCTATGTGCAGTGGTAGCTATAGCTGATGAAGCGGACAGGCAAACTATAATTGACAAAATATTGCAGAGGGCAAAAAATAAGTTTCTTCTTCCCATGATAAGTGAACGAGGAATGTTGCTTGACATGGGAAAAGGAAATAGCTAATGAAGTTATGCTTACCTTGAATATGCAATATGATGAACCCATATTTATGTTTGGTGACATGCGTATTTGTATCTGATATCGAATACGTATCGGATACGTGTACTTAAGATACATGTCTAGGGCATATTTATCATTACAAAAATTGGATACGGTGCCTTTCTTGAGGTATAAAAAAGAATCTACTCTGTTTTACGGATAATCAATATCTTGTAAAAAATTGTAACAGCATAGCTCCCGCTCTACTAAAATGTAGGACAATTATGGAGCACATTAGAACGCTTCGGCGTAGGACAATTATGGAGCACATTTTTGCACAATGAAAAGGAAAACAACAAGCTAGCTCGCACATGAGCTTGCTGCCTTCTCTTTCAAGTCGGATGTTGGAGTTTTTCGGAAAGGTTGTGTGTCGATTTGGTTTTGTATCAGTTAAAATTAATAAAATCTTTCGTTTCTTGAAGAAAAAAAAAGTTAAAGATTGTGAAGGATAGTTGTAATCTAAAATAGTTGAGAGAGACAAGCATTCTACATTGCATTCTTACATTTTGTCTTATCAACCATTTTGTATCTTATCTTTATCATTACTCTCCCTCTGGCAAAAAAAAAAAAAAAAAGAGATCTATGTCCTTATATTTTTAAATTTTACACAATTACCCCGTTGGCATATGTTACATTTTCAAAATCTCACCCCGTTGTATTTACAAACCGTTTTTTAGATCTGCATTTGTGGTTGAAAATGCATCGACCGATGCATTTGTGGGGGTGTTAGGAAGACTTGTACAGACGACTTTGAATGGACTTTGGTTTCCACTTAAATAAAAATTAATAAACCAGAAAACAAAAATTTCTTAACAGAGCAAG
The DNA here is from genome assembly GCA_026214975.1 of Gentiana macrophylla. Lineage (NCBI taxonomy): Eukaryota > Viridiplantae > Streptophyta > Magnoliopsida > Gentianales > Gentianaceae > Gentiana > Gentiana macrophylla. Next base: position 99,512,905 of record CM047805.1, on the reverse strand, counting down.
AGTTACAAAGTATTAGAGTTACTATTATTATCATACAATTTACAGAAAACTTATATTGTAAAATTCCGAATTTTTAATAAAGGGTTTTATTCTTATTTGGGATAAGTGATTTTTATGGATTTAATAAATCACCGGAAAAAACGTATTTAATCGAGATTGTGACTCTTATAATTTTAAGAGATAATCTTAAAGAGATATTATTAGTATCGGATAATAGAACTAAGGGGGAGTGGTAATAAAGGACAAAAAAAAGTTGAAAAGTAGGATTAAGGACAGTGGAAAAAAAATCATGTTTTAAAGGACAATTCCACTGTTTGTTACTCAAAATACACTATTTGGTTGCGTTATCTTTCTGATTGGAATCCACTATTCCACTGTTTGGTTTGTCATTTTCACCCAATAAAAAATTCCACTGTCCTTTTTATACATTTCCACTCTTATTTTGTCATTTTTAACAATAAAGCCTAGAACTAATTCCCCTAAAAGATATGATATGACGATTAGATTTATACAAACATTTAATTAATTCCCCGGAAAAAAAAATTACACATTATAAATAATTGTGTTGTGTTGAAGTTAATATAGAATAAAAATAATAATAAGAAGAAAAGAGGACAATATCGGCAATAGCATTCTGTAATTACAAAGAACAATGATTTTATGGAGGTCTAGGAACAAGTAATTGAACCACCATGTCGTCAATTTAAAACAACATGATTGGTAGTTGGTTTTAAACATAGAGGACCACCACAAATCCCTTAAATTCTATTGGTTTGACACACTATCTAGGATTTGATCGACCATAGTAAATGTTTTGTACAAAGAAAAGCAGAAGTACGGCAGAAGCATAGTTCGTTGGCACCGTTTTTCAACCTGATTCATGAGTGGTTTGTGGGTGTTTAAATTGTGATATTTATTGTATTTTCGGAGTTTAAATTCCACGGTTCGGATTAAAGGTTGTGTCTTTAAATAAATTAGAGTTTATTCGAAATCGATAGAAGGTCGAAAAGGGGAAATCGTTGTTAAATTTGTTGTTGATAAATTCACGTATGATTTAGAATTAAGATGCTGTTCAGTTTGTAGTTCGGCTCATTTTTTAGGTAAGGAGTTCTTTTTGTCAATAGGCTACGGTGTTAGTTTAAAGTTCTGATGTTAAGTTGGTTGAATATTGTTCTATTTTGAACTTGATGAAACTAGACATAATTATTTGATGTCGTGTAACTGTTATTATGTTTTCTAGTTACTTTACTATAAGCTTGTTTATATGTGTAGTGGAGATATGTTGGGAGCTCGCTGTTTTTATGGCCTTCGGTATGTTCACGTAAGTTAGTTAGGATGTCAACATGATCATATTTGCTTTATGTGCTTCTACATGTTTATAGTTAGTGTCTTTGCAATGAATTACAAGAGTACCGTGATACAGACCCACGTCGGATGTATGACCACTCGTATTACCCATGTCGTTCTCAAGACGATGTATTACAAGAGTAATGTGACAAACCTAAAAATTGCCCAGAAACTCAGAAAGCAAAGCAATGTGCATACAAACTTTCAAATATGAAGAAACACGAAATCCCCCAACCAATAGGCCAAAAGATTCAAAATTTGACACATTGACGGCATGAAGAACGTCAAAAAGAATACCGGAGAAACATGCCGGAGAAAATCACATAAGGGAGATAGAAAACGAAGCAAATCGAAAGAGAAATGAGAAAATTACCTGGAAGTTGGTTGAAAACTTGATTGGAAACTTTGAGCAGACGCCGGAAACTTCAAACGTGAATTGGAACTTTCAAATCTTCATCGGAAAGCTCAGCTTTGCCGGAAACCTTTGCTAAGAAACTAAGAAATGCAAAAAGAGTAAAATGGATGAGTACGGTCCCTTTATATAGGTGATGTGTGATTTTCAATAGATAATCAATAAATCATACCGCAAGCGCACGGCTTATCGAGTAGTACTTAGGATGTCGATCCCACAGGGACTTGTAGTCAATCAACAAACAATTCCCGATTTATATTAGCTAGACAAATCAAATGTTTGTAGGTTTTTATCTAAAAATACTAAAATTAAAGAAAATAAAGAAAGTATAATTGTGAACCAAGAACTTTAAGTTTTAGGTAAAGATTCAAATTAGAAGCATTTCTAGGATTTCAGAGTCACCACGGAATTACTATATGACTTTCCAACAATATTTCCCCCAAGATACGAATTTTACACTTATAAAGGCAATTATCAAATTTTATCACAAAAATATTCTTTCGAATTATTTTCGTGATTGTACCTAGACTCAAACTACACCCAGTTTCCCACGATGAAGAATGAATTTAGATCCCTTAAAGAACCATAATTTCATGCCATCTAGGTTTTTACCAAATTTTCATTCCAATGAAACCCTAGATTCAATTCTTGTTTCCTAGAATATCAATTAATTGGTACTTTTTCAGTCACTAATTAATCGAATAATTTCTCTACCTTGAATCGTGATTATTCACCCTCTCAAGCTATTAATTTCGACAATCATACAAGAATAGCATACAAGAATCAATTTATAAGCATAAAATTCATAACAAGGGAAAGATTGGGTTTTTACACCATATATTCATATCCGGGTTTCTCCTAATCCTAGAAATAGATATCTACTCACGTTCCATATCAATATTCCAAGATTCAATCATAAAATTCATACTTTGACAGGGAAAATAAATAAATAGAAGAAAGGAGAAAAGAGAGAGAAAGAAACCGTCAAAGTATTACATAAATAATCAAACCTTGAAAAAGCTTTGTTCTTGAATTTCTTGAACCTAAAATCCTTGTTCTTGGGGATGGGAGAAGATGATGAAGAAAAGAGGAAAAGAGTCGACTAAAATCTGATGAATGAGGCGTGAATGATGATTTTCACGACTTAGGGGGGTATAAAAGGGATAAATATAAGTTTCCATTATTAATTGAATCAAGAAAATCTCTAAAATCAAATATCTATCAATCTTGGATTCTTCAAGTGTGTGGGCTCCTCTTTTCCATAAAATTCACGCCAACTTCAAGGAAAATCACGTTGGAAAAGCTTCCACCAATCAGAACATTTCATTGGCCAAGATCAGATTTCTGGAAACTGTCACACCCTGGGTGTGACAGAGGCTGGTTTTTGAACTCTTTCACTTTAGCTCCGCTTTTTGGGCCTTTTTCTTCTAATCTTGAATCATCCTGCAATAATTCAATCATCCGCAGTAATCTAGCCCAAAAAGGATAAAAACATCGCAAAATAACAACACACGACACCAAATTGAGTCCAAAACATCTAAAATTATTCGACTTTTTAGAACACACGAGCATCAATAAAGTCATCCCGGCATTCAAAACACAAGATATAGACTAACTAATCCTTTTTATCATATCAGGAGCAAAAGTGAACAAAAATTATCAATGGGAAACAACATAGACCAAGCAAATAGACTCTCACGGGATATATCACTCAACGCTCAATGTTTGTGAGGTGACTATACTCTCAAGCTCATTCCATTGAAAATGCCCTACTATATGCATGCTTGTATATCGTCTCATATCAATCACCAAGGCATTGTGCAATACATAAATCATAAGGTCTTTGGGAAAAAAATGGTAGGTGAGGACTGCCCAAGTAAGAAAAAGTAAGTGAAAGGTGTAGGAAGAGTAAGAGACGGCAAAAACACTAGAGCTAGCGAGACACATGACTATTAAATTTCAACATCACACAAGGGCAAGGGGTCAAACACTTTATTTCCAAACAAAAGAAAATACAAAGGATAATTTCTCTACTTTTGGGAGGATAATGATACAACTCCCTCTTTATTACTAACAAATAGAACAAATAATATTTAGGAGGTTTTTTTGTTTTTTTTTGATTGCCTCCTTTATTGATTTTTTTTCTCTTTCTTTCATATATATATTTTTTTGTCTTTTTTTTCAAACTAAGAAACAGACAAATGGTAACAATATGGATTTCCCCCAAGCTTGATCATTACATACTAAGTACAAGAAATTTGATAGCCACATGCCCCAGTTAGTCCTAAGGTTGGGTGAAAGGAATTGGGCTGCCTCTTTTTCGGGTTGTTCAATTTATGGTGTAGTGAAGTAAGGTAATGTGGGAAAAAGGTGCAGTAAAGATTAAGGCTCAAAAGGTATAAGGTATATAATGTGGTGGAAGGTAGAAACGAATGCCTCAATCATTTCTATGTGTTTGCACATACCAAGGCAACATCAACAAGACTCAACACAAGTTCTAAAGGAACAAATCCAAGGAAGAGACAATACGCAAAAATTTAGGGTGAGACTGAAGTGGTCAGTCATATGGCCGGAAAAATACCTCACCGGGTTATTTGTCTATTCACTCAGACTCCATTGTTTCCTAAAGAAAATAATGGCACTTTTATACATGATAGTCTAAAAGGATTTTTCACACCATGTCATGCATTTCTCTTGCTAGAACAAACTATATCAATTTTCATGCATTGAAAATCTCATCTAAAGTAGCTATGTGTGATCATCAAAACCATCAAGACAAAATGACACAACTGACTCGACTGACAATGACTAAGACTCTAAACTGCAAAAGAGAAAGACTTGCACAAATGTCACTCCCCCACACTTAAAGGTTGCATTGTCCCCAATGGAATTAAATTAAACAATGGGAGGGTAAAAAGAAAACTCAAAAGATGCAATTGGCAGGCTCCTTGTGTTCATATCACGCTCCGAACATCGTAGTCCTGGAGAACCTTCGTCTAACCCTGGGGGAGTTGGAGTGTTGAGAATTGAGAGTTACTGGAGCTCCGGAAAAGTCACCGGGATTTTATGGTTGTTCTTTCCATGGTGGCTTTATTTTAGGAGTAATATCTCGAAAATTCTTAGTTTTTCCCATGAGATGGAGGAAGTGGAGGGGATGTATAAAGGTGGATGAAAAAGATGGTAAAATATTTTTCTTTTTTATATATAAAAGAAGGTGATTAGGGAAGGGGACGGGATGGATGAAGCATGGAAGGGGGAGGGGGGATAGTTGGGTTTGGGTAGAATAAAGGAAAGAAAGAAAGAAAAAAAAATGAATGATTATCTAGTTAGGAGAAAAGGGGTGCTGGGCCAAAAGTTTGGGAAAGAAAACAGCCTCCATCACACCATGGGTGTGACAATGGCTGTTTTTTCGTTTTTTTTAGCCACCCATGTTGTCTTTAACCACGTCATTGGTGTGACCTCCACTTTCCAAAGCTCATTTTCTCTGCATGCAATGGCCATCAAATACCACTCGTGCACATCTTTCTTTCTGCAAAACAGACACAAAAACAAAACAAACCAAGACCAAAGGACCGAGAAGACAACTCTCTTCCTTTATTTATTCATCAAACAAGTAAAAATTTAAAAAAAATTAAAAAAACACATTCTGAATTTATAGTCTTCAGTTGGACTATCTTTAAACATCATTGTCAAGGAGGACTAAACCAAATAAGGGCATCCCTCTGCATTTTTCTCCACATATCAAGGATATTAACAAGGATTTTCAGATATAGCATTGGGAGCCTATAATAATGTCTTCTGAAAAAGTGATGAATCATTTTAGCTCCAACGAATGAAGTGCCTCCTAACAATTTATTAATCTCTTTATACTCGATATGCTCAACATCAAGAAATTCAGCATCGTTATTCAAGGAAGGATAACTAGCATTATCAAATAAATTAGAGTCAAGCACCGTAATGTTACCTCCATTTTCATCCTCTTCTTTGCTCATCAATGTTGAATTCAGAATTATTGCACCATTATCTTGTGAAGATGGTTCGAATTTCCATGTGGCTCCACTCTTGTTAATACGAAGGCCCAAACACTCCGCAATCTTTGAGAAAGAATCACCAAAAACATTCATATCAAGACATTGTGGGATTTCATAAGGATCATAGTCTATTTCATCCCCACAACTTTCAAGGACGGCATTATGGTCTTGAATCTCCATCATATGCTTATCCTTTTCAGTCTCTTCAATAACATGGCGATTCCGTGCAATCAATTCTCCAATTGTTAGCTCTCTCTTATTAGTAGAAGAAATGGGGTGTGAATTATTCGATATTTCTTTGAATCGATCCCATGAAGAATAAGGATAGTTACTCCTCCCACCACTGTATGTTGGTGCATTAAAGTTGTGACTATATTGGAATTGATTCTCATAACTCGTACCATAGTTGTCATAGGTATTGCATTGGTGGGATAAATATCCTCCATTGCATTGAGCCTCACAGTGGTTTCCACCACAATATGAACATCTCACTTTAAATTGGTTAAGCCCATATCCATACTCCCTCTCATTAGTTGGTGTCACTTGAGCATTGAATCTAGAGAAAGATGAATCCATGAAAGCTTGACATTTCAAATTTCTGCACAAGAAAAGAAAAAAATTAAAAGCAAAAAAGTCTCACCGTAGCAAGGTGCAGCTTGCTATGGTGAGAAAAAAAAAGTCTAGTCTAACAAAATCAAAAACACGTTCGATGCTGACACCGAAGTCCGCGGCAACGGCGCCAGAAAATTTGATGTGTGATTTCAATAGATAATCACTAAATCCCACCGCAAGCGCACGGCTTATCGAGTAGTACTTAGGATGTCGATCCCACAGGGACTTGTAGTCAATCACCAAACAATTCCTGATTTATATTACCTAGAAAAATCAAATGTTTCTAGGTTTTTATCTAAAAATACTAAAATTAAAGAAAATAAAGAAAGTATACTTGTGAACCAAGAACTTTAAGTTTTAGGTAAAGATTCAAATTAGAAGCAATTCTAGGATTTCAGAGTCACCACGCTTACCAACAATATTTCCCCCAAGATACGAATTTTACACTTATAAAGGCAATTATCAAATTTTATAACAAAAATATTCTATCGAATTATTTTCGTGATTGTACCTAGACTCAAACTACACCCGGTTTCCCGCGATGAAGAATGAATTTAGATCCCTTAAAGAACCATAATTTCATGCCATCTAGGTTTTAACCAAATTTTCATTCCAATAAAACCCTAGATTCAATTCTTGTTTCCTAGAGTATCAATTAATTGGTACTTTTTCAGTCACTAATTAATCGAATAATTTCTCTCCGTCTCGATCTATTAATTTCGACAATCATACAAGAATATCATACAAGAATCAATTTATAAGCATGAAATTCATAACAAGGGAAAGATTGGGTTTTTACACCATATATTCATATCCGGTTTCTCCTAATACTAAAAGCGATATCTACTCACGCCCATATCAATATTCCAAGATTCAATCATAAAATTCATACTTTGAAAGGGAAAATAAATAAATAGAAGAAAGGAGAAAAGAGAGAGAAAGAAACCGTCAAAGTATTGCATAAATAATCAAACCTCGAAAAAGCTTTGTTCTTGAATTTCTTGAACCTAAAATCCTTGTTCTTGGGGATGGGAGAAGATGATGAAGAAAAGAGGAAAAGAGTCGACTAAAATCTGATGAATGAGGCATGAATGATGATTTTCACGACTTAGGGGAGTATAAAAGGGATAATTACATCATAAATAAAAGTTTCCATAATTAATTTAATCAAGAAAATCTCTAAAATCAAATATCTATCAATCTTGGACTCTTCAAGTGTGTGGGCTCCTCTTTTTTGATAAAATTCACGCCAACTTCAAGGAAAATCACGTTGCAAAAGCTTCCACCAATCAGAACATTTCGTTGGCCAGGATCAGATTTCTAGAAACTGTCACACCCTGGGTGTGACAGAGGCTGGTTTTTGAACTCTTCCACTTTAGCTCCGCTTTTTGGGCCTTTTTCTTCTAATCTCAAATCATCCTGCAATAATTCAATCATCCACAGTAATCTAGCCCAAAAAGGATAAAAACATCGCAAAATAATAACACACGACACCAAATTGAGTCCAAAACATCTAGAATTATTCGACTTTTTAGGAACTTATCAATAGGCCGAGGGTATTCAATCCGACGGCCCAGATGGAGTAGATATAATGGCCTAAGTTCGGGCGGTCTTTTTGAATTTCGAAATTTGAAACCGTCATGATTATGGAGCGGTTAACGAAGTGTGCCAACCAATCATGGACCATGATTTTTTTATTCAACCGTCCCATCAATAATAGAAGTGAAACGACTCCGTAAAAGGTGCACTCAACCGCCATCACAGTTAATAGCCCATGCGGCACCGCAAAAAGGCGCTACGCCACCAACTCATAAGACCGTCCTCTTAATAGCGAGACACCAAAGGCAAGTCGCGCTGCGACACCAAAGACATCATAAGTCCACCCACTTAATAACGCGGCCTCATAAGACCGTCCGCTTCATAGCGCGACACCCGTGTTCGTCCGCTTAATAGCGCGTTCCCAACGGCAAAGTCAATTCATGACAAAAGCCACAAAAGGCAAGTTGTTTGACGACATCGAAGCAATAAAGGACCTACTCTAAGTAAGGCACTTAAGCAAAGCTAACTGGCGATCCACCACAATAGCAAGCCACCTAAAAAGTTCAAGGCAATCGGTCCGCGAACAAACTTTTACTTCCCGCCTAACATTTCGTGAAAAATGCTTAAGGCACGGAGTAGGGGGCCATTGATATGTCTAAACCGTAATCCGTCCTGCGGATCCTTATTTGGGTCCGTCCGGACACCACAACAACGGACAAGGTCATCGGTCACCATAGTCCGAATACTCACAAGCCAAGATTGGGACCACCAACCATCGGCCCCGCCTAAAGTCTTTAAGCCCTATGAACACCAAGAAAGGTTGGAGGGCCGATCCGCCAATCCCTCATGCTCCTAGGCCTGCCAACGGCCCAAGCCTACTATCAAGAAAAGCAAGCTACTGTTGGAAGTAACGCCTGAAAGATAATTTATGTAATTGTTTTTTAGAATTAATAAATGACAGCTTTATTCTCATCTTATTATTTGCTTTGTGTTTATAAGAAATACACTACTGAAAACCCCAAGTCGTATCATATGTAGCCATATAACTTAGAGTGTGTCATGCATGAGGATTAAGTTTATGGTGATACACTTGAAATGTTAGTCCGTGGTGAAGTTAATCAAATTATGGGGTCTATTGATTAAACCACCATTAATGTGCCCGGAACACTTTATGGTGTGACCGTCTTATCCGGACCGTCGAAATTGGTTGTCTAAGTGGGGCATTTATATATGATGTAGTCATATAAGACTGGACCGATTTAATCTGAGTTTCTCATAAAATTCCGTGATTGAGAAATCTTATTAAATCACAAGATGATCATGTATGGATTAACCTTAATCCTGAAGTGATTACAGACTGCAACTTGTTTCAGGATAGGGTTTGATGTGTTTGTTAAGGATCGCTAAGAGGCGCGGTCCGACTCACTTTCACGTTGGCACTATTCTGGAATGAGTGAGAAGAGCGTGTCTCACAGATATGGAATTCATTCCTTCCTGCAGGAAGTAGAAAGACAATCCCCTTATTTGTTGATCCTAGAAACTGATCGATCCACGGAGTTCGTATTGGTTATGAACTAACTGATCACTAGTGGGTTAATGGTAAATAAGGATAAGATGTTTTGAAGAAGGTTTACGGAAATAATCCTACTTCATTACAGATAGTCTATGGAGGGTTAGTTTATATGTAATGATTATATCAATGGACACTTATCGACTCGACTCGACATTTTGAGAATAAGTTATATCTAAAATCGATAGAGTTTAGTTTTGGATTTATGTTGGCGTAATTCCGGAATTAATAAGTTAAGTAGAAATATTATGTTCGATTAATAGTATATTTAATTTATTGTAGCTACTGGTTATAGGTCCATGGTCCCCGGGTTGGCTCCCAACACGCGAGTGTTTTCTCATTTTATGGAACCTCGAGAATAAATTAAATAGTTGGTCTATTTAATGAATATGCAATATTATTTATTTGGTAAATAATATGTAAAATAGAAAAGACATTTTCTATTAAAAATAATTTTAAAGTGGCGCCTAGTATTGATAAATTAGGAGAAGAAATTTTTCTATATTATCTCATATGTGTAATTAATTAATTATCTATTTGTTGGATAATTAATGGAAAAATTAAGAGATTGATTTTTTTGGGAATTATCTCTTATTTTTGTGGCAAAAATATCTTTTCCTTATGGGAATAGGTAATTGTGGTGTGAAAAGGATAACTCTCTCTTGACTAGTTATTTTCTTATATAAATAGAGTTCCTCCTAACATAATCACACTTACTAATTGGTGCCACATCTAAATAAAAAGGAAGAAAAATTAGGTTCTTGCCTAAGTCATTAAGAGAAGAAAAATCTAGGTTTTTTCTTGTGCATATTCGAGGAGGTTCTACGGCGAGGATCGACGTCCACCAGTCGTCACTTGGATATATAATCCGGAAGATCACAGCATCGCCCTCTATGTCGATTTACTATCCTTCTCCGTTTAGGTAAATCTTCAACCTTCTCATAGTTAGATTAATTGTTTATGCGAATCATATCGTGGTATTATCACATTCGAATTTATTCGTAGCTTCCGCTGTGCATGATCGAGTGTCTCGATCGGTGCTGTGAATCAGATCTGACGATCCAATTATGGATCGGATACGGATTCGAGTTTCTGTATAGCCAGCAGCTACGACTCAAGTGTAACAAGACAGAGACTAAGCAAATGACCAAGCGTAATGGGTCCGCCCTATACCGGTACCGCCAGATAGTTTTAGCTTATTCGGCGTCGCTTTGTATTTTCCTATGTCGTATCTCCAATAGTTAAACCCTAATTTGTAGCTTTCCAATAAATAGAGGCTCAATGTAATATTCTAAACATGATGCAACATACGAAATAAAGTCTTACTCTACCAAATTCTTTACTCTCATTTGCACCACCACTTTCACCACCGTGAATCCACTTTCATCGTCGTGCACCACCGGCCTTTACGCCAAATCATAGCTAGATATCCACCGCAAAGCATCACTTGTCTCATCATGATAATTTCGATGTATCACCAGTGTTCTCTCGAACTCGCATCGCCGCGTAGAAGAATCAGATATCGGTTGTTTTGCCTGGTTATTTCCTCAAACACATTGTTGGGGCTGCCCACAATGGTATTGATAGTGTTAATAGGGAGATTATCTATCTGCTGGTCTTGATCCGGAGATCGGTCCCTTCTTCGTTGAGCCTCATGCTGCCTTCCCCGGTCTTGACTGTAATTCCGTCGTTTTAAATCTCTATGACCTCTAGGCTCAGGGTTCTGGGATCGGTCGATGACTTCATCCAGTCTTTCCTTCCATAATTGATGCATCAATGTCTCTCTTCAGGTCCCTGCAGCTTTCTGAGTTGTGCCTAACATCTTTATGGTAGGCACAAAACTTGCTCTGATCTATCCTTTCCAGGGGTCCTTTTATCGTTGGCGGAGTTCAGGCCAGACCTTTCCTCTCCATTATTGTGAGAACCTGCTCACATGACATGTTCATAGGGATGAAATCCCTCTCCTGCAAAGCTCCTTTCTTTCCCACCCGATCTTTGACTAGGGCAGTCATCCGGTCCTAGACCGGTTTCCTCTTCTTATCTGACCTTTCTTCAGACTTATCCTTTTTGGTTTCTCTTTTTTCCAGTTATCTTTTTAGTCGGTTAGCCCCTTCTCTTTGCCAATGCTTGTATGTCATTGACCTATGCGAATTCTTCATTGAATCTTTTGAGAAATTGGAGCACGGTCTACTCTTTCTTCTCCTTAATAGTGAGAAGATGAGTTGTGTTTTCTTTGGAATAGATTTGCTGTCATGAAATCATTGACAAACGTCTTTCCAGTGCCAGGAAGTTAGAGATCGACCTCGCTTGCAATTTCCTGAACCATTTACGAGCCTTGCCCGTGAGTAGTGCAGGGAAGGCCTTGCACTTCATCTCGTCTGTAGCGCTGTACAGGTTCATGTGTGTTATACACTGTAAAAGGTGGTCTGATGGGTCTTTAGATCCGTCATACAGGTCCATCTTAGGAACCTTAAACCTAGCAGGTCAGGCGTAGACCTCAATGTGTTCAGAGAAAAAGGAGATGAACGAGACTCATTTAATTTCCTTCCCATTATTTGCTTCGAGCCCTGCTCTGGCTACTTCCAATGTTCAGGGATCGAGTAGCTTCTTCCCTAGGTTTGCCATGGATGATTGATCATTCTGCTTACTTTGCCTAGGATCACGAGTAGGTATTTTTTTCTTGCTCTTGTTCATCCACCGCCAAATCCTCATCATGTGTGGCTGCATGGAGGATGGCTTGTCTAGTTTATGCATCCATGGCCACTTGCTGATCCAACAAAGCTTGGTGGGCTGGATCAAAATCTGCCCCTTCAGCTTGGCTTTCAGTGTTGGTGGCGTTGCCTCTCCACCGTTAGTGTTTTGACCACCTTGGGCATTCTCTACCTCTTTTTATTTTTGTTTCTTCACCATGGTGATCTTGGGTAATTTCCAGTAAAATAGTCCATCCTTCTAGAGCCAATCGACGAAGCTGGATCTCGTCTAAAAAAATAATCCGGGCCGTATCTCCTAGTGACAATTATCAAGATCCAAAAAGCTCGAGTAAATATGAAAGAGTGGGTGGTTTTATGGTGATTTAGACTAAGCCTGAGATAATGTATATCCTAAGTTGCCTGCGTATCCTGTATAGCATTAGGAATCAAGTCTCTTCGTAGTTCTTGGGATCGTTTATATAGAGGGGCTTGTGCCCCAGGCATGCATGAGCCTTATCCATTGTGAACTCTATTTCGCGTCCCTTAATGAATGGATAATTACAAATTAATCTCTTTGATTTTAGGAGATAATCACTGCATTTGAATAATAGGGTCAGAGTCTTTATGACCGAGGATTATTTTCATACTTATCTAATGTTATAATCACGTGGGCTAAAGGTCGGGGGTAGCTCTGGCCGACCTGCGTCGAGCCCCCGAGGTAGTTATGACCTGAATTGCGCCGACTCTACTCCGTTGCGCCCTAACCGACCTGCGGTGGACTGGATGGCGAGCTAGGCCGACCTCCAACCTAGAGTTCAGATTTTCCCTTAGGCTTAAGATGGGGCTCCTGGCCCTTAAAGTTATGGTTTCATTAAATGTTTAGTAAGTATGAGGATGACACGTGGCGAGGTGCAGTCCGACCTCCGTCAACATACACACGAAACGACAATAATATTTATAGAATAAGTATGTATATGACTACATGTATGTGTTTGTACATATGTATACATGTGTATGTATGTATATGTGTGTGTATGTATGCATAGAGATATTTACATACATTTATACACACACACACACACACACACACACACACACACACACACACACACACACACACACACATATATATATATATATATATATATATATATATATATATATATATATATATATATATATATATATATATAAACACGTATGTATATGTATATATGTATCTATGTATGTATAAATAACTGTCTGTCTATCTATCTATCTCTATATATATATATATATATATATATATATATATATATATATATATATATACATGGTCTGGTTTGTTGTAATGTTTATCTATTTTGTATCATATCGGTAGATGGGTAATTGAGATTGTGTTTTTACCTCCGTCATAAAGTAATAGATATTGACGGGGAAGAACAGATGCTGGATAGAGCCAGCAGTACAGACTTTATATTTTCGATCTAACAGATGCATTACTTCCACCTTCGGCTTTACCAAGCTGCTGAGACTGAGAAAGATGCTTTATTGAGAAGACCTAACGAAATTTTCTGTGAGTTACGCTATATAAGGAACCCCAATACAATGTCTGGGGATTTGGCCGACTATGTGGATCAGAATGAACCGAAAACATCCTAGGGAAGCATGCATTTCTAAGAACATCATCAGGTCGAGGCGTAGCATAGAATATGTCAAGATTCGTCGTATGCTTCACATTCTTGAAACACTTCATTATGTTGTTACCGAAAAATTCATCATGAGTTTTTGTTTGAGAATAAAAAGACAATCAATTCAATAACCAATTAAACTAAGGTCGTGCCGATACGAGCACAAAAATATAATAAAATACAAATAAATTTAATAATTTTACGCGATTTTCTCCCCAAATGCGATTTTTTATCATCAAGTACAACAATATATAACATAATCAACTTATAACCAAAATAATAAAACACAATCTAATACAAGTTTCGTATTTTACTATGAACAATCACATTGATATCAACCATAATACAAATAGCTCAAACCACATATTTCTCCAACGAATGTCAATTTCGTTATTGAACTAGCTCAACAAAATTAATCCAATAACTACCTTAAATATCATAAATTTATAACTCTAACAAGTTAATTATCTCAAACATAATCATCTATTTTTTTTGAGTGGCATAATCATCTATTGATGTGTAAGAATACAATTAAAACAAAAACGAGATTGAAACTTATTCAGTCATAATGTTACGTAAAATTGTTTACCCATTTGTTTAAGGAAACAAGATCGGGGTAGTTTGATTTCCCGTTGGTTGATAGCCCCCAAAATGTTCAGTTGATACGATGATTTTTTTTTTTCGAATTTGCTGATATTATGACATAAATTGGTTTTGTGAGAAGATTGGGCGAGGAAGAAGATATTGGGGGAATAAGAAGAAGGTACCAGTTGGTTTAGGGATTTAATGACGAACCACGTGAAAATCACACGGGGCTTTCTGCGCCACGTGCAAATTAACACGGGCTGGAGACACGCCCAGTGCAATTTGAAATTCTTGACAAACACACCCACCACAGGTTTAAATTTGCACATGGTGGATCTAAGCCGTGCAAAATTGCATGGGCTTTGACCAACAACATGCAAATTTACACGTGGTTCCAAGGTTTGGCTATTTTTGAAATTTCACGTGGCTTGTATAGATCTCGTGTTAATTTGCACGGGTTGGCCAAAGCCTATGAAAAATCGCACATGGGACTTGAAAAAAAATTACAGTTCTGAAATGACCTGGAAAAAAAAATTCAGATACCTACAAAGACCTGATTTCAAATTTTCTCATGTGTGACTTGAGGCCCATGTCTCCTATTTGTTTAGGGTGTGCGGTGAAATGGTAGAATAGGGGTTTTGAGTGGTGGTTCAATATGTGAGTCGAATGAAAATGGTGATGTTTGTAGTTACTTTATGTATATTACTAGTCCTTCATTGAGCTACACACACACTTCTTACAATTATGTAAAGCTATATATATGGAGAAAGATAGATCTACTATGAATGTCCACTGCATCTTTCATTTTATACTTATTAACACGAATGATCATACTGATGTTTATATCAATCAACCAACGTATCATACACTTTGATGAAACGGAATATGCACTAGTTCATTTTGTAATGGACAAATCATTTCTCAATCAAGTAATAATAGGATACAAACGAAAATTTGTTTTTTTTGTCTGTCTATATGTTGGGAGCAGGCACAAAATGAAAGAAAGAGTCATGAGTGAACCACCGTCTTAAACTTAGCATCTTTATTGTCATCATCCTTCACTGCCAATATAACGACAAGAGCCAAAAGGGGATAACTTATGGTCATTAGCCCCCAATTTATAATTAATTGCGTAAGAAATGGCACTTTATGTGTGTCCACTTGCCATGCAACAGCTGCCCCTGCACTTTGCACCCCAGTATAAAATCCAGCATACCTGCTTCGGATTTCAGAATCATCAGCAAGGGCACCAATAATCCAATTGTTAAGTTTTGTGACTTGATCTCTAAAACTGGTGGAACTAATCTGAAAGCTGAAACTAAGTTTTGTGAAGTGAAACTGAGTTTGGGAAAAGCTGAGAAAACTGAGTTTTATGGAAACTGAGTTTTATGAGAAACTAAGTTTTGGAGAAACTGGTTTTAGGGGAAAAACTGAGTTTTTGTGGAAACTGAGTTTGCTAGGTTCTAAATCTGAGTTTGTTGATTACAAGTGAGTTTTCTGGGAAAGTTAGTTTGGAGCTGAGTTTCGTCTGGTGGATAACAGCTGGAGCTGGGGTCCACATATGGGGTATTTGTGACAATTCCAACCAAGATCTTTGGCGGTTAGGGTTTGGGATTTGTGCTTATAAATACCAATGTTGTAATCAATGCAAAGTGTGTCTTTCAAAGTGTTATTCACACACTTGTGAAAACCTTGTAATTCTATGCATAATAAAATATCTCCTTTTCTGTCCGTGGAGTAGTCGGCACAATGCCGGAAACCACGTTAAATCGCCGTGTTCTCTTTGTTTCTGTGTTTTATCAATTTCCGCTTTATTTTACTGTTAGATTGCTTCTATTTTATCTTTCTTCAAGTGCAATTTTCTCGTCTGTGTTTCAACAAACTGGTATCAGAGAAAGGTTCAAGATTCAGAGAGATTTGCAGGTTGAACGGAGTTGATCTTCACCAAGACCGGTGACCGATGCTAGGATTTTATGATCAAAGGTCTATTCTTTAGCAAGAAGGATGTCAGCAGTTAACGTAAAGATTGATAAATCTACAGGGAGGAACAGTTTCAGTCTGTGGCAAATCAAGATGCGGGCCTTGTTAAAACAACAAGGATTGTGGACTCCTTTATCCGGTAAAGGAGATGCCAGTGCAGCAGATTACGCCAGTCTGGTGGAGAAATCATATTCCACCATCATGTTGTGCTTATCTGATGATGTTATCACAGAAGTTGCTGAGGAAGACACCGCTCCTAAGTTATGGTCAAAGATTGAAACACTGTATATGACAAAGTCATTGACCAACAAGTTGCTGCTAAAGCAGAGGCAGTTTAGTCTAAGGATGCATGAGGGCACTCAGCTGAGAGATCATCTTGATAAGTTGAACACAATATTACTTGATCTCAGGAATATTGATGTGAAGATTGAGGAGGAAGATGCAGCTCTGATTTTGTTGGTATCTCTACCAGCTTCATATGAGAACTTTGTGCAGTCCTTCATAGTTGGGAAGGATATAGTTGCATTGGAAGAGGTAAGATCAGCTTTACATGCCAGGGAGCTGAGACATAAGGCAGCTGGAGCAGACAGTCAGGCTGTTGGACTAGTAGTCAGCAGCAGTGGTGGAAAAGGGCATGGGCAGCAGTTTGGAAAGAAGAAGAAAACCAAGAAGACAGGGTCCAAAGGTCCTAAATCCACAGATGTTTGAAATTACTGTAAGGAGCAGGGATATTGGAAGTCCAACTGTCCAAAGAAAAAGAAACAGCATGAGAACAGTTCTGGAACAGCTGATGTTGCAGCTGAGTTTGATTCAGAGGAGGACATGGTTCTAGTAGCTGGAGAATCAGCACATCATGCTGATGTATGGATTCTGGATTCTGGACTCTGGAGCATCTTATCATATTTGTCCGCATAGAGAGTGGTTCTCAAGTTATCAACATATAGATGGTGGTCATATAGCTATGGCAAACAACAAGGTCTGCAAGATAGTTGGGATTGGCTCAGTTCAGTTGAGGACAGAGGATGGTAAATTATGTATGTTGAGTGAAGTTAGACATGTTCCACAGATGACCAAGAACTTGGTATCTCTCAGTCTTTTATACAGCAAGGGATTCAGTTTTAAAGGTGAAGGTGGAAAACTGAGTGTCTACAAAACTCGATTTCGCCTTCTGGAGTCAAAAGGAACCTTGTATATTTTGCAAGGATCGATTTGTGTGCAGGTCTGCTCACAGTGTAGCTCTGTGAAAGTTCATCATCCACGCTTGACAAATCGTGGCACATGAGACTGGGTCACATGGGTGAAAGAGGGATGCAGATTCTTTCTTAGAAAGATCTTCTTGGGGGATGTAAGGTCAGGAATCTGGACTTTTGTGAACATTGTGTGTTTGGGAAGCTTCATAGGGGCAAATTCTCAAAAGGGATACACAGCACAAAGTCATCACTTGATTACATTCATTCTGATTGTTGGGGGCCATCAAAGGTGGAGTCATTGGGTGGTCACAGATATTTTATATCATTTATAGATGACTATTCAAGAAAGACTTGGATGGTGATGATGAAACAAAAAAGTGAGGCATTCAAGAGCTTCATTCAATGGAAGGCTCTAGTTGAAAATCAGTTGGGGAAGAAGAACAAGAGGCTTCCTACAGATAATGGTCTGGAATTCTGCTGGAACGAGTTTGATGAGTTGTTAAGGGTGAAATTATATGTTTTATAAGGTTATATTTTGTGATGTTTTCCCCTTTTATTTGTATAATTTGCATAATAATAAGGTCTTATATGGAAATATTTATTAAACGATATTTTTAAGGGCTTAATCGCAATATCGATGTAATTATGCGATTTTTATGGTTGAATTATAATTATTTGGATATTATTACAGTTCGCGATATTTTCCATGTCTCATAGGTATTATTATTAGGTTCAACTAATGATAAAAAGAGATGAAATTCGAGATATGGCGATTAAAGAAAGAGATAATGATGAGGTGGGTTAAAGAAAAGAGATAGAGATGCAAAAATCACATCCGAGCCATATTGGACGAAGTCCCATGTCCCGTCCCCAAGGGGCGGCGTTTTGCTAAACCAGACGGGCGTCCGGAAGAACGATTTTGATACAGAGAGCATGAACGGAATCTGAACGAGCGTCTGAGGAGAGTTCAGCAATTGTGAACGAGCGTCCACTATAGTGAACGTTCGTCCATCCGACCGACTTAGAGAAACCGACTTTGGAGGCTATAAATACCCATCTATTTTCACACATTAAGGCGACCGATTGACATTATTCGAAACCCTAATATCGTGGCGGCTTTAGGTCGCATCTTTCTTGCTTTTATTCCAGCTTTTCATGCACTTAAATTCTAGATAAAAGTAGGTAGTTCTATGTTCTTAATTCCTGCACTTTTGAGTTCTCTGAGGATGTTCAGGGGCTAAGCTTCTACAAACGAGCATTGTGAAGCCATCCAACACTTGTTGACTTCGTTTTCTTCGATTATATTGTAAGTTTCTATTCAAAGTTGTTTCCTTTATCATGTTTTATGATGTTAATTGCATTTATATCGAAAGATGTGCATGTATGATGTTTTATATTTGATGAAAGTCTTTATAAACATTAGATCACAATGATTTAGGAATGGATCTTTGATCTATGTCAAACGAAAGTTGATAGGTTGAATATCTAGGTTAAAACGTTAAAGTTTACATCTTTGCTTATTTTATGACGCGTTAATCTCCGTAAATCGAAAGATAGGAATTAATAGGAGAATTATCTACGAATGTAGGAATTCATACCTTCGATAAGATGAATCACAACTTGTTAGAAACGAAAATATAATCAAGATAGGAAGTTAATAATTGTTGGATAGGTGAATCAACTCGCTCGTTTGTCCTTTTTAAATTTGATCTAATCTTTAGAACTTGAATTTGTTTAGTTTAGTTCTCTGTTTAGTTAAGTTTTCGTGACATCGTTTAGATAGGCAAAAATTAGGATTTACAACCATTAGTTCCCCGTAAGATCGACCCGGCATTAGCCTCCATACTACGATCCTTATACTTGAGGTTAACCGGATTATAAATTATATTACTTGTTTATTTCATTAGCAATAATCCGTGGATAAGTTTTTGGCGCCGTTTCCGGGGAACAAACGGTTGACTAGTTTTTGTTTAGTAGCTAGGTTAGATTTTCATTTTTTTTTCCTGTTTTTCGTAATATCTTAATTGTTATTATTAACTGTTTAGTCTGTTTTATTTATGCGTGTTCTGTGAGTAATTAGTACAGATTTTAGTCATCAATTTTATATCTCTGTTTTGCGCTTTTATACTCTGTTTTCTTCGTTATCCCCTGTTCTTTCCTGCAAATTTTCGTTATCCCTGAATTTTTTCAGCATCCGGACGAGCGTTTAGTTTACTGGATGCCCGTCCACTGAAAAATTTTCAATCCTGTATCAATCTCCGACCTGTGCACGGCGTTCACACCTCTCGGCGCCCGTCCCAAGGAGATTCAGCAGAACTGCAGACGACCGCTCGGTTTTCCAGCGCCCGTCCGTCTCAGATCTCGGCGACGTTCGTTCACATTTTAGGGCGCCCGTCCGTCAGTATCTTTCCTTCTTTTCTTTCTTTTTCATAGATCTTGATACTAGTTTTAGGCTTTTAATCTCTTAGATAGTTTCTTCTTCTTTTCTTTAGTTTTTAGTTCAATATCTTGATTTGGGCCTCGGTTTATGCGAACTCGTAGTCATAAGGGACCACTAATCTATTCCCACCCGAAGCGGACCATAGTCCGACCCAACAAAGGAGACTTCGTTTCGACGAGGAAACACCTAGATCAAGAATTTGAGCAATATCTTGTAGGAGATCGAAAAATAGTAATAATGGCTGCAGAAGATAGACGTACGCTGGCAGACTACGCCATGCCTGGTGCAGTCACTGTCAACCCGGCTATAGTCTTGCCCGCCATTACAGCTCATACATTCGAACTCAAGCCCGGACTCATCCAGATGATGCAGCATGCATCAATTTTTCATGGCTACCAATCTGAAAATCCGCATACCCACTTACATGCGTTCTTAGAGATATGCGGTACCACCCGCATCCAAGGAGTGAGTGAGGATGCGATCAAGCTTAAACTTTTTCCTTTCTCTCTGAAAGGAGAGGCTAGGGAGTGGTATCACTCTCTCCCTTCAGAATCCATCACTACCTGGGCCGGACTTGAAAAAGAATTTCTAAGTCAATATTTTCCTCCTTCAAAGACAGCCCAGTGTCTGAATGAGATCTTTACCTTCTACCAGAAGGAGAATGAATCATTCTTCGAATGTTGGAAGAGGTTCAAATCTCTTTTAAGAAAATGTCCCCACCATGGCTTGCCTAAGGAAAGGCAAGTAAACACTTTCTTCAGTGGACTGACCGAGCTTACTAAAGGCATGGTCAACAGCTCTTCTGGTGGGGCTTTCCTCAAAAAGACACCTGATGAAGGATGGGCACTGTTTGAAGATATTGCCAAATACAACTATGCCCCATCCTATCAGGCCATCCAAGCGCCTCCTCCTCCCAAGGTGGAGGAAGTAAACGTCCAAAGTCTGATTGCCATGCTGCAAAAGCAGATGGCAAGTCCTCAAGTTCCAAACCTGATTAATCAGACTCCTTCGTTTCCGCAGAACCCTCAGGTTCTGTATTGCGAAAATTGCTGTCAGACTGGTCACATGTTTGGCCAATGTCAATTTCAGCCCCCCTCTGTTCATCAAGTCAATGCTGTTCATAACAATGGACAGTATAATCAAATCACATGCCAAGTATGTGATGATCCGGGCACACTGCTTCGCTCATCCCCATGATTGATTGGGTAATGCGTAAGTGAATGCTTTTTCTGGCCAGTCCAATCCGAGGTTCAATAACCAATTCTCTGGCCAGAATAATTCTCAAAACCAGGGCTTCGGCCAGAATCCGAGCTTTAATTCAAATCCAAATTTCAATCCGAGCTTTAATCAGAATCCAAACTTCAACAGAAACCCTGGATTCAATCGAACTGAACTCAAATTTTTCAAACAACACTCGAGGTTCAATCGAATTGGCCCGCCAATTCCAACTCTTAAATTCGAGAATCGCCCGCCCAAATGACCATACTCTCAAAATACCCAAAACTCTCAAGGCCCTCCCACCCAACAATCTCGGCTAAGTTGGAGGAGCAAAGCAAAAGTATTCAACTTCTAATGAATACGAACAAGAGCCTTGAGATGCAAATAGACAACCGGCCGAGCGATTAGCTTCCAGACCATCGAGGCGTTTGCCAAACTTTACGGAAAAGAATCCAAAAGGCGGTCAGGTTGCTCAGGCCGATATAAGCAACAATCAATGCACTGATCTCGTGCCAACAATGCAATACGGTAAAGATGAGGCCAGTGCGATGAATTTAAGAAGTGGCACTCAGCTGAGTGGACCCCCTGGCTTCCAGGGAAACCACTAGCCCCTCCTGCCACTGATAAGGCAGGAGGGGAAGTTGAGCAACCACTATCCTCTGTCCTGCAAGAGCATACTCGGGTGGCTGATCCCCCGAGAGATGAAAGAGTTGAAACACCTCAGGTGGCTGAACCCCTGAGAAAAGAAGATTCGGTTGAGAGTCAGGTGGCTGATCCCCTGACCAAAAAGACGTCTGAAAAAGTTGTGAGGTGGAAAGATCTGGAAGACAAGGCCGTAAGTGCATCCTCAAAGAAAGTATTTTCCGAGAGTGACCTTAAAAAGCTTCCATTTCCACCGAGGAAGAGCAACATCCCTCTGAGTGAAGATAAGAAATATGAAAAGGTGCTTAACCTTTTGAAAAATACTCAGGTAAATCTGCCATTATCCGAGGTCTTGGTCGAGATGCCTAAGTATACAAAATTCATCAAGGATGTTGTGTCTTCGAAAAAGAAATTAGCAGGCATGGAAAGGCAAATTGGTGAGGATTGTTCCTTGATAAATCATCAAGACTTACCAAACAAGAGGGGTGACCCAGGCAAATTTGTGCTCACATTGCAGATGGGAGGCCTAGTCTTCCCAAATTCTTTATGTGACCTGGGTGCATCCATCAGCTTGATGCCGTTGTCTGTTTGCAATCAGCTTGGTTTACAAGATCTTCTAGAGCCCACCACCATGAACCTTCAGTTCGCCGACAGATCTTCCAAGAAAGCTTCAGGGATCCTGAAAGACATATTAGTTCAAATTGATAGGTTTACCTTCCCAGTTGACTGGTACGTCTTAGATATGGAGAAAGGTGAAAATGTTCCCCTGATTCTTGGAAGACCTTTCCTATCTACAGCTAGGGCCCTCATCGATTGTGATGGTGGGCAAGTAACTATTCGAGTTGGTGACCAAGAGGTGAGCTATAGTGTCTTTAAATCTATTCACGTACCCTCTGGTTCTCCAACCGGCTTTTCCATTGAGGAAACATTTAATGACTTCAATGACTATATGGAAGAGCAAGTCAAGGCTGAATATGAGCGATTGATCGATAATCGATAATCTGAATAGTCATGGTATGGTTAATCTAGATCAATTGACAGCTGACCTTGAAGATGAGTTATTAAGAGAAGAAGCTTTGGCAGTGGAGCCACTAAGTAAGCTCAATGATGTTGAGTTGAAAAGTGGAGGGCTTAAATCGAGTTTAGAGGATCCCCCTCGCAGATCTAGTTCAAGCCGTTGCCTAAACATCTTAAGTATGTGTTCCTACGGGAAGGTGACAAGCTTCCCTTGATCATATCTTGCCAAGCTATCTCGAATAGATGAGCTGAAACTGTTAAACGTCTTGCGAAAAAACGAAAGAGCCTTTGGATGGCAGGTGAGAGATATCCGAGGAATACCTCCTGACATCTGCATGCACAAGATCAAGACTAGTGAGGGAGCCAAATGTGTAAGACAGCCCCAAAGGAGGCTAAACCCTCACATGCAAGAGGTAGTCAAGAAGGAAATCATTAAGATTCTGGATATGGGTATCATTTACGCCATCGCTGACAGTGAATGGGTATCCCCTACTCAGGTAGTCCCAAAGAAAGTAGTTATTACTATTGAGAAGAACAAGAAGGAGAAGAGATAGCATTGAGGCTCGTTATGTGCTATAGAGTCCAGTATTGACTATAGAAAACTCAATGAGGTCACAATGAAAGATCATTTCCTTCCTTTCATTGACCAGATGCTTGAGCGTCTGGCGGGCATGCCTTCTACTGTTTCCTCGATGGATATTCATGATACTTCCAGATACCCATCGATCCTATTGACCAAGAGAAGACCACTTTCACCTGCCCTTATGGTACATTCGCTTACAGGCGGATGCCATTTGGTCTCTGTAATGCCCCAGCCACCTTTCAAAGGTGTATGATGGCTATCTTTGACGGGCTAGTTGAAAAGTGTATGGAGATTTTCATGGACGACTTTTCGGTCTTTGGTAAATCCTTCGATGATTGCCTCGATAATCTTGATCGGTGTTATCTAGGTGTGTGGAAAAGAACTTGGTGCTCAATTGGGAGAAATGCCATTTTATGGTAGATGAGGGATAGTTCTTGGCCACAAAGTGTCCGCCAAAGGTATTGAGGTAGATAGGGCTAAGGTGGAAGCTATCGAAAAGATGAGTTATCCTAAGAATGTTCATGAAGTCGAGGTTTTCTCGGACATGTCGGCTTTTATAGGAGATTCATTCAGGACTTTTCAAAGATCGCCAAGCCCTGCCTACCTTACTTAAGGAAGACGTTGAGTTCGCCTTTGATGATAGCTGCGCAGTATGCGTTTGAGGAGCTCAAAAATCGCCGATCTCTGCTCCAATACTTATATCGCTTGGCTGGAACCTACCTTTGAGCTTATGTGTGATGCATCCAACTACGCGGTTGGTGCGCTTTTAGACAAAAGCTTGATGGAAAGTTCCAGCCTATCTACTATGCCGCCACACACTCGAATCCTTCTCAAGTTAACTATACCACTAACAAAAAGGAGCTTTTGGCGTAGTTTTGCTATGGACAAGTTCCGTAGTTACTTGTTAGGAGCTCAAGTGATTGTGTGGATCGATCACGCCGCTTGCGGTACCTAATGACAAAGAAAGAGGCTAAACCACGCTATCGCGTTGGATACGACCTCCAAGAGTTTGACGTTCAAATTAAAGATAAAAGGGCGTTGAAAACGTAGTGGCGGATCATGTTTCTAGGATGTTAAGTGAGGAAAAGGGTGATCCTAATGACATAGATCTTTACTTTCCTCTAGAAAACATCATGTTGATAGATGGTCAGCGCTCCCAGCGCCCCTTGGTACTCCTCCATTGTAAACTACCTTCATGCCCGTTATCTCGATCCTCGAAATGTCTTATCAAGAGAAGAAGAAGTTCTTTCTCGATATGAAGTCTTTCGTTTGGGATGAACCTTACCTCTTCAAAATCTATAAAGATGGTTTGCTAAGGAGGTGTGTTCCTGAATCTGAGCAACGCGATATAATCGAGCAATGCCATAGTGGACCCACAGGTGGTCACTTTGGTCCTTGGAAAACGGTTGCGAAGATCTTCCATCCGGTTTCTCTTGCCCACGATCTTTAAGGACACGGAAGCTTTACGCAAAGCTTGCGATAGGTGCCAAACAACCGGTACTCTAACAAGGCGATTCGACATGCCATGCAAAACCCATTCTTGAATGCGAAGTCTTTGATGTATGGGGGATTGACTTTATGGGTCCATTCCCATCTTCCTGTGGGAATAAATACATCTTAGTCTGCGTAGACTATGTATCGAAATGGGTGGAGGCAATAGCCACTCATCGCAATGATCATAAAACGGTCATGAATTTTCTGAAGAAGAATATCTTTGTGAGGTTTGGATGTCCACGTGCCTTGATTAGTGATGAAGGACACATTTACGCAACCGGCCACTAGAAAAGTTCTTGAGAAATATGGTGTCATGCACAAAATTGGCACACCATACCATCCTATGACTAGTGGTCAGGTTGAAAGAAGCAACCAGAGCTTGAAGAAGATCCTGGAGAAAACAGTGAACAGTCATAGAAAAGACTGGAGTCTAAAGTTGGATGATGTACTGTGGGCATATCGCACTGCCTATAAGACCCCCATGGGTACATCACCCTACCAGATGGTTTATGGTAAGTCGTGCCACTTGCCAGTTGAGTTAGAGCACAGGGCTTATTGGGCTATAAAGTTTCTTAACTTCGATTCCCAATCCTGTGGCAAACACCGACTGCAGCAGTTGCATGAGTTGGACGAGTTTAGGCTTCAGGCTTACGAAAGTGCCAGGATCAGTAAGGAAAAAGATGAAACTCCTTCATGACGCAAAGATCAAGAAGAGAGAATTTCAAGTTGGAGAGCGAGTGTTACTATACAATTCCAGGTTACATTTGTTTCCTGGGAAGTTGAGGACACGTTGGTCTGGCCCATTTGAGATTCTCCAAATCATTCTGGGAGGCGCTCTCGAACTACTCGGTTATAAAGACCAACCGCTTTGAGTTAATGGTCAAAGGTGTAAACACTACATTGGTGAACCTACAGACAAGCCTTTGATTGTTAAATTTCTCGATATCCTTGGATGTGATGTTAATGAAGTCGATGACTCTGACGAGGTCTCACCCAATCTTTTCTCTGAGGATGACGGTAGTGGTCTATCACAAGAAGTTCTAGCCGTAGTTGGGATATGGAAGAGTATTGGAAGGAGCGTCAACGCAGATGTCATCAAAAGCTTCGGAAGACAAAGAGGTCAACCATGGGAAGTTTAAACGTATTTGGAAAGCTATAAAGGATTTAACCCCATGTGTTAAGTCTTTGTTTTTCGCCGCCACAATCCTGATCAGAACTTAAACGAGGTAATGGCTGGCAGAAAAGTCAAAAGGCCTGATCCGGGCTGAGCTTCAACTGTGTCGAGCTAACGACATAAACCAATAGCGCTACTAGGAGGCATCCTAGATATCCGTATTATATTAGTTACTCTCTTTGTGTGTTTATTTTTGTTTTAGTTGTTAATGCTTTAAGCTAAGTCTAATTAAGTTTTGTCTGTTTCTATCAGTTTAGCATTCAGATAGATATGGAGTACGGTATTTTACCAGAGGAGTCCCCTCTCATTAGTAGGATTTCCCTTCTCACCGTTTCGGATGGACCTGGGGGCACGATAGTTTTGGATATAGATATAGATATTCTTACCCGCATCAGGACTGTCACTTATGTTTTCATTGTTCCCCGATGCTCGGGGGGTGGAGATTTTACCATTGAGGAGTTGCAGGCAGCTTTACCGGATCCTTAACGATCCGATGCTGACTGATTTAGCCCTAGTACTGCAGGATGAGCATTTTCGAGTGTAGAGCGGTGATGACGATTGGGGTGTTCAGGATGACTATGACTTTCCTCCGGCCGTTGATTTACTCCGTTGTTTTATCAGGGTTATAGACTGGGCAGAGCTTTATGATGACTAGCTATTGTTTCTTAGGTTTTGTTACGTCGAGCCCCGACGTTAAACGAAGCGGCCCAGGTGGGAGGCAACCCAACTGTTTTAGTTATGTTTTTATTATTATTTTATTTTTCTAAGTTATTTTGTGTTTTTGATCTTTCATCGTTGTACTTTTGAATTTTATTGGATATTAATAAAAGTTGCACTTCGATTTTAATTAGCATGTGTGTGAAAGGTTATGATTTTTATCACTTTTTTCTGGTGGACGGCCGTTCATGAATACATGGACGCCCGTCCGGACTAGTGTTTTTATGGACGTTCGTCCAATATAGTGGACGCCCGTCTGAAAAACTCCCTCCTATCCTGTATTCAAATATGCCCTATGGACGAGCGTCTGAATTTATGGACGCCCGTCCGGGCCATGCGATTACTTAGTGAACGCCCGTCCGTCGAGATGGACGAGCGCCCACTCGAGCCTATATATATATTTCGACACGAACCTTCATTTTTTCGCAATTTCAACGCGAACCCGACTTTCCCCCTTCTCCAAACCAAAAATCCTTGTTTCTGAACCAAATTGAGCGATTCAAGTTGCATTAGCACGCTCTAAGCACGCTCTAAGCACCCTCTTTTCATTTCCATAACCCAAATTCTCCAACAACCAACAGAATTTCAAGAATCAGAGATTCTTCGGTGCGGCCTTTTTGACAAAAAAGTCGGATTTTGGGGGCCAATCATGGTGTTTCTGGGCTGTAAATCTATTCGATCATCATCCCTACGTAGCATTTGGTAAGTCTATAGCAACCTTTCTCGATTCCATTCAAGTTTTTGTGAGTTCGATCTTCGGCTCGGCTCATTCTCTTGAATATGCACTCATAATGTTTCATTTTCTGTTTGTTGCTCTTGTCTTCCCCAAATTCTGGTTGTGATGATGTTGTGGTGTTTTTGTGGTGGTGATTGGTGGTATGCTTTGCTTGAAATCCCGATTTGGACGATAAACGGGTAACCATTTGTGTGAATGGTTTGGTTTAGATATAAGTTTGACAATGGTGCATAAGAAGGAAATTGTGAAACGTTATGGTAAGGGTTTAGCTAGGGAGAGCGGTAAGCGGAAGCGTTTAGAGTTTGATCCATCCCCACCATCGCTCCAAACCGAGGTGTTGTCATTCGAGAGCAACCTCCTGAACGTCTTCGCAACGTAGGGCCGAGTTAAGAGATGATTCCCCGTCCGATTCTAAACGGGAAGATGATGATGTCCTCTTAGTAGAATGGCCCGAGGCACTCGATGGTGAGTCTTCTCCCCCCGAGGTGGTAATGAGGAAGTAGTTAGGGTTAGGAGGTCTGAAACCGAGGCTGCAGTACCCCTCCTGCAAGAAGAAAGCTAAGAATGTTGTCCTCTTGCTATGCCCCGTGGGTTCGTTAATCTACGAGCTCATCTGCCTACACTAAGGATTATGTGACTAGAGTCTTATCTTTGTGAGAGAGGTCAAGACACTCAAGTTGATCCTACTTTCGTGAAGATGTTAAAGGCTAGGAAATGGGATGAGTTCTGAAAAATTCCTCTACCCCAGTCAATGCTTCTATAGTCCGAGAGTTTTATGCAAATTGTTCTCGAAGACAAATTTGGATGAAAAGTTTTGTGATGGTTCGAGGTGTCCAAGTTCCTTTTTCCGCCGAGGTGATAAACAAGAAATATAAGTTGCCGGCGTTTGGGGCTTGGACTATAAGGAGGAGATCACTAGACGGCAAAAAGAGGATGGTCGTGACCCGATGGAGGAGTTGAGATTACGAGTTTGTCCGGATGTGGCTTGGACAATGAGACCGAACGGTGAGAGGAAGGAGTTAATCACCACGACCTGGACTGAGGATTGGAGGGTCCAATGCCGATTTATCCAAAGTCGGTCGATTCGTAGAACAATCTCACACATTTCTATATCGTGATCTTGGGATGTTGTATGCTTTGGTTTTCGGGTTGAACGTTGATGTAGGTCGTGCCTTGTTTGATGACATTTTGGCGAACCGTAAGGTGTTTACCCGGAGTTTAATAGTACCTCATTTGATACATCAGTTATGTCTGGATGCTGGGGTTGCTGAGTATACATCAGACCATAAGACAAAGAGTTACCCCCCTATTCGTAGAGAGAAGGCTGTTCCCGTTTCTGAGCCTGGTTCCACATCGACACCGCCTCGAGCTTCAGTTCTTTATGGATTGTCTTCTTCCGAGATTACTCGGCATAGTATGGCTCATAGTTTGAGGGCGATGTTGAGTGATATCCGGGATGGCCAAGATAATATCTTATCGGTTTTGGAATGTATAGTTGATGGAAGGAAACCGGCCGATAGAAGGGTATTCAATGCGAGTAATATGGATTATGTCTTCTCCGAGCAGATAGAGCGGGTGATAGCTGAGGTGGTCAAGTCAGAGGAGAAACCCGAGTCGGGTGATGAGGAGACTCCAGTGGATCCGAGGACTGCGAGAGTTCCTACTGATAGAGATGCTGAGCCGACCACTGTTGATCCTCTGCTGCACGACCGGACCTACACACAGGCGTGCATCTACAAACTGATGTCCCTTCTTCCGATCCTTCTCATGCTTGATGCTCCGCTGTTGCGATCTTCTCCGACTCCGGGGCTGTCTTGAGTTATTATTTTTATCTATTTTTCTGGTTGTTGTTGCACTTTTTGATACATTTGATTCGATTTGGCTGTACCTATGCATTTTGCTACTTTCTAGTTTCTCGTTCTTTGAATTATGTTGACATATTTATCGAGGACCTTTTCTTTTTATTCCATTTTGATTTATTGTCTCTACTGCCATATTATACCCCGTTTTCCCCCGAGTTTTCTGTTTCTCGAGTTTTGCAGCGATAGTTTTTGTCGAGATCCGATTGAGTTAGTTTTGGGACGTTTTTCCACGCTTTTTGCGAGCGTTGGCCTTTTCATGCTCCAAATTTCACCAACGGCTCGGTTTTCCACGCAATTCACTAAGTTTCTTATTTTTTATTTTTAAAGACAACATGAGGACATGTTGCATTTTTAAGTGTGGGGGAGGGGATAGTTCGATTTAATCCTATGCATATGAGTTTGTTTACTACGTCAGATTGTTTATTATGCAAAATGAGCTAAAATTTTCAAATTTTTCGACACTTTTGTTTTTGTTTTGTCCCGAGTAGGCAATTCAATTCAATGTTCGTTATCTTTATAGTCATTCAAGCTATATTTCATATGTTTGGTAAGTTAGTTGTTTCACCGACACTATTTTTCACGAGCCATAGTGACGATGAGCTATTTTATAAAGCTATACCCTTTTGGATTAGTGATTTTGATTTTCTTGTAAGTCATGTGCTTAGTGCTACGTGTATATCTTGAGATCTATGATAGTTTGTATTTAGATCAAGTATGTTATCTTGTGAATATCTAGCAGTTTGAATGTGATAAGTAACACGTAACTAATGTCAAATGAAAAGTTGAATAATTGAATAATCTGTGTGTGTGTAAAGCTAGTCGAAGATTTGAGTGCGGTAGGGTTTACCACATAAGTCCTATACCACCATGATGACTAAAAGCTCACGGCGAGTTAGGAAAAGTCGCCTTATGATTGGAGTAAGGTAGGGTATTATCTCGAAATGTCCTATTCTACTATGAGGCAATAGCTTATCTTCTAATGTGTGTTTAAAAAGTGAGTGAATTCAATCAACTTAAGATATGTTATGAAATGAATAGGACTAAGTTATCGTCTATCTTATCCCAAGTATAAAATGAAAGATATGATGTATGGATTATCCTCTGAGTATTTGAAAGGCCCTAGATTCATTCGATCATTCTTTTCGGGGATATGTCACGCTTGTAGGTACATCTTATGAGTGTCATTTATTACTATTCTACGAGGGGTATTAGCTAGTTTTACTTTGAGTTTCTCAAGTTTGGTTTTAGTGGAAGTTTTCTATGGCTATGCACACACAATGGTGAACCTCTAAGTTATTGAATATATGTTATATCTGTTGAGATGTCTTTACTTTCTCGAGCCTTATTTTTCGTTTTGTTTTGCTCGGACTTCGAGCAAAAGCTAAGTGTGGGGAGTTGTTAAGGGTGAAATTATATGTTTTATAAGGTTATATTTTGTGATGTTTTCCCTTTTATTTGTATAATTTGCATAATAATAAGGTCTTATATGGAAATATTTAGTGAACGATATTTTTAAGGGCTTAATCGCAATATCGATGTAATTATGTGATTTTTATGGTTGAATTATAATTATTTGGATATTATTACAGTTCGCGATATTTTCCATGTCTCATAGGTATTATTATGAGGTTCAAATAATGATAAAAAGAGATGAAATTCGAGATATGGCGATTAAAGAAAGAGATAATGATGAGGTGGATTAAAGAAAAGAGATAGAGATGCAAAAATCACATCCGAGCCATATTGGACGAGCGTCCAGGTCCCGTCCAGAGTGGACGGGCGTTTGCTAAACCAGACGGGCGTCCGGAAGAACGATTTTGATACAGAGAGCATGAACGGAATCTGAACGAGCGTCTGAGGAGAGTTCAGCAATTGTGAACGAGCGTCCACTATAGTGAACGTTCGTCCATCCGACCGACTTAGAGAAACCGACTTTGGAGGCTATAAATACCCATCTATTTTCACACATTAAAGGGACCGATTGACATTATTCGAAACCCTAATATCAGGGGCGGCTTTAGGCTGCATCTTTACTGCTTTTATTCCAGTTTTCATACACTTAAATTCTAGATAAAAGTAGGTAGTTCTATGTTCTTAATTCCTGCACTTTTGAGTTCTCTGAGGATGTTCAGGGGCTAAGCTTCTACAAACGAGCATTGTGAAGCCATCCAACACTTGTTGACTTCGTTTTCTTCGATTATATTGTAAGTTTCTATTCAAAGTTGTTTCCTTTATCATGTTTTATGATGTTAATTGCATTTATATCGAAAGATGTGCATGTATGATGTTTTATATTTGATGAAAGTCTTTATAAACATTAGATCACAATGATTTAGGAATGGATCTTTGATCTATGTCAAACGAAAGTTGATAGGTTGAATATCTAGGTTAAAACGTTAAAGTTTACATCTTTGCTTATTTTATGACGCGTTAATCTCCGTAAATCGAAAGATAGGAATTAATAGGTGAATTATCTACTGAAGTAGAATTCATACCTTTGATAAGATGAATCACAACTTGTTAGAAACGAAAATATAATCAAGATAGGAAGTTAATAATTGTTGGATAGGTGAATCAACTCGCTGCGTTTGTCCTTTTTAAATTTGATCTAATCTTTAGAACTTGAATTTGTTTAGTTTAGTTCTTGTTTTTTTCCACATTAGTTTAGCTTGTTCGCAACCAATTCTTCCTAGCTTTGGATTCCGTCCTCTCTGCCTAGTTTATTTTCAGCATATTTGTCCAGTTTAGTTCCTTGTTTAGTTAAGTTTTCGTGACATCGTTTAGATAGGCAAAAATTAGGATTTACAACCATTAGTTCCCCGTAAGATCGACCCGGCATTAGCCTACATACTACGATCCTTATACTTGAGGTTAACCGGATTATAAATTATATTACTTGTTTATTTCATTAGCAATAATCCGTGGACAACTCCATAGCCAATATAAAAGAAATACGAATCGGATTAATAGTTGTCGAGACTAGCTTAATTATATAAAATCTCTAGATCCAAACGATAACATAATAATTAGGGAGGTTAATTAAGTTGATTGTGTCGTGTCCTTTATCTTTCTTGTCTCTTGTTGGTCGTAGACCTCTATGTGTCCTTGGCATGAATAATTAATTGTTTGTATATAAATGACCCACAATTGGTTCCCTGTGGGATCGACTTTGATTCGCTATAGCTATACTACGATGGACCTAGTCCTCTTGGTAGTATTGGTTTATGGTGATCGAGTATTTTATTATCACTTGATCTACATCATCAATAGGTCACTCCTGCATTCTTTCGGCCAAAGGGCATGGTGATGTAGCAGTACGTCCCAAATTATGTTATAAAGGCGGTCCTTTCTGCATCTATCGGGTTCATAACAATCTGATGGTAACCTTTATATGCGTCCAGGAATGCAAACACCTTGAACCCTGCTGTGGAATCTACTAGTCTATCGATCTTGGGCAGAGCATAACAATCCTTTGGGCATGCTTTGTTGAGGTCGGTGAAGTCAACGCACATCCTCCAACTCCCATCGGGTTTCTGACCAGTACGGGGTTTGCTAACCACTCCAGATATACAAATTCCTTGATTATGTTGAGCCACCTCTTGCTGAATTGCTGTGATGCACTCAGAGGTGAAATGTCTTTTTTTTACGAACATGCTTTCTGTTCGGATCTATGTTCAACTTGTGGACTGCCAGTTCTGGAGATAACCCTGGCATGTCCTCAACTTTCCATGCAAACACATCTCTAAATTCTGTCAAAAGGTTTATTAGGGTTTCCTTGTGCGAGGCTGGATTCCATGCCCCCACATTAACTTTTGAATCTTCCTGTTCATCCCATAAGTGAACAGTCTCTGTCTGGTCTTCAGATGACCTGCTCTCTTCATCTTCAGGGAGTAGCTCTTCAACACTCACCTGTTGAACCATCATTTTCTCATTTATTGTCGCTGTGTAACAACTCCTGGCCGTTTTCACTGCCCATTTGATTTCTAAAGAGCCTTCTGCTGTGAGAATTTTCATGCTGACATGAGCTGAATAGAGGAGCTGAAACAGGAGTCAGGTCGGAATCCTTCAATTTCATCGATTTAAACACATTGTATTAGAGTACGTTCACAGCACTGCCCGTGTCCACGCATATTCGCTTTGTTCAATTTTTACTGATCACTGTTTCTATTACCAATCCTTCATCGTTGACTACCAATGGTAGTGAATCTCTTGTACCACACACTACTTCTCCTGACATTCTTTGCCTTTTGTTCGTAGAAGTATGGGCTGTAGACCTGCTGCTACTCATATCTTCAGATCTTTGTGAGCCGTTCGGCCCTCCTGAGATCGTATTGATCGTATTCATAGGGCGGTTATCCACGTGACCCTCAGGATCTGGGGAATGATCCCTTCTCCTCCGATACTCCTCTTCTCTGTCACTGTTATTCCGACGCTTAAACTCACGCCGACCCCACGGTTCATCCTGATGAGACCGATCTACGACCTCATCAAGCTTTCCTTTCAATACTGCTGCATCAATATCTCGGATTAAATCCTTGCACTATTCTGAGTCGTGCCCAATGTCTTAGTGATATTTTCAAATTTTTTTGGGGTTTCTCCTCTCCCTAGGTGCCTTCATGAGAGGTGGAGTCTTGGCTATGCCCTTTCTTTGCATAATTGCGAGGACATACTTGTGAGACCTGTTCAAAAGGATGAAGTCTCTGTCCTGCAGAGCTCCTTTCTTCCTTAGCCGATCAGAGAGGGGGGCAATTACCGATCCCAGACTGACTTTATTTTTTTATCGGACCTGTCCTTAGATTTATTTTTCTTGCCTTCACCTCTTTTCGTCTCTTTTTTTGAGTCAATTTGCTTGTTCTCCTTGACAATGTTTGTAGGCTATGTCCAGACACTCATCCATTTTCTGAGGGAGTTTGCTCTTCAGCTTAGCATGTAACCGTCCCTCTCGTAGACCTGCCACGAAAGACGCGACCAACAGGCAATCATCTGTGTCCCGCACTTGTGCGGATTCTTCGATAAAGCGCTTTAGAAAATTTAGTACGGATTAATCATGTTTTTGCTTTAGAGTTAACAAGTGAGTGTAATTTCTTTGAAATGGACGAGCTGTGATGAAGACGTGGATGAACTTCTGAGTTAAAGTCCCAAAATCAGAGACCGACTTGGGAGGGATTTTATTGAACCACTCTCTGGAAATGCTTGATTGGCTGGATCTTGAAGGACTGGATCAGGTTTATCTTCAGTGATAATTGAACTTTTCTGGGCAGCTGCATCCAAAGTTTCTCCTTGTGCGGCTGAAGTTGTTCCCCCTGTTGAGTTAGATCTACAGTCTTCTTACCAGTATTCTTTGATGGTGCCATGACGGTTTCAAGGAATCTGGGGTAATTTCGACCAGTTATCAGTAGAAAGGGCATTCCTTCTAGCACCAAATGATGATGCTGGAAATCGTCTAAGAATTAATACGGGTCAATCTCCTATGTGATAAAGATCTTAAACCCTAGAAACCCTAATTCGTGTAAAGTGGAACGTGTTTTGTTGTTTGTTTAGACTGAGCTCTCTAGTTATTTATGAGAGTTGCCTATGTATCCAATAATTGAATTGGAATCAAGTCTTTCGTAGTTCCTTAGGGTTGTTTATATAGGTGGCATATCGCACATCTTACTTGTTATGCAAGTATTATTATTTATTATTACTCCCTAAGGATATATACGCATTAATCCCAATTATATAGAGTTAATTATGGACACATTAAATGCCAAGATATGAGTTTTTATGACTTAGGATTCTTTCCTTATTTATCCATAATTATCCCCCACGTGGAATAACAGCCGGTCTGTGCGGAGCGTCCTGCGCTCAGCCCCCAAAGCCACCATGTCTGAACTAGGCAATTCCTCTTCTCCAGACCTTGGCCGACCTGTGGTGGCTGGAGGAGGAATTCATGCCGATCACCGATCTCGGTTGATGACCCACCCTCTGCTTAAACTTCGGGGCCCCGGGTCACGCCCTAAGGCTAAGGCCTAATCATTTATTACACACCCAAAAGAGTGATACGTGGCGTAACTCGGGTCGAATATCATCAACCTGCTTGGCCATCCCTTCACCAATAGTCAGCTTTACAACATCCATCCGAGCCCAACGCAAGTTCTTCATCCGGGGTACCTCTTTGATCGATTCCCTTACCAGGATGCCCTCGTTGCGGGTCTTGGGGCAATTGAAGTATTTCCTCAACCTGACATGCCATCCTAGGGGGAGGTTAGGCGACATGAGCCACATTATCAATACGGGAAGAACAGGACCCGCTCCCCGAAACTCCCTTCCCTGCTCGCTGTGAACTACCTCCAGGGCCAGACCCTCCAGGTTGAGTAGTAGTTTTTTTCTCAGAGGATTCCGGGTCCACGGCACCGGAAGTACCCGCCCCGACAGTAGATGAGCCCGCGCCGTCAGTGACTTTCCTTTTCTTGTTAGAGGCGCTCATATCAGCCTTCTTTCCAGGTTTGTCCTTCGAAGCCACACCAACAACAGCTGGGACAACACTAGGGGATGACCCCTGGACTTGGGCACTCACATTGGCCATATCCCTCTTTTGGTATTCTCAGTAGTATTCACCGCCCCATACACCAGGTTTGTAGATGCAGGATGAGATTGAACAGTGGGCGGAGTCACACGAGAACTCTCGGCCAAAAGGAGAGCTTTCTCTTCCCTCACAAGTCAAGCTAATCTAGCCCACTCAGCCCATCTTTCAAACAGTGACTGATCCAGAATTATTTTTCAGCGGTGCCACCGGACCGTAAAACTACATTTTTAATCAAAATAATTGTTTCAGTGGAGTCACCGTAGCCTAAAACTATATTTTTTTAACAACAAAACTACATCATTTTAATAATAAAAAATGTCCCCAGATGTCAATGGGGCCACGTGACCCCGTGAGACAACATGGATCCGGCCATGCTTTCAATAGCATCCTTATTACCTGCACCAAGGAAAAGAGCTTGTCATTCCATAAACAAAGAGCTCGCATCAGATAAAATACAACGAAAAGCGGAATCATACGTCTATCCGTCTGAATCTGGAAATATTATGAATGTTCTAAGGCATATACAAAATCCATAGCAAGCAAAGCATGTTATAAAGCACAATCGAAACAAAAATCAACGGATTTACTTTACCTGCTTTGCAAAATCGGATTGACGCTTAAAAACTGCTTCACAAATCAGCCGGAAAAACCTTGTGCTTCACAATCACCATGAGATGTGCTATCTTGTCATAAGTAATTCGCCACAAGTACCCCCTCCCCCCATGCAAAATCTTGTACACGTTCCAAATCTTCAACGAGGTAGAATATATGTTTCGGGATTCCAAGATTGTCGTTCCAACCTAAAAGATATCCATAAATGAAATACACTTGCCCTAACCGGTATACAACCTCACCATTATGATAATCGTCTCCAACGGGATGACCAAATGCACGCTCCAAGTCTTTTATGGTAACTGCTCCATTTTGATAACTTTACAAGTAACATCCCTTTCCAAAGCACAAAGAAGTGCTACTGACATCTTCATCATCAATGCCGCCAAACTTTAAGCCGGAATTCATTGCGAATTCTCTCCTGCCAAACACGGATGTCACTCTCGAGTTTACAAACCTAAAATGTAGCTCATCGGGCCTGTCGGGGTATATCATGTTGAATCCAATATATCGCATAAGCACTCCTGAGAACTTCTGATCTTTATGCGCCATTACAAAATCCTTAAATATGGAAATTTTAAATCTGTCTACAAAATCTACACCACCCGGAACCGAGACCGCACTAAAATGATTTAAAACAGATGTCATCTTAGCGCCCTCCCATTTATAATTCCGCTGTCCCTTGAAATGACGCGCATGATTGATTATATACGCTCCGTGTGGGCCCACAAGCTGCAAATCACAGTATAACGAGCATGCATAAATATTTCATCATATTAAAAATAACTATATATATATATATAACTATATATATATATATAACTATATATATATATATATATATATACATATGTATATATATTTTATTTTTTCTATAAATATGTATATATAAATGTCAAATAAGAGCTTAATATTCGTGTCGTGTTCATTTTCATATAAAATGTATATACATATATATACACATTTTATATGAAAATGAACATGATACGACTATTAAGTCCTAACTTGACATTTTTATACATATGTAAAGTTGATATATATATATATACACACACACATTTGATATGAAAATGAACACGACACGACAATTAAGTAAAACTTGACATGTATATACCTATGTACAAAAAAATCTAATACATATAAAATGTATATATATGTGTGTGTGTGTATATATATATATATATATATATATATATATATATATATATACACGTGTGAAGTTAGGACTTAATAGTTAGGACATGTATATACCTATGTACAAAAAAATATAATACATATGTATATACATACGTATATATATATATATATATATATATATATATATATATATATATATATATACACGTGTGAAGTTAGGACTTAATAGTCGTGTCGTGTTCATTTTCATATACACGACACGAATATTACGTAAAACTTGACATATATATAAACATATGTGTACACACGGATATACGTTAGAGTCGTGTCGTCTCTCTCTTCATAAAAAATGTTATGAGTCATTATAAAAAAACACATCTATTACGTTTAAAAGTTTTGTCATTACTAACGTAATACATATATACATATATACATGACACAAACAGACACACACATTTGCACACATACACGTGTATATCCATTTGTGACAGTATACATATACATAAGATTGGAAATTAGTTTAGTCATTCATTATCCAAGTTACGGTGCTACTTTGTTTGTTTGGATCTTAGTGTGATTTTGTTGAATTTCCGGTTGTTAATTGTTTAAGATACGGCAGTGCCACAATGGGAGGAGTGATGGAGATGCCGGACGAGTCCGGAAAAACAGCACTGAAATACATAATCTACAGGATGCCTCACTTCCAGCTGAGGCTCTACCAAGCTGCTGAGTGGAGAGATGATCAAGAGAACCTACAAATCCTCTACGAGCTGTCCTATAAGGCCTTATTTCTTGCAGGCATGAGGAATGCCATAACTTGTGAGAAGGAAGGAGTGGAATCGAAAACAACCTAGACCTACAAGAACCTCGCTTCGGGTGGAGGCTTTCACCGTAAAGGCAGAACGGAAGTCGCCAATGTTATTGTCGTTGTTTGTTCTTATTTGTGTTATTAGTTATTTCGTCGCCGTCGTATTTGGTTAGGTTACATTGTCAGTAATATTAGGCATATGCATATACTAAGCCATTAAATTACAAAAAAAATGCTAAGGCAATTATATACATATACTAAAGATATTAAATGATAAAAAACCTAAAGGCAATCCGGGAATTAAATATGATACAAGGCTATTAAGTATCAAATTATACTTAAATCTTTACAATGCAATTTGTGTATGAACATAATTTTGCTGATACATATGCATATAATTTTTCACATAATTTTGCTAATGCAATATGTATATAATTTTGCTATTTAGTCTTACAATGCTATTATAATGCTAAAATTATACAAGGGAATAAACATCATTTTCACATTATTAGTATATAATATATTATATAATAATTATGTGAAAATGATTATGAGATTATACTAAACTATATATGATACAAAAAACATTTGCTTTTTCTCCAGAAAATAAAAAAATTACAATATTAACGCCACTATTATTGGCGTTAAACCAGATTTAACGCCAATAATAGTGGCGTAAAAACAATGTTTATGCCAATAATATTGGCGTTAAAACTGGTTTAACGCCAATAACTGGTTCATCGTCTTCACCATTCCGTTCATCACATTTTACACAACAATTTACATAATTTACACAACAATATTTACACAACAATAATAAACATCATAAAAAAAAACATGAATATTCAGCCCATTTGCACAAAAATAATAATGAAAACAACAAATTTCTGATACACATAAGAATCACCTCATCGTGTATCTTTGGTTGTGTGTCCGAAACCATTTGCTCGATTTGTTCAACATCATCCACAAAATCCACTTGAATATCAACAGAGTTGGGGAGAAATTTGGGGAAAAAGGGTTAGTTGTTCGAATGAAGAAAATTTGGGAAAGAGAAGAAGATTAGCATACTGCATTTGTAACGCCAATAATATTGGCGTAACGAGAGCCATTTTACGCCATTATTATTGGCGTAAAATATATTTTACGCTGCTATTATTGGCTTAAAATGTGTCTCGTTACGCCAATAGTAAGTTCTTTGTCAATTCAAAAATTTACGTTGTTATTAACATCGTTAATGCCATTTTACGCCACTATTATTGGCGTAAAATGGGTCTCGTTACGCCAATAATGAGTGGATATGCAGATTACGGTTTGGGGTGGTTTTACGACGATACTATCGGCATAAAAAATTGATTTTACGCCGCTATTAACGGTGTGTTACCTGAAATCGAATGTGGTCCCTTTTGCAACTTTAATTCCAAGGGGGTGGGGGGAACAAAGCCTGATTTTCCAAAATCCCCTGCAACTCGCCTAATGTGGATAATTGCCAGCATTGATCTCGCCTTCAGGGCACCCAAAAGAATCTAAACGAGGCTAAATCGGTTTGGGCCCTCTGTAGAACTACGCCGAACAGCCCGCTAACTAACCTTGTCATTAAATATAAGTCCGGTCGCTTCAGCACGACATCATACTGTAGCTCGCTGTTAAGGCCATATTTATATGATTATTAAGGGTGTATTTCATTATTATTTTCCCCACATTTGCATAATTTATATAAGAATTAAGGGTTTAAGTGCAATTATTTAGTAAGGATGATTTTAGTATGGTTATTTGCAAAATTGGTTATTTTAAGTGTTGAATTGATTGATTTATTATGATTTGGACTTTGTTACATTTTTGCAATGTTTATTTATCCTTTAGGAGGCTTAATTTGAGTGCTATAAGTGGATTAATGAAGCTCAAGTCGAATTATTCAAGATAGAGTTGGAATTGGCTCAAAGAAATTGGATAAAGATGAAGAAATCCGACCTCAAAGCGATCCGACCAAGCGCCTCGCATCCCGTCCATTCTGCACGGGCGTCCACGATCTTGGACGAAGGCCCGTATGAATCAAGGCGTCCATGCAAAGTCCCGTAATCGTATTTTACATACAGAGTCTTCAGACGTTGGCTAAACTAGCGTCCAGCTCCGTCCAGAAGTTTCTAGACGAGTGTCCGGATATTCAAACGGGCGTCCAACCCAGTTACTGTAGCAGCCGACATCAAATTCCTATAAATAGAGCGGCAGCCCCAACCCTAATTCCATACTTTTTACATAACATTGAGATCGCAATTTTCACCAAAAAGCTGTGCCCCAAAACCACTTTTACACAGAGATGAACTTCTCCAACCCAACAATCATCTCCAATATGATTGTTGGCTAGAAACCTTGCAGTGAGACGACGAAGGAAGCTCATCATCAACAAAACCAACTAGAGGTTTTATGCATATGTTTAGTGAGTAAAAGATTTAGTTTTTCATTACTTTAACGCTGGTTTGCATTGTTATGTTTTATTGGATTATGAATTTGATGAAACGATCTATTTATATTTGATGCTTGGATTAATATATGAAAATATATTGTTTAAGTTTGATTCGTTCAAAGTAATGCAATTAATTGTGTTTTAAGAGATTATGCATGATTAGTTGAGTAAGGGTTTGGAAACGATCTCGTGATTACGTTTTGATTGCTGTTTAGTTTACTTGACAAAAATAAACGAAGCCTTAGAACTTGATTAAAGAAATTTAGTCAACTTCGCGATAGATCACTACTAAAAACTATGTCTTTAGATCACCATCTATTTGGGGGTTGTTTGTTGATGGGTGGATTCGTTGCCTCGCTGTGTTTTCCTTTAATTGTTTGAATCAAATCGTTTAGATTAAGTTTAGTTTAAGTTCTAGTTTTATAAACCCTAATTTCCTGCTGTTTTCCTGCACTTTTCTGTTTATGTTCGTAGTTAGACGCTCGTCCGAAATATCGAACGAACGTCCATTAGATTAAGCTTTCAGACGCTCGTTCACTTTAGTGAACGCTCGTCCATCTTTCTGTTTCTATTTTCTAAGCTGTTTTCATTCCTATTTTAGTTTTAATTCTTAGGTTTAGGTTTTAGTTTAGTTTCAACCTTAGTTTAGTTAATAATTGTGACATAATCGATATAGATTTATACTTGAATTCGATAAACATTCCACTCCTTAGACGACCCGATAACATCCTATACTACGATCCTTATACTTGGGGTGTTTCGTTATAAATTGTAAAACTCGCTTTTACCGAACAAGTTTTTAGGCGCCGTTGCGGGGAATCGTAACGGTTGTCGGATTCTTTTAGGTATAAAATATTATATCGATTCTAATTTTAATTAGGTGGGTCTAAATTTTAGAATTACGTTTATTTTTGTTTTCGCTTTTACCTTGTTTTATTTCATATTATTTTCCTTCAATTATTTTCCTTAATTTTTGAAAGTTATATTAGTTTCTATAATTTTAGATTTGTTTTTCGTAATTTTAGATTAGCCTTTATTTATTTCCTTACGTTCTTTTTAGTTTCCTCAAATATTTCTATTTCGTTTTTAAGTTTTAAGCCTTAGTTTAGATTTTCGAAGTCTGGACGAGCGTTTAATAACCCGAACGCCCGTCCATTCTAATCCTGTTCTCTTAAAACGACCGTTCATTTATTTGAACGAGCGTTCATCTCTGAACGAACGTCCACTAACACTGGACGCCAGTTCAGTCTGTTCAATCATCACTTCTTTTCTATCTTCTCTTCTCTTCTCTTTTCTTTTCTCCCTCTAAACCATCAAACCTTTTCTAAACCTGTTCTAAACAACCCTAAGGTTGATTTCTTCCTTTTCCTTTCTTCTGGTTTATGCAAACAAGAAGTAAGAAGGGACTTATAATCTTCGATCCCGAGCCTGAACGATCTATTTTTAGAAGGAGGCTTTTCCCTGATTTGGACATAATGGCAGATCAAGATCCAATTCCAAATCCACCAATTCCAAATCCTGATCCCTAAGCTCAGTTAAATTTAATCCTTCAAAGAGATGCAAGCTCTGCAACAACAATGTAATCAACAAGGCGGCATAAATCAACAACTTCAACAATTTAGACAAAACCAAATTTAATCAATTGAACCAGACCCTACACCCCATATCTAAATCAAGATTTTCTTGAGGGGCATAGACCCATTCGTCCTCCTGACATGGGAGGAGTGAATTTCGATCTAAAGAACGGAGTAGTTGCTCTAGTTCAGAATAGCTCTTTCCATGGTACTGCTCAGGAAGATCCACACGACTTCTTATCCACATTCATACAAATCATGAAGCGTGCCATTATCCTGGTGTTGATTCAGAGATCGTAAAGTTGAAGCTATTTCCTTTTGCTTTGAAGGGTGAAGCAAGTCGATGGTTTAAGTCGTTAGCACATCATTCCCTCCATACATGGAATGATGTCAAAAGAGCCTTCGCTCTCAAGTGGGTTTCACCAGGCAAGATTATGGAGATGAAACGGGAAATAGTTACTTTCGAGCAACTAGAGGATGAGACTCATTGGCAAAGCTTGGGAGAGATTAAATCTGCGATGAGGAAGTGCCCCAATCACGGATATGACAGACATGAGTTGCTAGAACTGTTCTATAGAGGCGTCTCTCAGCCAAATAGAGACTATCTTGACTCCACAGCTCATGGATCCTTCTTAGGGGGAGGCGATGAGACTGCCTATAGAGTGGCCGAAACCATCGCCAAGAACAATATGTGGTCGACCACCAAGAAGACCAATGTCGTTAAGAAAGAAGCTGCTGGTAATC
Source organism: Gentiana macrophylla (assembly GCA_026214975.1). Lineage (NCBI taxonomy): Eukaryota > Viridiplantae > Streptophyta > Magnoliopsida > Gentianales > Gentianaceae > Gentiana > Gentiana macrophylla. The sequence continues at coordinate 99,469,489 of CM047805.1, read as the reverse complement.
CTGATACCAAGTTGTTAGCTGCCCAAATGGAATTGATAAGCAAGCAGCTGGCCAGTCTTCAGACGCAGCCTTCTGATTTAAATTATCTGGGAATACAGGTAGGGACGGAGATGACGGAAGAAGTAAATCTAATGGATAATCAAAACCAACCCTTCCGAAACTTTAACCAGAATCAGAACTACTCGGGATTTCAACGACAAAACCTCAATCAAGCCAAGTTACCACCGGCCCTTCAAATTCAATTCTTTCAACTCAAACTATCAAAGGACGCCCTAACTCCCAAAGGCCTCAAGGTGGATGGAACCAAACTCAAAATCATACCACCTCACGTGTCCTCAACACAAATTTGATGAGTTTGGTAGACATGGTGAAGACTCGCCTACTAGTGTTAAAGCTATTGAGAGACAAGTTGGTCGATGGCGCACCAAAAGCAAGCGAGACCTCACGGTAAACTTCCGAGTTATACCGAGAGAACCAAAAAGTCGATGTGAATGTTTGCACCGCCATTACACCTCGGTGGGAGTATGGACAAGAAGAGGAGTTGAATGAAGTAACGTTGAGAAGTGGTAAGAAGGCCGAATCCGGCAAGATGTCGGAACGAGTAGCCCTCCCGACGCCATGAGTTCGGGAAGGGAAATCGAAAACCACATGCCGAAGAAAGCAACGATGAGGAGCTTAGTGACAATTCTTCTGGAGGACGAAAATAATTCGATGATGAGGAAAGGAAGGAAAGTCGAAAGTCGTATTCTGACTAAGAAAAAAAAAGAAAAGTTCATGAGATGGAAGGATAAGGAGGATGAGGCGATAAAGAATCAAAGCATGTGTAATGATAAAGCCCTTCCTTATCCCCAAAAAGGAAAGAGAGCCCTCACTAATGACAAGCAAAGATGATGGAGTGAGGAGGATGCTTAGAGACACTCAAGTTAGTATGCCCTTAGCCGAGGTATTAACCGAAATGCCTAAATGCTCTAAGTATCTAAAAGAATTCGTGGGAGTAAGAGAAAGCTTCAGGATGGTCAAGAAGTGCTACGCGAAGATTGCGTGATGGTTTCACGAAAAGTCATTTGATTAAGCGAGGTGACCTCTGCACCTTCAATCTCCAAAGTGAGATCGAAGGCCATTTATTCGAAAATGTCTTATGCGACTCGGGGGCCTCTATTAATGTGATGCCATTAAACGTATGCAAAAAGCTCGGGTTAGATAAAGGATGCGAGGAACGCCTATTTCTCTTCGGGATGGTAGATAGATCTAGCGGTCCGCGGCGGTTGTGTAGATAATGTTCTCCTTCAAGTTGAACATTTAGTCTTCCCTACCGACCGGGTTATTCTAGACTATCCACCGATAAGGAGATGCCTCTAATTCTAGGCCGGACCTTTCAGACACTTCTAACGCCTCATCGACTTCGCGCAGCGACGATTACTCTTAGAGTCGATGACACATCCGTTACCTTCACATGAGGGACACATCCCGAAAGAGCCGTAATTGATGAAATATCGTTTGTCGGGCTATCTATGAGGACGAAAAAGATGCATGCTTTGAAGAAGCAATGAAGGTGACGGAGATAGGTGTTTTCGGTTATTGAGAATCCAAACATCGCGGACCATCTTCTCGATTCATTACAGCCCGTAGTCATTGACGAGTCATCTTCACTCGCGCACACCGAGCCTGTTAGTGAGTTAGAAGCATGGAGATGCCCAAAGAACAAACGATGATTTCAAAGAATCGAGTCGGAAGACTTCATCCCTGGTGAAGAAGAAGAAGCTCTGATGGGTAGTTGGGACGAGGTAGACTTTTGGAGAGAAACTACTCATTGGGAAGTAGATGATTGGGAAGAGCCGCGTAAGAGCTTAAAGATGAAGAGTTAAGACAAATGATCGATCATAGGAAGAAGGAAGCAAGTGTTGACCGGAGGATTTCTATGGATGAGTTGATCCAAGACCTTTACTGGGGTTGAGCCTCGGGAAGATGAGTTATTCTTTAGTCAACCACTCCAAGCTCATAAAAGAAAGGTGGCCCGTTAAAGTCTAGTATTGAGCAACCACCTATTGATTTAGAGCTCAAACCGGTTCAAACACCTTAAGTATATCTTTCTTAAGGATGGAGATAAATTGCCTTTGATCATTTCTTTGAAACTCGACTTTGAGCAAAGAAGCACAAATTGATAAAGTGCTTAAAAGAATATCCTCGCATTCGGATGGCAAGTGGGTGATATCCGAGGAATCAGCCTGTGTATGTATGCATGCATAAAATCCGAACGGATGAGGGAGCTAAAAAGGTTAGACAACCTCAGAGGAGGCTAAATCCGCACATGCAGGAGGTTTTCAAAAAGGAAATCATCAAATGGCTTGATATGGGAATTATTTATGCCATAGCCGATAATGCGAGTGGGTTAGCCCTACTTAAGTTGTGCCAAAGAAGGGCGGAATCACAAATGAAAAGAATGAAAAAGGGAGGAAGTTGCCTTACGACTCGTGATGGCTATAGAGTCCGCATTGACTATCGTAGACTTAACGAGGTTCTTGCGCCAAGGACCACTTTCCCTACCCTTCATTGACCAACTTATCGAAAGACCGAGTGGTCACAAGTATTATCGCTTCCTCGATGGATACTCGGTTACTTCCAGATAGCCATCGATCCCAATGACCAGGAAAAGACCACATTTACCTGTCCCCATCTCGGTACTTTTGCGTTCCGCAGAATGCCATTCGGCTTATGCAACGCACCCGCGCGACTTTTCAACGGTGCATGTTAGCCATTTTTATGGACTTGTGGAGCAAAGCATGGAGGTCTTCATGGATGACTTCTCGACCTGGCGACATGCTTTGATGAAATATTAAAGAATCTAGATATGGTACTCCAATGTTGTGTGGAGAAAAATCGTCCTTAATCGGGAAAAATGCCATTTTCTAGTAGAAGAAGGAATCGTTTTGGGACACAAGTCGTCCAATGATGGTATTCAAGTGGATAAGGCTAAGGTAGAAGCCATCGAAAGGATGACGTACTCCTAAGACAAAGTGAAGGAGGTACGAGGTTTTCTAGGACACGTTGGCTTCTACAGTTTTATTCGAGACTTTTCTACTATTGCCAAGCCTTTATCAAATCTTTTGAAAGAAGATGTTGATTTCTTGTTCGATCACGAAGTGTAAAGAAGCCTTCAATTGTCCGAAAGACAAGCTTATCGATGCCCCTATTTTAGTTGCACCTGACCGACCAAGCCTTTCGAATTGATGTGCGATGCCTCTAATTACGCCGTGAAAGCGCAGCTTTAGGTCAACGAGTTGATAAAAGGTTCAGCCCATTTATTATCGCGAGCCACACTTTGAACCCGGCTCAATGCAATTATACCACAAACCGAGAAGGAATTCTTAGTCGTTGTTTTTGCCATTGACAAGTTTAGAAGTTATCTTCAGGGTCTCAAGTTGTTGTTTGGACCGACCATGCACCTTGCGCTACCTTATGGACAAAACAGATGCCAAACCAAGGTTACTTCGATGGATTACGATTTTACAGAGTTTGACCTTGTGATTAAAGATAAGAAAGGTAGTGAGAATATTGTGGCTTATCATTTATCTCGCTTAGTAAATGAGGGTCTTGAGAACAACAATGAAATAGGCATTGATTTTCCTACTAAGCAATTGATGAAGCTTGAAACGGTTAGGCCGTGGTATGCTGATTACGTAATTATTTAGCAAGTGGTCATTTAGAAGACATGACGTATCAGGAGAAGAAAAAGTTCTTTTCCGACCTTAAATATCTTGTATGGGAAGATCCTTATTTTTTCAGGGTCTGTAAAGACGGGTTGCTTCGACGGTGTGTTCCTGAGCATGATCAGTGGGATATCCTAGAACAATGCCACAGCGGTCCCACTGGAGGTCACTATGGAACACCGAAGACGGTTGCAAAGATCCTTCAAGCTGGATTCTACTGGCCGACTCTGTTTAAAGATGCAGAAGCCTTTTGTAAAGGTTGTGATAGGTGCCAGAGAACTGGACGGCAGAGTAGTAGGATGGAAATGCCACTTAAGCCCATTCTTGAATGCGAAGTTTTCGACGTTTGGGGCATAGATTTTATGGGACCCTTTCCACCTTCGTGCGGTAATAAATATATCCTCGTCTGTGTCGACTATGTTTCCAAGTGGGTTGAAGCCATAGCTACCCAAACTAATGATCATAAAGACGTGAAGAAATTCTGGCAAAAGAATATCTTTACCAGATTCGGCTGTCCAAGAGCACTCATTAGTGATGAAGGTACCCATTTTTGCAATGCGCCGCTTGATAAAATCCTTGGAAGATATGGTGTCAAACACAAAGTTGGTACACCATATCATCCCCAAACCAGTGGCCAAGTCGAGGTAAGCAACCAGAGCTTGAAAAGAATTTTAGAGAAGACCGTGAACAATAATCGATCTAATTGGAGTCTTAAGTTGGATGACGAATTGTGGGCTTATCGTCGCATTTAAAACCCCGATGGGCACGCACCCTTCCAAATGGTCTATGGCAAAGCTTGTCATTTACCTGTCGAACTTGAACACGAGCTTTACGGGCAATTAAATTCTTAAATTTCGATAGCCAACTCTGTGGGGAGAAACGGTTGTTACAATTGAACGAGCTCGATGAATTCAGACTCAGAGCGTACGAGAATGCTAAGCTTAGCAAGGAAAGAACAAAGATACTCCATGACGCTAAGATCAAGGACCGAGAATTCAAAGTTGGTGAGATGGCTTTACTCTATAATACTAGACTTCACCTGTTTCCGGGTAAACTCAAGTCTAGATGGTCTGGTCCCTTTGAGATTCTCGAGGTTAATCCAAGTGGAGTAATTACTTTGAACGGGTATGGTAATCAAGCTTTTAAAGTGAATGGCCATCGACTTAAGAAATATTTTGGGCAACCAAAGGAAAAGCCTGAGACTCTTTATTTCTAAAGAAGAGATGAGAGTACAGATGTCTTGATTTGTGAAGAGATTCCATCTTATTTCTTTGAGTCAGATGATGACATTCCTACCTCTACCTGTGAGGAACCTTCTTCTGAGACTCCTGAGCATGTTAGCACACCTATGCCTATCATCCGCAAGAACAAGAAGAAGAGAGTCAGTGTAGTTTGGAGAGAAAAGTTTAATGACCTTATTGCGCACTTGACTTGTTGTTGTGGTGAAAATCATTTCCGCCCCAATACTTCTGATTCCGATACTGAGGTGGCGGCTGTTAAACCAAAGTGGCCCAATCCGGGTTGATCTTTTGAAATCTGTGTCAAGCTATTGACATTAAAAGAGCGCTCCTAGGAGGCAGCCTAGTTTTCTTTGTTTGTTTTTATTTCTTAGGTTGTTTTGTTTTCTTGTTTTTAGAAATAGTACTCTAGTGGCGTGTTGATGGTTATTCCTTTTACTTTTGTTGTAAGTGTTTTGTATGTTTGCTCATATACCCCGTGTACCCCGAGATTATATGGTATGTCGAGTGTGGCAGATACTTTTAAGTAGGTTCGCAAGCTTTTATGTCCAGTGTTGCCTATTCAAGTTGTAGCGGTCCATTCATGCTCCGGCCTGACCTCTGCCTACTTTCATACGACAACCACTGTTCCAACCAGCTAAGTATTCTTTTTCTTTTATTTGCACATTCTGCGGACATAATGTGATTTAAGTGTGGGGGGGTAAATTGGGTATGTTTTCATGCTATATCCTTTGAAATATGAGTGAATGTTAAATTTCCACTAAATTTAAATTTTTGTGAATCTCGAGCATATGATTGAAACTAAATGCTTGCTAGTTGTAGTTTTCTAACGATGATAGTATGTGACTTAGTGAGATAATTATAGCCTGTCTTTACTGTTATGAAGATAGTATTCATTTTTCACTCACGAAAGCCTTTGATATTGAAGCAAGATTTTTGAACTATATCCTTTCATTGTTTTAGTGATTTATCTTAGGAAGGTCAGTATAGTAACACCTTAGTTAGACCGTGTGCTGTGAATATCATAAAGTTTGAATGTGATAAGTGAGATGTAACTTATGTCTTGAAGAAAAGAATGAATAAGCAATCATAATAAATACGTTTGTCGAAAGTTGGTCGATGATTTGAGTGCGATAGGGTATACCACGTATGTCCTATACCACTATGATGACCAGAAGCTCACGACAGTTAGAAGAAGCTACCTTATGATTTGAGTAGGTAGGGGATTATCTCGAAATGTCCTATTCTACTATGATGGGTAAAAGCTCATTCTGATATGCTGTAGGGATTATCCTACTGAGTGCGTGGGAAGGCTTTGAGTGGAGCTATTACTGCCTATATCTAGGATAATCATTGGATTTTTGAGAGGATATTTCTTTGGAAGGCTTGTTAAATTTGAAAAGGGCTTGTCACACATATATTTGAAACTATCTCTGTGTGATGGTATTGTTTGCTATAGTTGTTGTATCTTTTGTTACGTGAGTTAGAGATCTATGTGGATTGCATGAAAGTTGAGCTATAGTTTTGATTGTTTTGTCCGAGGACGTACAAAAGCTAAGTGTGGGGGTGTTGTTAAGGCCATATTTATATGATTATTAAGGGTGTATTTCATTATTATTTTCCCCACATTTGCATAATTTATATAAGAATTAAGGGTTTAAGTGCAATTATTTAGTAAGGATGATTTTAGTATGGTTATTTGCAAAATTGGTTATTTTAAGTGTTGAATTGATTGATTTATTATGATTTGGACTTTATTACATTTTTGCAATGTTTATTTATCCTTTAGGAGGCTTAATTTCGAGTGCTATAAGTGGATTAATGAAGCTCAAGTTGAATTATTCAAGATAGAGTTGGAATTGGCTCAAAGAAATTGGATAAAGATGAAGAAATCTGACCTCAAAGTAGTCCAAATGAAGCGCTCGCATCCCGTCCATTCCAGACGGGCATCCACTGATCTTGGACGAGCGTCCAGAAGTGAACTGGCGTCCATGCAGCGTCCAGAATCGTATTTTACATACAGAGTCTTCAGACGTTGGCTAAACTAGTGTCCAGCTCCGTCCAGAAGTTTCTAGACGAGCGTCCGGATATTCAAACGGGCGTCCAACCCAGTTACTGTAGCAGCCGACATCAAATTCCTATAAATAGAGCGGCAGCCCCAACCCTAATTCCATAGTTTTTACATAAAATTGAGATCGCAATTTTCACCAAAAAGCTGCGCCCCAAAACCACTTTTACACAGAGATGAACTTCTCCAACCCAACAATCATCTCCAATATGATTGTTGGCTAGAAACCTTGCAGTGAGACGACGAGGAAGCTCATCATCAACACAACCAACTAGAGATTTTATGCCTATGTTTAGTGAGTAAAAGATTTAGTTTTTCATTACTTTAACGCTGGTTTGCATTGTTATGTTTTATTGGATTATGAATTTGATGAAACGATCTATTTATATTTGATGCTTGGATTAATATATGAAAATATATTGTTTAAGTTTGATTCGTTCAAAGTAATGCAATTAATTGTGTTTTAAGAGATTATGCATGATTAGTTGAGTAAGGGTTTGGAAACGATCTCGTGATTACGTTTTGATTGCTGTTTAGTTTACTTGACAAAGATAAACGAAGCCTTAGAACTTGATTAAAGAAATTTAGTCAACTTCGCGATAGATCACTACTAAAAACTATGTCTTTAGATCACCATCTATTTGGGGGTTGTTTGTTGATGGGTGGATTCGTTGCCTCGCTGTGTTTTCCTTTAATTGTTTGAATCAAATCGTTTAGATTAAGTTTAGTTTAAGTTCTAGTTTTATAAACCCTAATTTCCTGCTGTTTTCCTGCACTTTTCTGTTTATGTTCGTAGTTAGACGCTCGTCCGAAATATCGAACGAACGTCCATTAGATTAAGCTTTCAGACGCTGTTCACTTTAGTGAACGCCGTCCCTCTTTCTGGTTTCTATTTTCTAAGTTTGTTTTCATTCTGTTTTAGTTTTAGTTCTTAGGTTTAGGTTTTAGTTTAGTTTAAACCTTAGTTTAGTTAATAATTGTGACATAATCGATATAGATTTATACTTGAATTCGATAAACATTCCATTCCCTTAGGACGACCCGATAACATCCTATACTACGATTCTTATACTTGGGGTGTTTCGGTTATAAATTGTAAAACTCGTTTTACCGAACACTCGCCTCGAGAAAATAGAATGTAATTCTTGTCGCTTCGGCATGCAATCATATGGGAACTCGCCCTCGAGTGAATCAAGTATAAATCCGGTTGTTCCGTCACGGCATCATATAAGAACTCAACCTCGAGCGAAACAAATATAAGCCTGGTCGCTTCGGCTCGGCATCATACATAAACTCATCTTCGAGCGGAATAAACATAAGTCTGGTTGCTTTGACCCGACACCGTACAGACAAGCCCTTGAGCGTAAAGAATTCAAGCCCGGTCGCTATATGTTCGACACCATGCCAGCATTCGCCCTTGTGCAGAATGCATTCAACCTCGGTCTCTGTTTGAACAGAACCATGCGTCCATTCTCCCTCACACGTAAAGCATTCAAGCCCGGTCACTCTATGCACGGCACCATCTGGACATTCACCCTTGCACGGAACGCATTCAAGCCCGGTCGCAATATTCACGGCACCATGCGGTCATTCGCCCTCACGTGGAACTTATTGAAGCCCAGTGGCTATATGCACAGCACCATTCGGCCATTCTCCCTTGCATGGAACACATTCAAGCCCGGTCGTTATATGCCCGGCACCATGCGGCTACTCGCCCTCGAGCGAAACTCCCTCAAGGCTACTCGGTTCGGCACGGAACGATGCTTCCATTCCCCATCGAGCAAATTACATCCAAGCCCGATCACTTCAAGCATGGCATCATATGACTATATGCATCTCAGCATAACACATCCAGATGAAGCTCTCCACAGCAACCATTCTGAAATACGGTGAATTAAAAGAACTTACTTCATGACGTATTAATGTTCGCACTATGAATAAATCAAGGAGTAAGGGGTCATCGATACATCAAACCCGGAGAACAGCCCGCAGATCTAGGCCAGGACCATGCATAAGCCCAGTAACGGATAGGGCCCTCGGCCTAGCCAGTCTGCCCCTTCGTAAGCCGGACCAAGCCAAGTACAATCCAGCCCGCCTAGCGCCTCTACGACTTCCATCATTGACCAAGGCAATGGGCATCGATCAACCATGCATCAAGTTGGACATGAAGCATTGGGCCTTACCTGCTCACCCCACCAACTCGCAGTCCGTCAGCTCAGACCAAGCCCGCTTGACTAGGAAACAGTCTGCACAACAATTACTCGTGAAGAACCCGCAGCGGTTATGATACAAGCTCGCCCCTACAGAGCTTGCCCGGTATCACTTGTACTTTACTTACCGCCTTTGTAACCGCCGACTATAGTCCCTATAAATAGCGGCATCACCCCTTCCTTCAGAACTACGTTATTTTGCTTGATCCATTGAATCCTAAGTGTACGTAGGCAATCTCTCATGACGCATCTATAATCATAAACACCCCCCCCCATTTTCTTCATATTGTTCTCGAGCACCACCGCGTATTTACCGGATAAATTATTCACAATTTGATACGATATCCACCGCTTAATTAAACATATGTGTTTGTGATCATGCCGAGGTTATCATCTGCGTTGGCATACATGATGTCGAAAAAAGTTAAATGAAATTGAAAAATAAAAAGGATGAAAAAATAAAGCATATGATGAAAGAATTATGAATTTTTTATGTTCAAATCAAAATATAATTTTTTACGTTTAATAGCAAAGAGTAAACAAATTTATGAAATTTCTTTTTTTTTTTTATTTATAAAATGTAACAGTGTGTAGTGCAATAAAATTTTGTGATTTTTCCAGAAGAAATGAAACAAAACATATGGTAGAGCTAGGCGGGGGAGATGTACGAAAAATTACGAACTTGACCCTTAGTCCGAGTATCATACCCTAAGACATAAGAATAACATGATTCTTTCTTTAAGAACTTATTCTATGTCTATTTTGTTTTTTTTTATAACATATGTCTAATAATATTTATAGTAGAAAATTGAATTCAATTCCAATACTTGTGTCATGAACGGAAGATTCTTTACACACATACACATATACGACGGATTCATAAGAATCTTTGAATGCTCGGGGTGAAAAATAATAAAGATACTTGAAAATGTATTTCAAAGTGGTGGTTTATTTCACTAAACTATATATCTTAAGGCACCTATCGAAAACGTTTATAGTCTATAGATAAAAAAAGAGATAAAACAAATAATTATCGTAATTTTTTTCGGTAAATGTAACAAGAGGAAATGCATACCATGATTCTTCTGTCCATGCATGCATTCGAGATTATGTAGGATTATACACGAGAGATCATTCTCTTGTCCATAGGGGGTCTTCCTCCATTAGCCGGTTTCTTTCAAAAAACTCTATTTATTCCTGGCTTGGTCTTACTTCACCGTCGAGAAATGAGAAAAGGCGTATATCATCAAGTTTAACTAAGGCGTAGCTCCTTTCTTTTTGGGTGTGAAGAAGTGTCAAATAAAAATACCCAACAAGCAATAGGTCTCCTTGAAATGGAGGTGATCCAGCCGCACCTTCCAGTGTTATGACTTCACTCTTGTCACTAGCCTTGACTTTGTTGTTCAACATCTTGAACTAGCCACTTCTTCGAGGGTATTGTTATCAGATCATCAATTCCTAATGAAATGGATGTAACGGTAATTTTCTTGAAAAACCAATGTTTTTACTTGATCAAGTATGTGGGATGTATATCCCATTCCGAAGTGATCTATTAATCGACTAATAAGTCACTTCATGGCACATTCCAAATAATATATATGGCTTAAACATCTTTTTGCCAACGGAATTTAAAAAAAGAATAATGTATTCGTCTATATCTCATATGGGCTTTATAATTATGGGAATTGATTTGATACGTGATAATTAATGGATCTATTTTACAAATAATATCTCACGGATTTATTGGTGTTGCACTCTTTTTCTCTCCTGGGATGACTTTTGATAGCTTCTGCTACTGACATAAAAACGTCTCTTTCTATGTTTTCGGATACAACCCATAGGGATTCGCCATTTTTTTGTCCATAAACCCTCGTGAGTTTTGCACAGTTTCAACATTTCTTCCTCTTCCAGGATAAACTCTCTCGTCTGTGCTTCATAAAAGGAACATCGCGGCTCCTCTCTTCTCGGGAATCCATACATCCCTTATCATTGTGTGGACAACTATCTCTTGAACACAAGTTTAGGTTTGGCCTTAATGAGAAAATGAAACAGTGCACCTAACAACACATCTTCACATACCAAGAACGAATCGATTCCATACATTTCTCTTATACCCACATGTACTACATTGGATTCAAATCAGATTACGGATCGATCTATATTGATTGACTGCCCTCATTCTGTTGATATCATTTGAAAACAAGTAGTTCTTATATAATTTAACGTTGGATCGATCCTGGTACATGGTGTGTATAGTGAAAAATACTATAAATATGTGGGCATTACACTTGCTAATAACATAAAATCTATCAAAAAACGTAACGACTCGTTCTCAAACGGGGTAAATGGGAAAAGAGCGTTCGACAAGTGTTCAATGCTATTACAATGTGCATTGTGCTTATCTTTATCTATGATATGCACAATGTCTCTATTTGATTGTTTCAAAATACAACATATGCTTATAATATAAACAATTATACATGTCTTACACATGTTTTTATAAGTTACATTGTTGATGCAAGACATGTTATGAACCTTGACGTCATCTATTAGGAAGTTTTAGTTTGGATGACGGCCAAACCAACTATAATAAAAGCATGATAGGAATTAGATGAATTTTGTATAGGTTTTACTAGGAACCTAAATTTTTATAGGTTAAACAGGCTAAACACTGTAATAGAAAATCTAATAGGATCCCAGTAGAATTGATCATTTAGATCCAAACTTAAGGATAACCAGAAAAGTAAAATTCTAGATTAAATCTGGAATTATATTTAGTAGTATAGAAGGCCGATGGATCAAACTTAGTACAGAAGATCGGAGAATCGAGGGTCGAATCGTGATTGAAGACTAAAGATAGAAGACTGACGGATCAAACTCAGATTTGAAGCAAAAACCAGAATATCGAAAGAAGGGAACTTAAAAAGTCGACTTCATGAAGTATGTGATCATTTGAAGTAGATTTGTGTGATGAAAACTTGAAGACAAGTAATGTGATGAAACTTGAAGCCAATGAAAATATTGTGTACTCTGATCTCACAAAATTTCATATCAGAGAAATATAATCAGATCTGAAGCAAATATTAGATCTAATAAGATTCAAAAGAGTAGAGTGTTTGAACCTGATTCAGATGTAAATCAACATGAGTCGAAGAAATTCCGATTTAGAAGTGATGATTCATATGTGAAATATGATAAGACCTAAAGGATAATGTCTGATGACTACTTATGGTAATCAAGTTTTGATAACTCAAGTAAAGACGAAGGCAACGTTCAAATTAAAGAGAAAAGGAGTGAGCTGAACAAGCATTTAATGCTACCCAAAACTGTCAAAAGTTGTTGTAGCCGAGGTTTGACATTGGACAAACGACGAATACACAGACCAAGGACGGAACTAGTATGTTGTCATGGGTGGGCGAAGCCTACCCATTTTTTTTAAAATTTGTTTGTAGTAGATAGCATTAAGATTGAATCCAGCCCATCCAAAATCAAGTTCAGCCCATCCAAGCCCAGATACTTAAAAGGCAAGTTCCCTGTCAAGCATTTAACTATATAATTAACTTTTCGTAATTATGTTTTATTGTTTTTTTTTTCACAACTTGTGCTCGATGGATATTTTTGGGTGTTTATGCATTATAGAGAGTCAAAGTGATTATACTAATAATAATAATAATAATAATAATAATAATAATAATAATAATATTATTATTATTATTATTATTATTATTATTTTACTTTCTCCATTCTAGACTTGAAGGGGAAAAAACCGATATAAAATAACATGGAAAAATTTATACTAGCCGACGGGACGGATCTACCTTAGCGGAGGGGACAGTCATCCACATTTTTTATCCGGAAAAAAACACAACTATATATGTTATGTATTTTTTTGTTTCTCTTAAAATTTATATTCGCCTCTTTCCTTTTTAATAATCGAATAAATTGACATAAATTTATTATGTAAATAAAAATATATAGTCATTACAAAAATAATATATCTTTACAAATATTAATAATATTTTACTTATAAAAAATAAAAATACTAAAGTGTTAAATGTTTTTATCCATAGTTAATGTGCTCGGATAATACGATATATAGTAGTATTTTTGCAATATATATCACAAAATGTATAATAGTGTTTCTTCTTGAATTAAGAGAGAAAAAAACACTAATATATATTTTCTTGATTGCGAAAAACTTCTAGGATATATCATCGCCTTCCTTACCCAAGATCCTCTATGCGCCACTGCAGTCCATCCAGAAAAAAATCCTGGTTCCGCCCCTGACACAGACCTTATCATTCTGTATAAGCAACGTTCAAGATGCCGAAAATCTTTACAGACAACATATTTACTGGATGAATCAAACAGCTATATTCACATGAACCCAAGAATTCATCAAGATTTATAAAGTTCAAATTATTCAGAAGTATTCAGCTGGGAAGAAATGCCCTATAAGATAATTGCCCTACACTATAAATACCAGAACTTTGAGGCAAATTCAACACTTAAGCTACTATGAACACTCTAAGGCATTCTTTGAGATTTCAATGTCATTCAAGCTAAATCTAGAAAATTCAAGTGTCAACAAATCTATATATTCAAAGAATCAAACAAGGCTAAAATGATGAGCAAATCGTTATCTTTAAAGTCATATACATAAAAGGATCAATTTTGAATCTTTGATTCAGCACTCACTCCAACTTGTTTATTCAACAAAGGAGTTTGAATCTGTGATGTTGTGTGAGCACTCAAGGACAAATGTCAATTAGTGAAGAAGTTGTAGGCTCTCAAGGGCCGATAGCAGTTGAAGCAATGTGACATTGCCAAGGATTTGTGTGGTTGTAATAGTTGTTGAAGATTACTTCAAAGGAACAATAGAACTGAATCAGTGAAGCAGTTTGGAGAAGCTGTGAATGATTTATAGCTTAGATTGTGAAATAGCCGAGAGTTGTCAAGGACAATCATACACTAATGTATTCCATGTAAAAATAATAATAGTGAATTCCGCCAATGATCGCATGAGAAGAGAGGACTAAGAAATTACACTTGTTCTTTATTTTGTGCACTATACATTCGGTCATTTACCTTCTACAAATTTACTTTAAGCATTTCATACTTCAAATCTTGAACACATAACTTTGAAAAATGTTTTAAAGGCTTTTAATCCGCCGCATAATCAACCTGATAATGTTTACAAGTGTTAAGAAAGTTTGAAAATCCAAAAAGTTCATTCACACCCTCCCTTAAACTTGTCCTAGCCTTTACCTATGGATCAACAAGTGGTATCACAGCAGTGTTCTCCTGAAACAAGTTACATGACAAGACTCTATTTCATATCTGTTTGTTTGTTGTTGGAGAGATATAGTTTTTCAAAGTTATTTTCAAAATCATCTTTACAAATCTAGCTCACTATCATAGAGTCTCAACATGTTATTAATAGAATTTTATGACCTTTATTGACAAATTTGATGAGTGAAAAATGTGTATGGATGCTCATCTAGCTGCAACTCATGAGGATATGATGGAAGTTATATCAGTAGGTCCACTAGAAATCAAGAAGGTCAACACCAATTCCGAAACTAATCAAGGTGAACCCACTGTGAAGAAACCCAAGTTTGAATAGACTTTTGATGACAAAAAAATGCATAATCTGGATAACACTGCTAAGGATATAATCGCAAAAACTTTTGACCGCATTATGTTCCTAAATATTGATAATGTCGAAATTATCACGGTGTGAATAACGGTGGTGTAAGGTGGAGATCTGGCTAGAAATGTGTGTGAATGCCGGTGGTGCATGGTAGTGGAAAAGAATCTACAGTGGTTGCAATATGAAAATATAGAGAGTACGCGATTTGGCAGAGTATGACTAAGTTTTCTATTAATTGTGTCTCTGTAAAATGGTTACATTGAGCCCTAATTATAGGCAAGCTACATATTAAGGTTTAAATAATGACAATAAGACGTAATTAAGTACAATGAAATACAGATTAAGGTAGTGACGGTTTGGCGGGGCCAAAGTGGCGCGGACCCAATTGCTCAATCGTTCCTTGTACCCTTGTCTTATCACCCTTGGGTTGTAGCTTGCTCTAATTTATCTTTAGGGCTCTGGTCTCAAGCGGACCTGATAGCCTAAGGGGTTTGCCTTTCTTGGCGCTGCGTAAGGCTAAAGGTTTGGGGTGGGGCCGATGGCTCGCGATCCTAATTTGGCTTCGCAGACTATAGTGGCCGATGGCCTAGTCCACAATTTTTGTGGCCGAGTGGACCCGAATAAGGATCCACGGGCTGGATTACGGTTCAGGCGTATCAATGGCCCCCTACTCTGTGCCTTAAGCATTTTCATGAAATGTTAGGCGGGGAGTAAAGATTATTCACAAATCGATTGCCTTTAAGTTATTTGATGGCTTGCTATTGTGGTGGATCGCCTGTTAGATTTGCATAAATTCCATACTTAGATCAGGTCTTTTCATGGCTTTAGTGTCGCAAGTCGACTTCGCCTTCAGTGGCTTGTGTCATGTATTGACTTTGCCTTTAGGATCGTGCTATGAAGTGGACGAATTTGGGTTCCACGCTATGAAGCGGACGGTCTCATAGTGCCGCACTATGAAGCGAACAGACTTTTTGGTGAAACACCTTTGAGGATCGTGTTATGAAGCGGACGATCTTGTGATGGCTTTGGTGTTGCGGTGCGACTTGTCTATATGCGGAGCCGCTTCAATTATTAACTGTCGACAGTTGTGTGCGTTTTCTAAGGACCCGTCTCGACCTCGTAAATGATGTGATGGTTGAAGGGGTAGATCATGGCCCACGATTGGATGGGGTAGTTTCGGTAACCAATCTGACTTAATGGCTACTTTGATAACCGGAGAGTAATGATGGCGGTTTTCGAAATTTGAAATTTGAAAAGACCGCCCAAATTTGAGCCGTTAGATCTCCTTAATCTTAACAGTCAGATCACCTTACCTTTTTCCTATATAAAGGACTCAGCTCAACTCATTTACCCTTTACATTTTTCGAGTTTCATATAGAAAAAGAATTTCCGGTGAGCTTCAAGGTTTCCGGTGCCGATTAGGAAGTTTCCGACGAGCTTTGCGGTTTTCGGTGAAGATTTGAAGATTCCAGCGTCCCTTTCGAAGTTTCTGACAGCCTCTTTACATAATTTCCAGGTAATCTCTTCGATTTCATACCGATTTACCTCTTTCACGCAATTTTTCCCATTCCATATACTTCTTATATGCATTCTATTGTTGACTGGGTTGACTCTGAGCTCAAAGGTAGGATTTTTGTTGAATTGTTTAAGGATTTCATACCTGTTCTTCGTGTGCATCCCGTTTGCATATCGTTTTGTTCTTTGAGTTTATGCTTTGCGTTGTTGAGTTTTCTGGGTTAGTGACCAAACTTAACTAGTCGCATACCATTCATCTTTGCATTTCTGGGTAAAGACTGAGTCTTTGATGTTGTTGACATTTCATATTCCCTATTCTTATTAGTGAAAGCGTCTGTTAATCTTACCTTTGAGGATAGATGTCTCTTTTATTGTGCCGAAGGGTCGGAGAGGCGAGGTGTTGAGGTTGGCGGACACACTTGCCTCGGCCCGATTTCCATTATCTGGGTGATTTCTAACTCTGCCTCACCTTCTGATTTTTCAGCATGTCCCTCAGTGATCAAACCATTCGTAACCGTTCTAGCGATGACCAAGAGGTGTATGACCTTCGAGGAAGAGGCTTCCCCCAGAGGCTCTGTAGGTGGGGGTAACTTTGAGACAGAAGCAGGGAATACATGAGGACTTAATGTTGAGGATCCGTTCAATTTGGATGAGATAATCGCACTACAGTCTGCGGCGGCTCACAGTCGGAAGAATAAGCGGAGCCAAGTTGTTCAATCTGGTGCCGAAGAAGAAGTTGGCGCAAGTGGCTCTATGGGTGGAGATGACACGGGTGTCGAGGCCAACGCTTCTACTGCTAGAGGCCATGTAGATGGTGATGATGACGAGGAAGAGGAACAACCCCGTCGTATACCGACGCCTCCGCGCCATAAAAAGGTATATCGGCACCGTACAGCTGAATGGATGATGAAGAGGCTGATGGGGAGAAGAAGAAAACCAAGACTCCCAAGCCTAACAATCTAGAAGCCAATGCTAAGTTTGCTTGAATGGAAGAGCTTGAGAGATGGGATTCCAGTGAATAGGTGGCGATCTGGGACAGCGAGGTTCATGCTGAGGCCTTTGAGCCATACAACGTTTTTTATCACTATAGGTTCGCTCGTATGCAAGTGATGACGAAGGAGGAGTTGGAGAAGGGCGAACACAAGAATCTCTTCAGTTCTCGGAGGTCAGGGGATTCCTTGGTCCTTCACTTTGACAATTTCTACGCTCGCCTGCGCCCCCCATTCAATTTTTTTTCAATGAAATAATGAACCGGAGGGAGGCCTGGCCGAGTGACATCACTTTGGGGGCAGTAAAGAATATCATGGCCTTCATTATTCTATGTCGAACAAACAAGCATGAGTCGTCCCTTGGGATTCTCAATAATATCTACACTTTCTGGGGCACCAAGGTCCCGGGACAAATTTCCTTGAGGGCGAAGAACCTTTGTCTATTTTTCAAACTTCCTGACAAGGTTCACAATTGGGGTGAGCAGTTTCTGAAGGTGGCGCCCGGCACTGGTTGGCCATTCTAGCATTTTGCTTCGCGTGAGATGAAGAAGTCCACCATGGTTGCTCATGCGGTCCAGGCTTATGAGCAAAAGTTCATTACCAACCATAGATCCTATATCCTTACGATGAGATTGCTAAGTTTAATATTGACCATGAGAAGGAAGGGAAAGAAACAAGGGTTCCGCCACCCTGCCAAGTGGTAAATTTGACCACATTGATAAAAGGCGTGCCTAGTACGGCTCCGGGAGGTGATGGGACCGCAACGGATGGTGGCGAAAAAGATATTGACCAATATCTGAATCTGTCCGGTACTCTCGTGAACACACCGCCTTTCAAAAAGTGAACTTGATTTGGCTCTTCTGATTGTAACTTTAACTTTGTTTTCCTCAGTTTTTATGAAACAATCTGTCTGTAATAACAAATACAATGTTGCACTTGATCTGTAACTATATTCTCCAAGTATTTTCAGTTTCTTTTTACTTTTCACCCTAAATTTGCACTTTGCTTTCGTTTGAAATATTTCTATCTTTCGAGTCTGCTAGTTGGGTCTGCGAACTGATGCATATAGGTATATGGCCCTTTGTTTTTGGTGAGGATGAGGGTGCTAGACATCGAGCTCGCTAGAAATAATTGATCATCACACCTGACATGTTTCAGTTGAACTTTAACCAAGTCAAAAATCCATAGTGCGGCCCCCTTGTTTCAAGAAAGGTCACTGGTGTTTCGCTACAAGCTTGGTTGAAATAGATGGCTGGACCGAAAACTTGTGCGTTTTTTGAAAATTTCCGCTCGTGGTCTCTTTGTTTTAGGTAAGGTTGGGACCGCTATAGTGAGTAGCTTAGCTAAAACAGATCTCGAGGTTGATATTTATAATAATAATACTTAAACATGAGTAATCTAGTATAGCAATATGTAGAAAATAGTTTGATTGCGCCCGCAACGCTGTATGGGTTTCTACTAGCAATAGGATTAGGTCTATCGTAGCAGAGTACTGGCGAGTCAATGTCGAATCCCACAAAGAGTTGTAAAAACACAAATTAATATAGATTGATTGTCACGATTACGGTCTACGACCAACTATAGAACAGAGACGTAAAAGTGGTGACAACAACGCACAAGACCAAATAATTATACACTTTTAAGTTTTATAAGAATTAGTTCTAACTATGAGTGAATAGTTATCCCCCCCCCCCCCCACATCATGCATCAATCTTCCCCGTTGGTAAATTTTAGATTTTTAACAACTCACGGTGCTAATCCCTAATGTTGCACTACTTTCATTGAAAGGAAAATATGTGCCTATATGCAATTAACCTCCTTCATTAGTTGTATTAATTCACAAGAAATAAGAACTAGGACTAACCGGTTCAAGACTGAGGACCTCCCTAAGCAGCTATCGTGGATTGACTAGCATGTTCATAAGGATCGATCAAGACATCGTCTGAACTAACACTTCACCTTGCAAGTCCTTCATGTTAATTTACAAAAACATGCATATAGTTGATCAGGTCAACAACATGTAAATTAAATCTGCCGATCAGACATAGCTGGTGCCGATTATCACAAATTAAGGTTTACTAGGTATTCACAGCCGCGATAAAGACCGTCGCGGGCTCCGAAGAACACAACCTTCCATTCATGATTTCTTCACCAACGATTCAGATATAAACATTCCTGTGGTAAAATAAACTAACTACTACATAGCAGAACTAATATAAACAATCAAATCATACTAATCACAAGGAAAATAACGACAGATCTACATCTAAAAACCCAGAAAATCATACCCTTGAAGACGAGTGCAGATCCTCCTTAGATCGCTACCTAGGCGGTGAATCCATCGGATCTGTGACTAGAACTCATAGAGAAAAAGGACAAAGAGAACTTTTATTGAATATAATGTATTTGTCTTGTGGAAAAATTGTACATTGAAATTCATGGCCGGTGCCACTTATTTATAGTGCTATAAACCGACTTAGTTATACCTAGATCTACCCATCGTCCAAGAAAACATAGTTTTTGAAGGTTCAGGATCCCGCGGCTGAGACAATGCTTCACGCAGCTTCCAGGGCATTTTTGTCTTTTTTGCTCTACCGACTTAATTGAAGGTTCTGGAACACCCTAAGTCCGTTTCTTCGTCCTGCTCGGCCCATAATCGCTCTCTAACATTTGGCCCAATCTTTGTAACCTGAAAATAGTCCGACAATGCAAGAAATAATATCGAAGTGGGGAAAGTAAACGTTAAATGCAAATTACTCGACTCATGAACCCGACTTATGACATTCAACTCAAATAGCTCATATAAATGGTCGAAAACTACTACTTTTAGCCTTGAATGGGTGAAATGCTGATGCCGTAAGGTGTATCATTTTGAGAATCATCAGGGTTATTCAATTATTGTTTGTTGTAACCGCTTGTAACTTGCTTATAAGTGTTTCATGTGGTGTATGAATTTATAAACACCCCATGATCAGCCAAATTGTAATCCAACTTGCAAATTTCAGTTCATGAGTAATAAATCCACATTTTACTTTCAGTTTATAGTTCTATAAACTTCATCATGGCATCAGAGCAGAAATTTGAGAATTTATGAATGCTTTCCTACGTTTTCCTTAATCTTTGAAGATTCTTGAAAGTGTTCTTCATCTTTTTTGTGATTCCATTTTCTTGAGAGTAATCTGTGATCGCTTTTCCTGAAGTTTTGTGATCATTTTTTCACTTTCATTGTTGGATTGTGACAAATTCGGGAGTTCTTGGTAGCCATGGCAGTGAAGAAACAAGAACTAAGCCCCTCCAGTCCATTTTATGTTCATCCTAATGAGAATCCGTCTCTGGTTCTTGTTCAACCATTGATGAATGGCAACAACTATAATCCATAAAAAAATTCTATGGAGATGGTGTTAATTACCAAGAACAAAATTGGATTCGTAGACGGCACAATCAAAAGGCCAGAAGCAAATTCAACAGATTTTCATGCATGGAGAAAATTTGATACAATGGTGAGATCATGGATATTGAGTTATGTAGAGAACACCATTGCCCAGAGTTTGATGTACTTCAAGAGTGCACATGCAGTTTTGAAGAATCTTGCAGCTAGATTTTATAATGTTGATGCCTTGAGGCTTTCAGATCTTCTTGAAGAGATGCAAGCAAGGTACTGATTCTATCAATCAATATTTCACAAAATTGATGGTTCTGTGGAAGAAATCAAGACTATTAGGCCTGCGTCAGTTTTTTTCTTGTGATCCTCAATGTCACTGCAATGCAATCAGCACACGAATGGATCATATAGAGGCTGAACATGTCATAAAATTCCTAAAAAGTTTAAGGGATGATTTTGAGCCAATGGTTTCACCGGCAATGCTGATGGTGCATTTCCCAGAAATTCATGATGCCTTTGCAATGGCCATTAAATTCTAATGACAGAATTTATATGTAGCTAATAGGGCCAAGAATCAAGATTATATGGTTCTCTTGTCTCAGAAAAGTGGACAGGGGCAAAATCAAATAGTCAGCAGACCTAACTCTGTATCTGCTACAAATCCCAGACTTAAGAATCTCAAGAAGGTTCAATGTTGTTTTTGTGGATCCAATGGTCATATTGAAGAGACTTGTTACAAGAAACATGGCTATCCTACAGTTTCAAGTCAAAAAGGTCTAATTTTGTAGAGGAAGAACAGTTAGGAAAAGAAGATCATGCCAAAAATAGGTCAGCTGGACCAGAGTTTCCAAATCTCACTACACATCAACTTGACAAGTTGATGGCTTTGCAGAGTTCTGATCCTCCTAAACATGCAGGACTTTCCATTGGTCAACCTGCTGAGATTGTTAAACACTACTCACCTGCAACAGGGACAGGTGATTTAAATTTAATAAGATCTATACAATGGATCTTGGACTCTGGTGCCACAGATCACATTGTAGGATCATTAGATCTGTTAAGCAATCCAAAACCTTCATCAGGTATAAAAATGTGATTACCTAATTGAAATAATGTTTCTGTCACACATATAGGACAAGTAAGGGTCAGCCCTCAGTTGGTCCTATATGATTTTTTTTTTTTTTTTGCATTCCTAGTTTTAAATATAACCTTTTATCCTTACCTTATTTTATTAATAATACAAAAGGTGCAGCTATTTTTTCTGCTAACAAATGTGTTTTGCAGGACAAGAACAAGAAAACGATTGGTTGAACTGAATTACACAAAGGACTATATGTCATGGATCAACCAATCAGACTTTCTCATGTTAATGCAGTAGAGAATCACACTTTATCTGATGGATTAGATGATGCCCTTTTATGGCACTACAGACTAGGAAGCTTGCCAGATAAGAGGCTGCAAGTCATTAGCACACAATTTGCTGATGTCAAATTTTGCAGTCATGATCTTTCTTATGTTTGCCCTATGGCCAAATTAAAGAAAAAACCTTTTCCATTAAGGGCATTTGCTGTAAATTCTATTTTTTATCTTGTTCATATGGATATTTGGGGTCCTTTTAAACAACACACTTTGAATGGACAATGATATTTTCTTACTGTTGTAGATGATTTGTTTAGATTTACTTAGGTTTTTCTTATGAGGCACAAATCTGAATCTTCTGACCTTGTTAAATCTTTTGTTAAATTTGCTTCTACTCAATTTCACAATGTTATTAAAGTTATTAGATCTGACAATGGAGCTGAGTTCCAACTCACTGACTTTTATGATCAGCAGGGCATTATAAATTAGACATTTTGTGTTATTACACCTGAACAAAATGGTATTGTTTCTATTGGACTGAGGTTCCAGAGTAATTTACCCATTGAATATTGAGGTTTTTGCCTTTTACATGCTGTAAAATAAATTAATGCTACACCTACACCACTGCTGAAGGAAAGTACTCCACATGAGGTGCTTTGTGGCACTAAACCAGACTGTTTTGTGTTTATGGTTTTTGGTTGCTTAGTTTTCTCTTGCACACTTCAGCAGTATAGGACAAAATTTGACTCAAGAAGTAGGACATGTGTCTATCTAGGGAATTCAAATACATCCAAGGGTACTATTCTTTTAAACATTACCAACAAAGATATCTTTGTTGCTAGAAATACTCAATTCCATAAGACTTATTTTCCTCTATTTCAACAAGTATTGGGAAAGGTATGATATCTTGCTGACATGCCCGTTCCTTTACCATTAATGGACACTTTTAACTATCTGCTGAATGAGTTAGCAGACCAGTCAGACACAGGGTCAGCTGCAGCTGATGTATCTAATGAAGAGCATGCACAAGTTAATCAGGCACCTGAACCCACACAATTAAGAAGGTCCAAAAGAACAAGGAAATCACCAACCTTTTATCAAGGAGGTGCTCATACTGTTCAGCAGACCCCACACCTGCTGAGTGAAGTCATGAGCCTGGACAATCACTCAGTGGATTATGACAGATTCATTAATGTTATTGATGCCATTAAATAGACTAAGACTTACAGTCAAGCCATCAAGAATGGTGAATGGAAAGAAGCAATGCAAAAAGATATTGAAGCTCTATAAAAGACTCATACATGAGAGATAGTTGATCTGCCCCCAGACCAGAAACCTATTGGGTGCAAATGGGTATACAGAATCAAATACAATCCTGATGGTTAGGTAGAGAGATATAAATCTAGATTAGTAGCAAAAGGCTACACTCAAACATATGAGATTGATTATCAAGAAACATTTTTCTCCTATTGTCAAGATTACTACAGTCAAAACATTACTTGAAGCTGCAGCAGCTAATAATTGGCATTTACATCAAATGGATGTCAACACTGCCTTCACATGGAGATCTGTATAAAGAAGTATATATGCAGTTGCCACCACGTTGTGCAACAACTAAACCAAATCAAGTTTGCCGATTAACCAAATCACTGTATGGCCTCAAACAAGCCAGTAGCTAGTGGAACTACAAGTTAACTGAGTTTTTGGAATCTCAAGGTTTTATTCAGTCTAAGTATGACCCCAGTTTATTTACAAAAGGATCAGGACAGTCATTTATTTCTTTGATGGTTTATGTAGATGACATCATAGCAGCAAGCCCAGTGAACAGTTAATTCAGCAGGTGAAGGATGCCCTACATCAGCAATTCAATATCAAAGATCTTGGAAAATTGAGATATTTCCTAGGCACAGAAGCTGCTAGAACTCCTGCTGGCATATCAATCTCTCAAAGAAAATATACTTTAATCTCCTAGAAGAATATGAATTTTGGGGAGCAATACCTGCCAAGACACCTATGGAGTCCTGGCAAACTTTGCAGCATGTTGATTCAACACTTTTGAAAGACAACATTGCTTACAGATCATTAGTAGGCCTTATTTCTATCTTACTTTTACCAAACCAGATATTGCCTTTGCAGTTCAACAGTTGAGTCAATTTCTTCACTCTTACTGAAAATCATATGGGGGTAGCACACAGACTGCTGAGGCATCTGAAAGCCAACTCTGGTCAAGGAATCTTGTTTCCAGCATACAATGATCTTGTACTCAAAGGATTTGAGGCATGCTGATTGGGCCGGTTGTCTGAAACAAGAAAATCAATATCGAGGCTACATGATGTTCCAGGAGATGCACCAATCTCTTGGAAGGCAAAGAAACAAACTACTATAGCAAGAAGTTCTTCGTGAGAGGTCGAATATGTGGCTATGGCAAATGCAGCTTTCATGAAATTCAATGGCTCATTTACTTTTTCAAGATCTCAAAATTCCAGTTCAAGCGCTTAATGTCTTTTTATTGATAATGCTAGTGCCTTGCACATTACCCATAATCCTATCTTCCATGAAAGAACCAAACACATAGAGATTGACTGTCATGTTGTAAGAGACAAAGAAAAATCTGGACTTGTCAAACTACTTCCATTCAACACAAAAGAACAAATAGCTGACATTCTCACCAAAGCCTTGGATGCACCTATTTTCTCTTATCTGATAGACAAACTAGGAATTTCAAAGATATTTCAAAGTTTCATTAGCTGAAATGAATGCTGAGTGCAAGCTGTTCATGTACTACTCTCAGCTTGAGGGGGGTGTTACAGTATAGAGGCTGAAGGGAATGCTGAGTGTAGTCATCTGATACACTTTGCTGATTGTATGAAGACACAACATCCTACTGACAGTATGATACAGCAGCCTGCTGAGTAATCTAGTATAGCATGATGAAGAAAGTGGTTATTCAGATATAGTTTGTTGTAAGCGCTTGTAACTTGCTTCTAACTGATTCATGTGGTCTATGAAGTTATAAATACCCATGATCAGCCACATTGTAATCCAACTTGTAAATTTCAGTTCAACAATAATAATTCCGCATTTTACCTTCAGTTTATAATTCTATGAACTTCATCACCTTATGACTGCAGCCTCTCTTTTAAGTAAGACGAAGTCGCCAACTGCGAAAGAATGATTGCAGACCCGTTTGTCATGATGCCGTTTTGCGGCTTGTTTGCAATTGACTAGGCGGCCATAAGACTTTATCCGCTTTTCCTCTAATAGATCAAGGTAGAGCTGCCTTGTTATCAGATTCTTGGCCTCACTGAAGTGTGGGACCCTTAAACTTGGCAGTGCCATTTCAATTGGTGCCATGGCTTCCGAACCATTAGTTAAGGCAAAAGGAGTTTCCCTTGTCATCATTTTTTGTGAAGTTCAGAGCGACCATTGGACCGCCGGCAGCTCGTCCACCCATCTTCCTTGTTTCTCATGTAAACTTATTTTCAATCCTCTGAGGACTTGTTTGTCAGCATTTTCCGCTTGACCATTTCCTTGAAGATAACATACTGATGACTGCCAATGTTTCACGTTGTGCTCCGTACAAAACTCAGTAAACTCATCTCAGAATTGTGGGCCATGTTCCGATACTATTGCCCTTGGGACTCCAAAATGAGTCCAGATCTTGTCAAGCAAAAAGTTGATGATATCCTTGGCATAGGTTTTCGCCAATGCTTTAGCTTCGATCCATTTTGTAAAATAGTCAACGGAGACGACGACAAACTTGCAACCAGATCTTCCTTTATGGACGGACCTATGAGATTGATCCCCCACATATCAAAGGGCCAAGCCGAGATGACAATACTCTGCTCAACTGAGTGTTGTCTGAGTATGTCGGTGAAGCATTGGCACTTGTCACATTCCCTAACATATCTTTGAGCATCGTCTATGAGCTTGGGCCAATAGTATCCGGCTAATATAGCTTTTTGAGAAAGTGTGCAGCTTGTGGGATGGCCCTCACACACTCTCTCATGTGACAAAATCCATCGTTCTTCTTTATGTCGCACACATCGTAATAGGGGTTTGGAGAAAGATCTTCTATATAAGATGCCATTTAAGATAGTGTAATGTACTGACCTTTTCCTTAAAGCCTGAGCTTATTTAGGATCGGTAGGAAGTACTATGTCTTCGATATACGCTCTGATCTTGTCGATTCAACATGGGGCCACTGGTTGAATATAAATGATTTCTCTCCGACTGATGGCAGCCTCGGAAAGGTATTCAACCAGGACCGTTGAATTTCTTACTTCCTCTTTGGCTGATAACTTAAATAAATAATCAGCTCTTGCGTTCTTTTCATGGCCTATTTTGACAAATTCACAGTAGGTGAAGCCGCTCTTCAATATTTTTACTAATTCAAGGTATTGCCGCAATGTTTCATCTTTGGCCTCGTAGTAGCCCGATACTTGGTAAACCACTAACAGTGAATCACAAATATTTTCCACATTCTTATATTGCGCGTGCTCTAGACCCACATATTGGTTCATAGCCCCATCAACGTATAGTTGCCAACAATGACTCATTCGTTGCGGCGTGGTGGCGGTCATCGCTGAGGTGCTTGGTCTACTGATGGGTAGCGAACTAGGTTGCTCTTCGGGCTGTTCTTCATGGAAGCTTGTTTCTGCTATAAAATCTGCCAAGGATTGAGCTTTGATTTCTTTTCGAGGTTCATAGGGAATGTCAAATTTTGTTAGCTCAATTTCCCAATGGAGCAATTGGCCTGAGAGATCGGGCCGATGTATAGCGAAGCGAACTGTCAATACAATAATAGTATGTGAAAAAAAGTAAGCCCTTAGTTTTTGGGCTGCAATATCAAAAGAGTATGCCAACTTTTCTATATTAAAATAATGGCTCTCAACGGGACTAAGAGCCTTACTAACACAATAAACAGGCATTTGGAGGGTGTCATCCTCCTTGACAAGAACATCGGCAACAGCCCAGTCTGAGGCCGCTATGTACAGAAATAACTTATCACCTACAAGCGGACTGACAAACAGTGGTAGGCTCCCCAGATAAGCTTTGAGATTTTTGAAGGCTTGGGAGCATTCATCATTCCAAGTGAAAGATTTGTCCCCTTTGAGAAATTTGAAGAAAGAGAGACATTTATCAGCAGATTTTGAAATGAACCTTCCGAGGGCGATGATTCTATCGTTCAGCCTTTGCACTTCTCTGATGCACGTTGGCTCTTTCATGTTCAAAAGTGCTTCCATTTTCTCTAGGTTAGCTTCAATCCCTCTCTGGCTAACCATGAACCCCAGAATTTTCCCTGCTTGAACATCAAAAGTACGCTTTGCTGGATTCAGTTTCATTTAGTGTTTCTTGACATTTCTAAAGGTCTCTAAGAGGTCGGCTGCGGGCAACTTCATGACCATATCATCGATATAAGCCTACATATTCTTCCCGATCTGCAGCCCGAAAACCTTGTTGACCATTCCCTGGTAGGTTAAGCCCGCATTCTTCAAGCCGAATGGCATCATCTCATTTTGGTAAAGGCCGCCAATGGCTCTAAATGCTGTCATTTCCTTATCACAATCAACCATCTTTACGTGATGATATCCAGAGTAAGCATAAAGAAAACTCAAAATGTTGAAACCTGTGATCCCATCGCCATTCGATCTATTCTTGGCAAAGCGTACGGATTTTTTGGGCAAGACTTGTTCAAGTCGGTAAAGTCCACACACATCCTCTATTTGCCATTATGATGACCATAACAATGTTGTCCAGCCAAGTAGGATATGAGAGCTTTGTGATAATCCCTACCTGAACAAGCTTTTCAACTTCCACGTTGATGGTGATTTCTTACTCATGAGAGAACTGTCTAGTCTTCGTTGGATCGGTTTGAAGTTTGGATCGACATTCAAATAAAGCAATGCCACTTTGGGCTCGGTGCCTCGCAAATCAGTCACAACCCAAGCGAAGACGTATAGATTCGCCTTGAGTTGCGACACCAGCTCCTCTTTCTCTTGTCCAGTCAACTGTGCTCTAATCTTAATTTTCTGGTCGGGGTATTTCTCGTTAATTATGACCTCAACCAACTCGACATGTGCAATAAAACATGATTCGTCTCTCACTTGTAGGGTCTCACATTCGACTTCTATAGGTGCGGACTCATTAAGGTCGGTCTGGGGATTCTTGTAGTTGCCGCGGTCTTTGTAGTCGGACCGATTTTTGGGGATGTGATCTAATAGAAAATGTGGCCGATTCACAACGATCCTGACTCCTTCTTTGGTATATAACTCAGCCCGTTGATGTGGCACCGAAATGACCATTTGAAATTTTCTGAGTGCGGGGATCTATAGGATCGATGTGTTGTAAGAACGCCGATCAACCAAAATAAATTTACCTTCTCGACGCGCGTGGGCTCGTAATCTCCAATCTTGACGTCCAGATCGATTGCTCCTGTGACTTTAACCTTCTCGTTGGACAATCCCTCCAACATGCCTATGTAGAGCCTCATCCTTGATTCTCCATAACCGATTTGCTTAAGGCTGTCCCAATAGATGATATCTCTGCCATCCCCGGTATCCAATAAAACTTGATTCACCTTGAAACTATTGATTCCCACTTGAACCACACTAGGTACTTTCATTGCCCCTGGAGGGCCCATTAACTTGCTTCACTTAAAGGCTATAACTTGCTCGGAGTCGTCCAAAACAATCGGCTTCTCTCAATCTCTGACATTAATGGAGTTAATTTGGTTCTTGAGCGGATTATTTCTCGGGAACTCTTTCAAAATAACTCTGATCTCATTCATATATT
Organism: Gentiana macrophylla; assembly: GCA_026214975.1. Taxonomy (NCBI): domain Eukaryota; kingdom Viridiplantae; phylum Streptophyta; class Magnoliopsida; order Gentianales; family Gentianaceae; genus Gentiana; species Gentiana macrophylla. Next base: position 99,440,573 of record CM047805.1, on the reverse strand, counting down.
TACGGGGCTACCAATCATTTTGTTGGTGTGCCCCTATCTTTCTTGTACTTGCATAGAGTTCCATCCTAGATCTATTTATCGATCAATCTTCACTATGTGATGCACTCGTTAATTATGTGTTCATGATCCTAATGGTAATCACAGTATTTCGATTCATCTCGGTTTTTGGGATCGGCCTTCATGGGCCTAGGTGGTGGCAACCGATCATGAATCTCGTACATGATTTGAGATGGTTTTGTATAGAGTGGAATGAACTCGCTCTCATGGAACCATGCTGGCTTTTTCACTTCTCGATCTTGATTCTGAGTTTTACCGCGATCTACTTTATGATCCTCCCTATGATCTTTTTTCGTTCGATTGTGATCCCTTTTTGCTCTGCCTTTTCTAGATGGAGAGGGCGCCGCTTCGGTGAGCCCATGTTTTCATGATCTGTCTAATAGATCTTGTAGACCATGTACAAGATGCAGGGCGAAGTCAATCTTTATGGAGATTTTGGCTATTTTGGTGAGGAAACACGTGACGATGTCACTGTCTAGAATATTCTTCGTTTGATCATAGATATTCATGAATCTATCATAATAGCTCCGACTCGGTTTGTCTTCCCTTTGACTAGTTTCAGACAGATCTTTAATTGTTTCCATTGGCCTAGATGCTGACTCAAACTCTATCAGAAACTTGCTTCTCAGATCCTCTCAGCTCCGACTCAACCCCGCTAGAAGGGTGCGGATCCATGATGCCAGTCGGTCCTGCATATTGCCTACAAGGGCTATGAACCATGAGGAATTATTTGGCGTCACCAATATGATGCGGATTTCAAAAGTTGTTACCTAGTAATAGGGGCAATTTGTGCCTTGATAATAGATGTATCTCGGATAATGGACTTTTTTCACTAGAACTGATCTCGCGATCTCATCAGCAAGCACATTAATCCCCAAAGTTTGTTTGTCCTTCTTTGTGGGCCTTGACCTTTTCAGTTCCTCAATCTCTCTTTGCATCCGTTCAAACCTGGCATCCACTGTTGGAGCGGCGGTGAGTCTTGGTACATGCGCGGAGTCCACATGGTTGCGGGACTCGCCTTGTTGTTTTCTTTGCCTATCCCTCACTTCGCGTGGAACAATTTGGCCATTTCTATCCTCTTGTCACGGGATAACATTTCTTTCTGAGGGATTAGGTCCCAGACACTGTAGTGCAGAAGCTCTTCATTGTTTCCCAGTCTCTGCATGTCCGATATTTTTTCATCCTCCCTTTCAGGGCCTCTTTTGTGACCCTGGCGTCCAAAAGATTGAATTCTTTCCTCGTCATCAATATGTTAAGACTGGGCTCGCTGGCTCTGCCGAGGGTTTTAAATGTTTTCCCCCGCACTTACATCTGGCGGCGCTAAGAGCGGTCTAGGTGGCTGACCATTGCCTAAGATAGCAGCGTTGGCAAGATACATCTTCTCAATATAATCCACATATGTTTTAGCGGTTGTGGCCTCTAGATCCTCCTAAAATCTAGTTATCTTCCCTGGGGTCGCACTACTACTCTGCTGCGGTCTCGAGGTCCAGAAATTGCCTTTCCATGGCACTGACCAATAGCTTCGGTGAGGATCTCCCTTGACCTCGCTTTCTGAGTTATGATTTCACGTGCATCTATTGGAGGATCTCTCTTTAAGGACCTGTCATAGTGTGGTGCCTACGGAGTTTCCTCTGTTACCTCTACGTTATGAGTATGTGTCGGATCCTAAGTGGTCCTTTTTGTTGAGGTGTGAGGTACTAACTGTAAGTCCTTGCTGCCTATCATCTTGTACTACTTAGTAGTTGTCTGCGTTAAAAGACAAAAAATGCTCTGACACCCAAGCAACAAATTGTCCCCTGACACACAAAAACCTTGTACTATCTGATCCTATCGGTGGTAGGCCAGAGGATTTTGTCGATAAAGATGTTTCCGGTGAGTTGAAGGCGGTCCGACATACGGAATATCAAAAATTCAAGGATAACTAGGATGAATCAATCAGGAAGTCCAAGAAATATGATGTGAGTCAACCAGATGATGCATTTCTTGATGATTTATCCCCACTTATCATGCATTTATTGATGTTTTGACACCAACTTGAGCAATTCTTGTGATAATTTGGGCCATTTTGTGTACATAGGAAATATCATGAAAAACTATCACTACAAAAAAACAGCGTTTTTGCGACGGAATTTTTGCGACGGACCATACTTCCGTCGCAAATTTACGCTTCACGACGGATGTTTTATTGTTAGCGACGGACACTTGGCGGGATCGATTTTACCATTTGGCGGGCAATTTTAAGACGGACATTTTAATAATTTGCGACGGACTATTTAAATAAATTTTCATTAATTATTTTATTAATCTGGATTTTTGATAAACTTTGCGACGAAAATTAAATTCCGTCGCAAAATGCCCTCTTCTTGACGGAGTTATTCGTATTTTATGACGGAAAATTGTATAAAATTTTATACAATTTTATTAATTATTTTATTGTTCTCAAATTATAAGTTTGCGACGGCAAGAGGTTAAGTTACGACGGACATTAATGTCCGTCGCAAAACGGCGGATATGAGTCGCATTTCCCCCTTTTCTTCCTCATTTCTCTTTTCTCTCCTCTCTTCTCCTCTCCCGCCGCCTCCCCCCGAACCTGCTGTTTCCGGCCACCTCCGAACCACCACCGCCGCAGCACCACCACAAGGTAAACTCTTCCTCCCCTCTCACCCCTCTCCCCAGGACCCGATTCCCCCCCCCCCTCCCCCGCCGCGTATTTATGTATGTATATTTTTTTTTATTTTTTTTCGTTTTATGTAGCATTTATGTATGTATATGTAGTATGTATTTTTATGTATCTTTTTTTTTTATATGTAGTATATATATATGTATGTATGTATATGTAGTATGTAATATATGTATGTATGTATATGTAGCATTATTATGTAGTATGTAATATTTTTTTTTTTCGGTATGTAGCATTATTATGTAGTATGTAATATATGTAGCATTATTATGTAGTATGTAATATATGTAGCATTTATTTTTTTTATATAGTGTATCATATGTAGTATAGATTTATAGATATATATGTGTAGTAATTATAAGTTAGGAAAATGCTTACTTATGTGTATTAGTTAGATAAGTTAGAAAATTGCTTAAGTATGTGCAAAGCCGGATGTTGGTTGAATTGGTTGAATTGGTAGGTTGAATTGGTTTGTTGAATGCTTAAGTATGTGCAAAGCCGGATGTTGGTTGAAAATGCTTAGTTTAGAAACCGGATGTTGGTTGAATTGGTTTGTTGAATTTGGATTGAAATGATGATAAGTATGTGGTTGAATTGGTTTGTTGAAAAGGGTGCTGTTCTACCCGTTTGGAAAATGGTACTTGGGGTACTTTGTTATCCGGCAAAGCCTCCGAATTATTTTGACGTCGAACCTTTGACCATGAATTAAAAATTTAGGTTAAAGTGTTGTTAGTTTCATAGTAAGTTGAGTAAAACCTGAGTTTGCAAAAGTGTTGAGAAAACCTTCAAAGACTATTGTTAGTCTCATTTTTGTATGATATGATGTGTAGGATTGAAAATGAAGAGAATAGAACGTAGTTGGATGTACGAGAGGTTGGATGCTAACAAGAAATTTAACCCGGTATTTGTGAATGGTGTGGAGGAATTCATAAAACATGCAAAGCGATTAGATTCTTTCGGGCAAATAATGGAATGATCAAGTGTCCATGTAGTAAATGTAAGAACACTAAATTTTCGATCGAACATGACGTTAGATTACATTTAACTAAATATGGGTTTTGCGCAAACTACTATGATTGGGTGTGTCATGGTGAAGAGTTTCCCATTCCGATGAACGTTCAAAGAAAGACGGAATGTGAACCCTTATCGTGACATGGTTAATGACGCATTACGTGATAGGATTGATCACGTAAGAGAAATTGCTTAACCAAGAGGAGAACAATGAGACACCAAACCACTGAAGTTGCATCGTTTTTTGAAATCTTCAAAAACGCAGAGGAACTCATGTGTGATGGAAGTAGTGTGTCTCCGTCATCGCAAGCGGCTTTCTAGGTTGCTCACTTTGAAATGTGATCACAACCTCTCTCACAAATGCGTTGACGGGGTTACGGTTTGATAGGAGATATTCTTCCGAAGAATAACTTAATGACCTCGAACTTCTATCAAACAAAAAGTATTGCCGCTCGACATTGCCTGGATGTGATGCATATTGAGAAAAACTTCTTTGAAAAACCGATTGACACGGTTATGGACGTTAAAGGCAAAATCGCTTGTGGTCCAAAATCGCTAAAGATTTGAAAGAGCTTTGCAAAGCGCGCCCGATTGTACACTTGTTCTTGACAAGCGAAAAAGAAAAGTGTTGTGTGAATGGGTCACTAAGTTGAAATTCCACTGACGGTTATGCTTGAGACTGGTAGGTGCGTAGATCATGATCAATACATTCTACGTGGTTTGAAAAGCCATGATTGTCACGCTTTTATGGAACGTTTGTTGCCGCTGCCCTTCGAGAATTGATTCCGAAAAATGAGTGGAATGCATTGACCGAGATAAGTCAATTCTTTCGAGACTTGTGTCTCGCTACCCTAAAAATAGAAGACGTGATTCGTTTAGAGAATAACATTGCTTTGAGATTATTTGCAAGTTAGAGAAGATTTTGCCTCCAGCGTTTTTAACTCGATGGAGCATTTACCGTACACTTGCCGTATGAGGTCGAGTTGGTGGTCCTGCAATATCGATGGATGTATCCATTCGAAAGGTTTTGAATCACTTAAAACAAAAGATTGGTAACAAAGCTTTCGTAGAGGATCAATATGCAATGCGTATTTGTTGGAAGAGATTTCAAACTTCGTTCTATGTATTACGATGATCATATTGAAACAAAAGCAAAGAATCTTCTTTGTTGGTGAGACTTTGGCATCGTGAATCGTTTCAGATTTACCTGAGTTATTCCGTGATCATAATGGTACAACAATCGGGAAGTGCAAGACGAGGTTCTTGGATAATAAAGAATATGACTTTGTGCACAAGTACGTATTGTCTAATCACAAATCATGAAACCGTATGAATCAGTAAGTACCTCATTACTACATATATACAATGCTTAACGCTTTTTCTCGAACAAATATACATTAATCGACAAAATAATTCATTCTTAGATTGTTCGAGCAATTTATTCGTGTTCAACAAACCTCAATTGACCTCGGCGGATATTTGGAATAAACATGAAAATGAATTTACCGAATGGTTTGCACAACAAGCATCATTGTTGAATGATGATTTGCTAAAAGCTTTGGCAAGTGGTCCTTCTCGTCAAGTCAAAACTTGGAAACGTTATTCGATTAACGGCTACAACTTTCGGACATTCAACCGGGCAAGCGATATTGGTAAATCTTCATCCAACAACGAGTTTGTGTCGGCTTCCACGGAAGGTGCCGACTATTATGGCACTTTAAATGAAATCATTGAGTTGGTGTATTATGGAGCTTATTTGTCTACAAAGCCGTATTGTTCAAATGTGATTGGTTTGATAATTACGAATGGGGCATGAATGTGCATAAAGATTATAAGATAGTTGAAGTTCATCGTGGTAGAAATATGGCGCTTATGATCCATTTGTTCTCGGCTTATCAAGTCGAGCAAGTCTACTATGCTCCATATCCAAGTTTGAAAAAGACAAAGATCAATGGTCGGTTGTTTTCAAAACAAAGGCAAGATCGACTATCGATGCTCCCGCCGAGAAACCGTTTTCCAAGAACAAGTGATCAATGATGTTTCCGATTATCTCGATCCTCTTAACATTGTCCACCAAGATCTTGATGTCGATGTTGACTCCAATGTTGGGGATAATGACTTGGATGATGATGAGATGGCGGATTTCATTCAACAAGAAGATGGAGAGGAAGAAGAATCGGTTGATGATCTAGATCTCGATGAAGAGGAGGAAGAACTCTTCCATTCTAGTAGTGATAGTGAATAATAATGTATTAAATATTTTATTTTGTCATCATTGCTTGAATAATAATGTATTAAACATTGTAATTTATTATTAATTAGTATAATTGCATTTAGATTAGTATAAACGTCATTTTACTCGTGTCAAATAGATGTCGGTAGAGGTAGAGGTAGAGGTAGACGCGGTAGGGGTAGTTCCCCCTCCCCCGGAGCGTCTTCCTCCACACAGACAGCAAGTTTGGATGATGAGATACACCAGATGAGCGAGGAGGATTTTGGTGTCATTGTCAATGGTGACCTTGGATTGCGGTTTTGGATCCCGAGGGAGATGGTAAGTTAATACATATCTTGCGTTAATTTGTTTGTATTTTTATTTATATTTTGATTAACCAAATATATTAACAACTTATTGTTTTCAATATGACGTGTTTACCGACAACTATGTCAAGAAAATGGCCAAGAACGCCATAATCAATGTAAGCTTAACACTTTTGCCACCACGTGGCATAATGCCACCGGGAGCGGCGAGGATAGGTGGTGGCACGCATTTAGAATACGTCGTTCATATAAATATAACTATATATAAATATAACTATAATTATAACTATACATATAACATATATATAACTATGTTGCGAGTCATTTCAAACCGAAAGTTACGCCACGGCGCTGGTTAGTTAGGAAGCTTTTGAGCGGTATGCTATCAACGTGGTCCGTGATTATATGTATCGGGCTCAAACAAACCCCCGTGCTCGGCTTTGGATGACCCCGGATATTCTCCGTCAGTTCGAGGAGTGGATTGGGAGTCCCGTAAGCAATTATTCAATATTTAATTAATAATACTTGTGTTTTATATATATATGTATGTACTAACTTGTTTATCTTATGTCGGAATAGGCGTTCCAGGAAACATCTGAGAAAAAGAAGCTAAACCGAGCTTCTGGATCCGGTGAGGAAGGGAAGATCCCTGGGACACATGCTATGGGCAGACGCGGCGTTATCGATTTCGCTCGGGCCATGGAGGACAATAGAGGAGCGCCCCTATCAGTCGGTGATCTGGTGAGTAGTTCGAAGAAGAAGAAGTCGGGCAACTTCGTCTCGAGGAAGTTTGAGAAAATCATGGTACGTTATGTATTGTAAATATTATATATACATTATATATATATCATGTAATTATTGTTACTAACAAATTTATATCATACTTTGCGGATGCCTTCACCTCGAAGAAGGAGAAAGCCCGGAGATGCGAATGACACCCTCATCGGCGACGAGTCGCGTCTTTATTACTGGCCGGTGGTGGTTACGACAAGAAGGGAGAGTTTTGGCATGGGGTCACCGCCTTCCATGTACTACGACAGCTCTCGCCGCTCGACACTCATCCGCACGAGACATACTCTCCGGGCATAATCACCCGTCTCACCCAGGAGATGGCGAGAGACAGACAGACTCATGCGAAACCCAGGCGAGGTTGGAGGAGCTAGAGAGAGACGTAAAGCGCGGGATGACAGACTAGCGCAGATGGAGCGTGGATTACCCAAATTAGTTAGGCAAAGATCCTCCGGAGGATGCAACCCGGGCACGAGGCAAAGACCTGAGATGACCATTCGATCATGGACCTGGAGGAGGTGACGTGGGTTTAGGTAGTACACCAGTCCGATCGGGTGACATTGTTTTGATACATTTTTATTTATTTTGGCTTATCGTATCCCTTTGACATATCGTTTTATTCATTTTTGACATTTCCTTTGACGTATTTTTGACATATCCTTTGATATCGTATTCCCGTTTATATTGTTGTTGTTGATAGCCGGTAGCAATTGTAATGCTACCGGGAAAATTAAGGTGTTTTGCGGTGGTTTGGCAATTTCTTTGCAAAATGAATGCCATAATTTTCTGTTTAATTTTATTTTTTGCGACGGAATATTTCCGTCGCACTATGGTATTTGCGACGGCAAAGGCTCATTTGCGACGGATATACAAAGATCTAAAAATAAATAAATTATTTAATAAAAAAAAGTTGCGACGGAATATTTCCGTCGCTATTTGTTATTTGCGACGGGAAAGGCTCGTTTGCGACGAATATGCAAAGATCTAAAAATAAATAAATTATTTAATAAAAATAATTTGCGACGGGTTATACATTTTTTGCGACGGATTATACAGTATTTGCGACGGACTATACATTTTTTTGCGACGGAAATTATAAATAAAAAATAAAATAAAATACGTTATTATCCGTCGCAAAATCCGTCGCAAATTGTTTGCGACGGATAAACCGTCGCAAAACTGGGATTTTGCGACTAAAAAATGCGACAAAGAAAAATCGTCGCAAATCCGTCGCAAATTAGGGTTTGCGACGGAATACCCCTTGTTTGCGACGGTAATCTTCCATCGCAAAACTGCTGTTTTTTTGTAGTGTATTTTTTTACTTTTGATATAGGCTTTTTAGCCAATTTTGTTATCAAGTTTACGCGTGGTATCTTCGTGTCTGTTTTGTAGCACAGGTATCAAGGCTTAAAGCTTGGATTTTTGATGTGGTGATGCCAAAAGGGTGATTGAGAGATGATTCAAAGCATTTAGGCAAGGATCCCAACCCATGAAGACAAGATGGCGCACGCCAGAAGGGTTGACCCATGCCAATTGGGAATAAAGACGATCATAGAGCATCCCATGTGTATATGGCACACGCCAGGATACATTGACCTACGCCAATTGAGAAATTTGAGGTTTGATGAAGCATTTAATGCATGGTGTCAGTCGGCAAACAACTAATCTGAGAATGATGCGCGCCAATCAATATTGACTCACGCCATGTGTGTACAAAGAGAAAAACGGCGTGTGCCATGGCATATGACCCATGTCATTATTGCAGAGTCAGCAATTAAAGGTCTAATTTATTCACTTCCTCTACCATAACACACAGATACTCCACCTTCTCCACTATCACTCTTCTTTGTAGGCACCCCAACCCCTAAGGCTGCTCTAGCTGAATTTTAGCAAAAACATTAGCTCTTAATTGCCTGTGTAAACATTAAGAATTCCTAGTTTGATTTCTACTACTTTTGTTGGAGCAAGATTAACATTCTTTGTATCAAACTCCATTGAAGGCTTTTGAAGTTTGAATGAAGGTTTCCATTTTCAAGTTCATAGCTTGTGATTGATAAAATTCAGAGCCTTTACCTTGATTTAATTGCTCTTATAACTATGAGTACTAATCTTGACATGTTTGTGTTCATAGTTATGAGTGGCTAGTTCTAACATTAGCCAAGATGATGTAGTAGGGTAGTATAATCTCTTATGTTGATTGGGAATGGTTGTTTATGTTGTTTAGTTTCAATTGATATGAATCTTTTCCTACTTGCATTGTATGGTTTGCTTGTATTGGAGTAATTAACTAATGCTTGCAATTACACACTTGATGGAGCACGAGATATTAGGTGTGAGAAAAGGGTAGGAGAACCGGAAGGTAAAATTGACCTTACGAGGAACTCGATTTCTTATCCGGGGATTATTGCTTGTTCATTGCATTCAAGTTCGTATCGTGCCAATTCATTAGGTTTTGGACACCTAGACCAATGAGGATGCATAGAGTGGTTTCATACACTCGTATGAGGGGAAACCACTTGCTTAGGAATGCACCGTTTCACACTTTTGAATGCCATTGGTAGGACGGAAGGAGATCATTCTCATGATACTATAAGAGATTTGCTTAATCTACACATTATCTTGGTTAGGTTCTTTTATCATTTATCATCCTTATGACTAGAAAAATTACTTATGCATTTACTTCTTTGTCTATTGTGTCCTAGATTGAAATAATAAAAGCTTTTTTGTGTTTAACCTCACAAATCCTTGTGAGATACAACCTTGACCACTGGACTAGACTACAATTAATCCAGTAAACTGACGGTTAGATTGGATACCTAGAATAATCGCATCAATATAACTCTATCCTTTGATGATTCGGACGTACAATTGTCTCAACTTATAAAAAAAAACCTATAATATGGAAGTCGACACAAATAAACCCAAAATATGTTTCTATGACTTCAGCTCAACGAAAACCCAGAAAACGTAAAGCAAAAAGCTAGTGATACAAAAAATAATGAACTCTTCCACAAGCTTTACCCTTAGCGTGAATATATTGAGAGTGATGATTTCTTCAAGTGTAAACTCGGTATTTCACGTGTTCTTACTCACTTATACAAAAGCAAATCTCAAAATAACCAAAAACTTGCACCAAAATCGAGATTTCCGAACAGTAAATGGAGAAGATGACTCCGGCGAGTTCTTGGACAAAAACTCAACGAGAGAGGTGATGATTCAAACGCTAACTCATGGATTTTGAATAAGATTCATAGAGTTTACCTTTTATTTGATGATGAGATGAGGATCTCATTGACAACTAAGTTGATTCCTAGAGCTTTTTGATGAAGAAGATCTGAAAACATGGAGGAGACGATGAAGATCTCCTTGGAGCCGCCGTAAAAGATGGAAAAGCGGCGGTGCCGTACACCAGAAAAGACAGTAAAGCTTTCTTTTTCCTGGTAACGGAGCCAATTGATTATGTCAAAATTATCATGGTGTGAATAATGGAGGTGTAGGGTGGATAATTGGCTAGAAATATGTGTGAATGCTGGTGGTGCACGGTGGTCGAAAAGAATCTGCGGTGGTTGCGATATGAAAATAGAGAGAGTATGCGATTTGGCAGAGTATGCCTAAGTTTTCTATTAATTGAGTCTCTGTAAAATGGTTAGATTGAGCCCTATTTATAGGCAAGCTACATATTAAGGTTTAACTAATAACAATAAGATGTAATTAAGTACAATGAAATACTGATTAAGGAAGTGGCGGTTTGGCGGGGCCAAAGTGGTGCAGACCCGATTGCTCATCCATTCCTCGTAACCTTGTCTTATCACCCTTGGGCTGTAGCTTGCTCCTCTTTATATTGCGGGCGTTGGTCTCTGGCAGACCTGATAGCTTGAGGGGTTTGTGGGCCGGCCCCCTAGCCTTTCTTGGCGTCGCGTAAGGCTAAAGGCTTGGAGCGGGGCCGATGGCTCGCGATCCCAATTTGACTTGAGAGTTCACGGACTATAGTGGCCGTTGGCCTTGCCCAATATTCTGGTGGCCGGATGGACCCGAATAAGGACCCATGGGCTGGATTACGGTTCAGGCATATGACAAGTGTTGTCCAGGGCTGAGATAGAGATAACCATGAGAACCGAAAGGTGCTAAGGGTAATATTGTGTGAGTGCTATTGTCTTGATTTACACTAAAGGCTGAACAGTTCAAGACCTAGTACATTGATTAGTCGAGTAAATTTGATAGTACTTCACTAAGCAAGGTTCAAGGCCAGAAGCTACCTATCATGATGCAATATTTTTCCGTTTGACTTCTCTTCAGAGTCTGCATTTGCATTTGCATTAATATTCATTCATGTGGGGTGTTGTTGGAGATATAATCCAAATCCCATGAAATTGGGCTTGGAACACGTGTTGAAACAGTCAACTTTAACTAAAATTTTGGATACGCTCCGGCATGATTCACCGGGAGCTTGTTACATCTAAAAATACTACTCATTGGGTAGATGATGTTTGGATTTGAAATCACTCAATTCGGATATCGGGTGAACGATAAATTAATGCCTAAATTTGGTGCAAAACATGTGTGGAAGAGGAGTTGAAGGTGTGACCAACTCAAACTCTCCAACATAGGTAAAATGGGAGACTTGAGCTCCATATTTAAGTGCTAATATGGAACTTATAGATATTCCTCAAGAGGCAAGAGCACATTTGTCCGTAGGAGGACTTAGATGATTCCACACGCGCCGGCGTCGTCCGCTCGGATCGGCTCGGGTGTTACTATTAAGTTTTTTTGGAAAAAATTTCTTTATGAAGTAACCAAAATTAATTATAATTAACAGTTTAAATGGCGGAATTCTTGAAGGTTCCAGATTAGTGTGAATGTGACGAGACACGGCAGAATTAGGTCGGCTTAACCTAATTAACACGTGGTTAATTAAGGTCAGCCTAATTAACCTTTCTTGAATGAAGGTTAGTAAAGACGGTTTCTTGGTGAAATCGTCGGAAATATCCGGTTTGCGGTAACAATAATATAAAGTGGATATGTGGCTGATTAGATGATTTCTCAAGTGAGAAGTGGCGGATATCATGAATCACGGTGGTCGGACTTATGCTATGAATAAGACGACGAGTGAGTCGACAAATTGACAGAGTAGTTCTGTGTATATTATTTCTCGGATCCCTTTCTATTATATTGTGACCCATATAGGCGAGTGCTAAAGCGGTTTAGCTAAACATGACAAGACATTAAAAGAGCATAATTAAGTATGATTACACATAAGTCGGCGGCACAACTGTCTCAAAGGAATGACGGAGTGCGGACTCATTTCTTCCTTTGTCTTGTTGTCATCAACTTCGAGCTGGGTGGCCTGATAGTAGGGGTGATGTCCAGGACGTCTGATAGGTTGGGATGCAGATGAACGTCGGCGTCGAAGGTCAACATTCATTTGGTCCGACTTACTGGCAGCGGACTGGATTCAAATTAGCTTGATGGAGGCCCAAGATCCGCTATTGGACCTAAGTCTAGGCCCAATCTAGATGCTCGGGTTATAATCTAGACCGGGTATATCCCTTGGCTTAACGGTTAAGACAACCACGTTTTTTAACCTCCTCATCTACACTATATAAAGAACCCATTGGTGAAGGTTAGATAAACAAATTTTCTTTTATTTCTTCCACGACAAAGTCTCTCATATAGTCATAGTTCTTGAGTCAAAGAGAAGTCAGAGCACACTAGAATATCGCCGGAGCACGGATTTTTGAAGTGCTTTTAAATCCGAGACGTTAAGCCGTTGTATCTTGGGAGACAGTTGCTAGTACCGAGGACACAATACCGGAGCAATTTGTCTTAAGGAAAAACTAAACTACTCACCTCGGTTTGATCTACAGTCCTTTATTTTATGCATCATATTATTATTTCGTTATCATTTCGAGTCAGATCTATACTGTAATTGTTATTTTATTCGATCTACTTAATACAACGAATTTTATTTTCGTGGTCTATATTTTCTATTTTTATTACACTGTTATTACTTCCTATAATTACGCATTTGTTCCGTAAATCACTCCACACACGATACACTTCATAACACTGGATTTAGCAGCTGTATTAGTTATTTATAATTTTAGTCTTAACATCAATGATATATTGTGACGTTTTCTGATTTTATGAACATCTGAAGGGTCAGTTCTTCTAATCTCAACTTTTTTTTTCTTTTACTTTTTCGTCCTTCTTTATTATTTTAATATTACGTCAAATTTACGTGAGTTCTATTACTTTTCTTAAAGTTACTGGCCACACATTTTATTTTTAGATAAATGTTCGTTATCTAAGAGTAATTGATAATGACTTTAAAATAGAAGTCATATGTATAAAGTCAATAATTTTAAAATGTAATAGCTCAAAAATGTAATTAAAAAAGATTGATGCCATTCTGGCATCCAAAAAATGATAGGCATGTAAACTCTATTTATACATCTACATCATTTTCTCTCCCTCCAATAATTTTTTTTCAATGGTCATTCCATTACCTATAGTACTAATTTTCTCTATCCAACCCTAAAATAAAATGGAAAATGATTTTAACACATAATTTCTGTGCCCTTATCCCCCGACATTTGTGATTTTGTGATCCAGAATTTTTGTGTTATTTTGTTTTCTTTTTAAGTGTTAAAATGTGTGGTTATAAAATGTTGTGTGGATGAATTCTGTGCACAAATTCTGTGCCTAAATCACTATCCAAACAAAATTTCTCTTTCCGCAAATTCATTGATAACTCATTTCTTATTTGTATTTGAGAATTGTTGATGTTATCGATAATTACCATTTTATTGTAAAACTAGTGTCATGAACGTCGTGCAATGCACGGCCGCCCATCGAAGCATTGCATACAATGTGATGATAGAGAAAACATATTGTTATCTTGTTCTTGGCATGATACATGTTTGAAGACTCAGTAGCATTGAATTTATTAACGAGAATGCATAGACAATGAAAAAAACAAAAAACAAAAACAAAACAAAAAAACAGAAAGAGTTACAACACCAAACACATCTAATATCTAGAAGTTGAAGAAGAGAACCTCCGGGTAATGGCACGCCGTCGAATTCCCCGGTTTTTCGTCGGCCTCCTCTATCGTCTGGCCTTTTTTTTTCATTTTGTATATTATTGCATTTTGGGTAATTACAATACAGCTGGAACACAATACCAAAAAAATAAAAATAAAAAAAAAAAAAAAAAAAAAAACATGATATATGTTTGATGACTCAGTAGTATTGAATTTATTAACGAGTATGCATAGACAATTTAAAATAAAATAAAAAAACAGAAAGAGTTACAACAACAAACACATCTAATATCTAGAAGTTGAAGAAGAGAACCTCCGGACGCCGTCGACTTCCCCGGTTTATCGTCGGCCTCCTCCATCGTCTGGCCCTTTTTTTCATTTTGTATTTTATTGCCTTTTGGATAATCACAATACAGCTAGAACAAAAAAAACGAACAAACATGACTATGTGGCAACAATTATGCCACGTGGCTGCCCTTGGGGGTTTCCCTTGGCCTTTAATAGAGTAAGGTGATATGTAATAAATGTGGATGTCCCTCAAGAGTTTATTTAATCTTATTCAATGTGTAAGTTAAGAATATCAAATACTCTACATTATTGTCTTCATTCATTATCTTTTATATCTATAAGAAGCCAAGAAGGTGTACACACATGCTGCCACGTGGACACCTTCTTGGCTTGACACGTGGCGGTTTTTTTTATAAAAAAAAATTTCAAACCCTTGTTTTTTTTTGTTCTTTTATCAAACGTGTACCGTTAGGATTTCATGCAGAAAAGAGAAAAAAAAAAAAGGAAAGAACGATGGATTTGAAGTTCTGTTGTGTAGTGTACGATGGAAGATGGGGCTTAGAACTATAAGAAGCCAAGAAGGTGTACACACATGCTGCCACGTGGACACCTTCTTGGCTTGACACGTGGCGGTTTTTTTATAAAAAAAAATTCAAACCTTTGTTTTTTTGTTCTTTTATCAAACGTGTGCCGTTAGTAGTTTATGCAGAAAAGAGAGAAAAAAAAAAAGAAAAAAAAGAAAAGGAAAGACCGACGGATTTGAAGTTCTGCTGTGTATGTACGATGGAAGATGGGGCAAGTTTAGTCATAAAATACAAGAACAAAAAAAATTGGCCAAACAAATATCCGCGCCACGAAAATAGTCACGGCGCCACGATTACTCTCGTTTTTTATCAAACCTTGGTGGCTTGTTTTTTTAGATATCAGCCGTGTGCCATTAGTAGTTTGTGCTGATAAGGGAAAAAAAGAAGATGTAAAGGCCGACGGATTTGAAGTTATGATGTGTAGTGTACGATGGAAGATGAGGCAAGTTTAGTTTGTGCAGAAAAGGGAAAAAAAAGGAATGACCGACGGATTTGAAGCTCTGATGTGTAGTGTACGATGAAAGATGGGGCAAGTTTAGTTATAAAATACAACAAAAAAAATTGGCCAAACAAATATCCGCGCTATGAAAATAGTCACGGCGCCACGATTACTCTCGTTTTTTTGTCAAAGCTTTGTGGCATGTTTTTTTTAGAAATCAACCGCGTGCTATTAGTAGTTTGTGCTGAAAAAGAAAAAAAAAGCAAGGAAAGACCGACGGATTTGAAGTTCTATTGTGTAGTGTACGATGGAAGATGGGGCAAGTTTAGTTATAATTTCAGTCGAGCTACCTTACGTTCCTTAATGTCCTGACGTGAACGGCCGCTTTCTTATTGTAAGCTATGTCCTCCACTACGAAGTCGAATGAAACTATCCATGGAATCGTGCGCCATAGGCCCAGTTAGCTATGGGAGCATGTACAATTACCGGAGGGATGTTCAGTACCGATTCTTATAGTACTGTTCGTGGAGTCGATAAGCTAATTCCTGTGGATGTCTATTTGCCAGGATGTCCACCTAAACCAGAAGCGGTTATATGGAAGGGCCACTAAAAAAGCTAGAAGTAGCTACCCTAGAGTAGTAGTAGTAGTGGGCCTAACCAAAGCGTCACGACATCATAAAATTAGCCTTATGAATTGAATCATAAGTAGGGGACTTAGCCCGGCCGCCAGGTATGATAAAAGGATAGTAATCGTGGCGCCGTGACTATTTTTATAGCGCGGATATTTTTTTGGCCAATTTCTTTTTTAGAAAACAACCTTGTGCCATTAGTAGTTTGTGTCGAAAAGAAAAAATAAGAAGAAGGAAAGACCGACGGATTTCATGTTGTGCTGTGTAGAGTAACAAATCACTTTTTATATTCTTCAGACCGTTTGACACGTTTTTTTTTTACCCAAATGAATGAACACGAGATCACAATCGTATTCATTAATGATAAGAAAGAGAAATGCCTTATAGAAAATGAGTGAAACACATTTTCAAACTAATGATCTAGAAGCTAAGGCGTCCAGGGAGATTTGACCGTGTAGTTATGATCCGCTTATTGTTTTTCTATAATGTTTCATTACGTAAAGTCGAAGCTAAAGGGATCGTCTTTATGACATTATTCTCCGATATATCGTATTGTGGTTTATTTTGTAGGTGGAAACTCCTGATAGGGCTGGAAGAGAAGTGATTCAAAATCTTCACGTCTCTAAGAAGAGCTACCTCTTGCAAAGAATGTGATATGTTTTTGTCGCTTTCTTTGTCTTGTGTCTTGAATTTGTTACGGTTTAAACTTACGCGATTTATTTCATGTTGGGCATCTATTCTTTGGTATTATCATTGGTAACGATTTACGTTGGGTCCGCCGTGTCTTGCACGGCTCACGTTCACTAGTACCTATTAGTGTTATGTAAGTTACAGATCCATTTGGGGTTCTTTACCTATTAGTATTATTAGTTACTTGGATTCGCAGTTCATGCTTTCTTCCTTTTAATATTAAAAAAAATAGTTGTAGTGCTAATAAATGGTCTTACAGGTTTAGGGATTTGATTTTTTAAACTTTAATGGCATCGGAGTTTGCCGAGAGAGCCATGGAATAGAAACCGAAAGAGGAGATAAGAAGATAAATGCGGCAAGCACTGATCATTCCAAGTATTTTCTCCGTCTTTCTTAAGGTGATTGTTTTCTCCGTCATTATTTAATTGTGTGATTCATTCCTTTGTGTGGTAATCGAAATTTTTTGGTGATGAAAAGTTCCGAATTCGATCCCAACAATATTCTGCATTGAAAAGTTGTGAATTAAATTCCAATGATAAGTGAACAAGTGAATGTAATTCTGCATTGAAAAATTGCTAATTCGATTGCGGATTCTATGTGATAAGTGAATATAGACTTGTATTGAAAAGTTTCGAATTCGATTTCAATGATAATCTGCTTTTGTTGTATAAATGACAGCTTATATTTTGGATTGTTACATGTGTACATTATTTTCTTCCAATGTTTTTTAACATTTGAGATTCATTTTAGATTTTCATAGGCTTACCGTGTATGCATATTGTTCTTGGAGTATGCCACAAACACTTGAAACCTCAAAATGCGTTTGTATGTTCTCTTTTGATAATTGATCGTGAATGATCAGAGCAGAGGGTGCTACTTTTGTCCTTGACGCAATTCTGTTTATTTTCCAGGTTGTTCCTCTCACACACCAGGTCAAAATCTGTGACTTTAAAAGTTCAAAAATGCCTGCCGCTATACATAAATACAATTCAGTTGAAAAATAGATTTATTACCCACTTTAGACTCAATGGTCAGGTAAACAATGTGCTTCATGCTTTCAGCTTTTGCTTTCTTAAGGTTGGACATGTGACAAATGGTTGTCAGAGGATTTCTATTGGTAAGATGCGTTGTTTTACTAATTTACAAATCTGCTTTTCCATTGCGTTGATCAACTTAATGTGAAGATTTTTAATGGTGCATATTCTGTTTTTCTTTCTCTTTTTTTTTCTAGGTTTTATATGAATATACTGTGCGATAGTGAAAAATGTGATTTATTTAATCATGGCTGAGAGATGAATTTAACTTCTTCATGCATAAGGTGTTGTAGATTTTATGTGAGTGCAACATTTTTTTCCTATGCTTTCTTTCATAGTTATCGTGAAAGATGCGGTTTTGGTGATAACTACTATCCATAGCATATACAATCATAACATTTTTGTAAAAAAAATGACGTTCACAACCATGTTATATGCTTATTAGATTCTCATAAATTGATTTAAAGTTGTAACGTATGTATATAGCTTCAGTGTAAATATGGATATATAACCCCACCCTTTTGGGATTCCTTGCTTGAAGTATAGACACCTTTCAATTGTATCTTAACGTATTTTTTTTTTGTTTGCTCATAATATATATTTACATTTTTTGAATTTGTATGTCAGATATATCACATATCTGGTTCGTTCTCCCTACTAATATTGCTTGGAAGTGTATACTGGAGCATGAGGCCGATGGATTTGAAAGACTATATTATGATCATGTTTTGGCAATTCTGGGAGTAATGCAGTCAAGCAAGGGATTATCCACTCTGTCAAGATTTTGGCTCAATTCTTTTTTATTTAATAGAGTTTGTTCTGTTTTTAGGGAGTTGAAGATTTCTTTGTTACACTTTTGTTGTTAAAAATTATAGATGTTTGCTCCATTTTCTACTTTTCTTAGCAATGTTGGAGGTATCCCAATGACAAGCAATCTTCACATAGTACAATGGAGTTTGGCCGGTTGAAGAAACATTTGGCTGCAAGTTTGTCATAATGCTCTGGGAGGGAAAATGATATGTGCACTACAACCACAAAATGCTGCACTACACTTTCTAGCCATTGATTAAATTGAAGGGAAATTGCTTCATATGTGTTTATCATAATTAATGGGTAGGAAGTGTGTAGTACAACATGTTGTAGTATTTTGTGTAGTGGATATATCACCACCCGTTGTGTTAGATGCAAATCCGGTTTTGTGAATGAACTGCCATTAATATATTAGTTAGTGCGTGTTCATTGATATTGTTTATGCTATCTGAACTCAATCGATCAAATGTTTATACCATTTTTTTTTATTGAAATGCTTATAGCAATCTTTTTGATGTAAAAGTCTTCCCAAATGCATGTCTTATTCATGTACATACCATAAACAGACTTTTTTTAAATATATAAAAATACTTTCTTAGCATCTAAATCTCACACAAACTTATCATCAATTTTAGATTTGATTCGTACTTTTTTTCTTACCACCTTATAAATATGTATTGATTGCATCAATCTATTTTTTCCTACATATCTTCTCATGCATTATGCTCGGGTTTCATACTAGTATATATATATATATATTCCTTGTAAAAAATGATAGTGAGAAACAAAATAAGAAGATGCATTTTTCTTCTTTTGTCCAGATCTTTTGTCTTGTTCATTTGGTGTTAAACCAATTATTTTATGTAAGAAAAATAGTTTGTTGATCCCGTTTCTAGTAATATGTAGTCTATCGTTTATAAAAAATTCCAAATAAAGCATGCAATATTCAACAACAGAGATGAAGAAACATTTTTCAAAACAAGTATTTCCTATTTATACACATACAAGTTGCATAGAAATAAATGACAAAAGCAACAGTAAATACGAAAATTTATTGGTTGATTGAGGCACTGATCGCGTGTAATTCACTAACGTCGATATTACTAGCAAGAATACTAAGTACATCGTAATATAGTAAATGCGAGTCAAGGTCGATCCCACAGAGAGAATGCAACTTTAATTATAAACGATTCTAACCTAATTACGAGGCAACATAGAGGCGATCGTTGACCAACAATGAACATAAATAAAACGTGGTATTTCTCCCCCTCTTCTCACCGATTTACTAACTTGAATTAGTTAATCGTTACGTTTACTTCCCCACATAATTTCCTTAAATTAATCGAGCGAGCGTTTGATTTAATTATCATCAGCGATGGGTGCAACTCCTAACCCTATCTACTCCGACAATGGTAGTAGACAATCTATACGCAAGCTACCCTCCTTAATTGGTCCGTAATAACCCATACGCATAAAGAACTAGAATTGCTGATATCGAGTGCTAACTCATATACGCTAACCCGCCTGCAGACGCTTATCGACATTGATCAAAGACGTTCTGTGGTCCATCGGACTATGTCCAAACTAACACTTCACCTTGCAAGTTCTTCATGTTAATTTACAAATACAATAAGCAGATTGGCCAAATAAAACCTATTGTTAATTAAACCTGTCGATCAACGTAGCTGTAGTGAATCCCAGTTTTAGGTTTTCTAAATAATGCCTCGGTAAACCGGTATAGACCGCCGAGTTACCGGGGTCAGCTTTTCCTATACCTGGATCTACATTGCTCACATACGATTAAAATAAGTAAATCATTGGGTCTTTAAACATGCAGATTAACTAAAACACATAAATACGAATAGATCTACCATATTGAAGACAAAAATGAACGTTCAAAGCTTCATACCTTCAACAATGGAGATCTAGCTCGATCTACTCAAGCTAGAGATGGTAGAGAAAGGGAGAAAACTAGAAATAACTCCTCAAAAGCTTGGAATAACTTTATTTCATCAAATTGTGTATAAAAGATTTAATATATTTGAGTGCTTATACAATAATCGGCTAATGCGGCCTTATATAGATACAATGACCGACTTATGACTCTCTAAAACCCTAAATGACCTAGATAATGCGGTAGAATCGATTTCGTGTCCTACAAGTCCTCGGTTTACCGGCCCTAGCCCTCGGTAAACCGGGCCGACTTTTCATCTTTTTCTTTAGCAGACTTCTTCTTGGGCTTTAATCACTTGGCCCAATATACTTCTTCTGGTCCAGATACATTCTCAAATGCTCCAGATTCGGTACATCCTATAAAACATACAAAACGAGACAAAACAGTACCAAAACCTCAGGAAAATAGCATAGATGCAGAATTACGATCCTGGAAACACACACATAGCATTTAACACATATTCCACATAATAACGAGCCTATATATCCTCTATTGAGCAGAATTCAGGGTGAATAAGGGTATAACTAATGGTACCATTTAGGGCGTTATCAGGCACGTAGAATGTTGTCCTTAGGAATTTATTGCCCCGATTACATGCGCAAGGATCATGGCATTTAGTGTCCCAAGATACAACAATAAATACTTTTCTAGATTATGGCACTTGAATGAGGAAAGCAGTTGAACAGATTTGGTTCAATTCACTAGTGCGTGAATATGTTTGCCTTAATTCATAAAATTCCCGTTGGGCTGGCCCAAAAATATTATACAAGAGCCGGCCCAAGCCTAAGCCTAAGCCTAAGCCCGAACCGAGCCGGCCGGAGAGAGCCGGCACGCGCGCGTGTGGGGTTCTGAACCAACTAGAATCTACGTCTTCCCTCTTTCACAAAATTCTCTTGCCCCATGGGGCTTACCTCTAAGTACCACCCTACTCTTAAGTAGTGATTCCACTGGAGTCTCATTACCTATGTGGGACAAATAGAACACATCTCTTTTACAACACTCATATAAATCACTTTACCTTTAGGCAATAATTTATCATTCACCCGATATCGGAATCGAGTGATTCAAAAGCATAAGATCAACTACTATCTTAGTAGTTTCCAAAACTGTCTTTAGCTCCCGGAAATTCATTTCGTTACTCATTCAAAATCGAGCCTAAAGTGGATTTTTTGGCACTTATTCCAAAACTCAAATTTAGCTTAAAACTCCAACAATCCCCCACGTGAATAAAATTAATGCATAGGCTATGCAGACTCTGCAGAGATAACAAACGAAGCTCTATTACATCGGGCGATGTGGTTTGATGCCTTGAACCTTCACTAGTAGAATACCATCAGACATACTCGGCTAAGCAGTGAACTAGGTCTTGAATTGCTCAAGCTATGATGCATGCCTAGACAATGATATCAACACAATAGACCCCCTGGCCTTCTCAAAGTTCTCATTGTTGTGTCCATTTTAGCCCTGGAACACCTTGGTTTCACAAAGTGTGTTAGAGAATTCAGCCGACAAATTCTCACAGAGGCGGCCCCACTTCCACTTACATAGGTGACCTCTTATAAATAGTGCTCTACAGTACCCCACTTGGCTTAACCAAGATATATGAATCATTAAAAGCTTTTTTTAACATGAACCTTTCAGCAAACAACACTTTTGTTCTAACAGTATGGGTAAGTGATAATTGTCCCTCATAACTTAGTTGTCCCTTTTGAACCATGATCTTGGGATCTCTAGTCACTATGGCTGGGTTACCATTATTAGGGAATATGCGTAATAGGCTTCAGTCCCATTCCATTTGTCAGGATTGATATCTGATGTCTAGGTAAACCTTTTGTCATCGGATCCATAAGATTCTTCTTTGATTTTATATAATCAATGGAAATCACGCCATTAAAGATCAATTGTTTAATGGTATTTTGCCTATGAAATATATGTCGAGACTTACCATTATACATACTACTTTGTGCACGTCCTATAGCTGACATACTATCACAATGTATGCCAATCGGAGGAATTGGCTTTGTCCAACAAGGAATATCCTCTAAGAAATTCCTAAGCCACTCTGCCACTTCTCCAGCTTTATCCAATGCAATAAACTCAGATTCCATAGTGGATCAAGATATGCATGTTTTCTTTGAAGATTTCCAGGACACGGCACCTCCACAATAGTGGATACATATCCACTAGTGGATTTTGAATTCTTACAATCAGATATTTAGTTTGGAACACAATATTCTTCCAATACTGTTGGATATCTTGTATACTATATACCGAGGTTCATTATAAACTTGAAATACCTTAACATCGCTTCAAGGGCTATCCAATGATCCTCACTTGGATTACTTGTGAACCTACTTAATTTATTCACTACACAAGCCAAGTTTGGTCAAATACAATTCGTAACGTTCATCAGACTTCCAATCACTTGTGAGTATTCCAATTGCCTCATAGGTTCACCTTTATTCTTGATGAAGTGTTTTCTTAAGTCAATTGGAGTTTTTACATGACTCTTGTCAAAGACATTAAACCTTTTAAGAACAGACTCTACATAATGAGCATGTGACAACATCAGTCCATCATGTGTTTTTTAGATTTTAATCCCAAGTATGACATCAGCAACTCTCATATCCTTCATCCCGAAGCTTTTAGTCAACATTCTATTAGAGTTCACGATTATCTCATGATCACTACCCATGATTAGCATGTTGTCCACATACAAACATACTATCACGTAGGCTTTAGGTGTTGTCTTTATGTAGACACACTTATCACATTCATTGGTTCTAAAGCCATTTTCCATCATTGTTTGGTCAAATTTAAAGTGCCACTTTTTTGGTGCTTGCTTAAGCCCATACAGTGATTTCACAAGTTTGCAAACTTTATTTTCTTGACCTGGAACTACAACCCTTTCAGGTTGTTCCATATAAATTTCTTCCTCCAACTCACCATTTAAGAAAGTTGTTTTAACATCCATTTGATGTTTTTCCAGGTTAAACAGCACAGCAATGGCAATCATGATACGTATAGACATGATCCTCGTAACCGGTGAGTATGTGCCAAAGAAATCTTGGTCTTCCTTTTGTCTGTATCCCTTGGATACTAACCTAGCCTTTTATTTATGAATAGATCCATCATCTTTCATTTTCTTCTTGAAAATCCACTTACATCCAAGTGGTTTATCTCTGGGTAGAAGATCAACCAACTCCAAAGTGTGATTTTGCATAATGGATTCTATTTCATTGTTAATAGCCTCTTTCCAGAACGGTGCTTCTGGAGTGGACATAGCCTCAGCATATGTCCTTGGATCATCCTCTACCATATGGGTAAGGAATCAAGACCAAAAGAGGTTGAAGTCATTGCCCTTTTACTCCTGCGAAGTTCCTCCGTTTCCTGATGATCATTTGATTCATGTGTTATTTAATCAGAAATTCTCTTAGAAATTTAACCTTCTTTCTCCTTGTCTTTGCAAGGAAAGATCTCCTCAATAAATACAGATTTCCTTGACACAATAATTGTATTTTCATGAACGTCAAGAATGTCTGATTTATGAACTAGACACCGATAGGCACTACTACTATTTGCGTAGCCAATAAAGATGCAATCAATTGTTTTAGTCCCAATTTTTACTTGTTTAGGTTTAGGTAGTTCTACCTTTTCTGAACACCCCCACATTTTTAGGTAGTTGGGTTTGTGACCTTTCCACGATTCAGAAGGTGATATGTCTAAATATGCCGCCGCCTAGGTATCAACAGAAACCGCCAATCCAGTCACCCTGTTGGAGGCGAGCCGCGGCCATAGCATCAGAAGCAGCAATCGGGTTAGGGTCACGGGGCGTAAACCTCAGGAAAAGTGTGCGAACCTGTAGGATCTTGATCGCTCAGGGGGCCGCCCAGCACCCTAAGTCGGAGATCAGTAAGATATGGGATGAGCGAGGAGGCGAGCCCACGTACCACAGCTCGAGCGACCTCACAGCACCGCCGCCTGTTATATTAATCGCATAACATCATTGTATATCGGGCTTATCCACCCGTACCCTTAACTCTGGCTCTTTCCTATAAAAGGAGGGCTTGTGTAATTTCAAAGACAGAGGCAAAAAAATAGATAAATAGGACAAAACTCTTGTCAAGTTATTTCTCCCTAGTGTTCATTCACTCCACCACATCACCGCCATGCTATCACCGGCCAGCACCATTGTAAAATCATCCAAAACAGTCAGATATCCATCTTCATACCACCGCTAAGCCACCGTGATAATATTGTGCATCTTTAAATCTTAGAAAAGGTCGATCAAGCTCCAATCTCACCGGCAGTGTACCGGGTCAACTGTAGCCTAGAATTGGTGAGTCAATGTCGTATCCCACAAGGAATCTGGTCGAGTACCAAAGTCGGTCTCGTCCCTAGTTCAGGCCAACACAACTATTGAACGTGGTGACTTGTCAGATCACCGGTTCTACAAACTAAATATACACAAAATGAAAGATTTAAAACTATATAAAAGAGATAGCCGAGCTATGATCCAATCTAATACTAACAAACCCTAGCCAAGTCCCGAGGTATTCTTGATTCACCTAAACGTTCTCGATGTCACAAAGGGTGTCGTTTCACGGCTCACGAGAATATACATTATTTCAATAATCTACCCTCCTATGTCAGGTTCAACAGTCCGCTCAATGGATTTAAGCGACCTCACACGGTCTACGATTTATGAAACGCTTCGACAAGTCGATACAAAACCTCACAACGGCCGAGTCCGAACAACTCGGTCGGTCTTACACGATGATCCTAGAACCCGGCTCCCGTATCCTCTCGCAAAATACATATGTAAAGACGATACATGTGATACGATTATTAAGTGATCAATTCAACAAACGTGATAAGAATAAGTTCTAGAACTATAGTAACATCGAGAATCAACAGAAAAACATCAAGAACACCACATGAACATGATAAGGTTCGATTTCGAAGACTATCACATAACCAAACTATATAACGATTACCTACTCATTCTAACAACAAAATACAAGAAATAAACAATAACACAAACAAGATTAAAAACAAGAACAAGAAATGAAAACGAAATACCAAATATATTATGCCGTAGAGAATCGATCGACCGAACAAAATCCCGTCAATAACGCGTCAAGCTATCTTCGAGAATCAACGGATTACAACAATCTGCAACTAAACTAAGCTAATATACCTAAGAACTAAGCTAAACTAATGAAAAGTGCAGAAAAATGGTGAAAAAACGAGTTGGGAAGAAGATGGTGTGGATCTAGATCCAAAATAGAGGTATTTATAGGTCTGGACGCTAGGCGTGCGCCTAGGAAAGTGTAAGCGCACGCCTAGGATGATAAAAACATGTACTGAAACTTCTGGCCAAAATTGATTGCTAGGCGTGCGCCTAGCATTTGTCAGGCGCGCGCCTAGCTGACACACCTTCAGAAAAACAGCCTTAACTTTGTGTGTAGACCTCCAAATCGAGTGATTCAAAATCCTTTGGAAATCTAATGAAATTTTCTACAACTTTCATGCAGATGTCCAGCCCAGAAAATGCCTCTAAGGTAGAGCGAAATGCAGATCAATGGAAGGTATGGTTGTAGTACCACCGCGTTTTGATCCGTTTGAACGTTTAAGCTTCGGGCACACGTTCCAATCCTCGTAACTCGCATTCCAGACTTCTCAAACACCTAATACCTGTACAAGATCACAACAAATACCACACGTAATCCCTACAGGACACTAGGATGAACGAGAATGAATTAAAACACCGAAAAATAATGAGATTTCCTGACTTTTCGTCCTAGGTCTCGAAATGATAACCAAGGTGTAAAATACATCAAAATACAATCAAATGTCTCCGGAAACATATAAAACGAGGTATAAACGGGGTATAATTACATAGTAAATTATAGCCAATTTGACTCTCATCAACTACCCCCTACTTAGCTTTTGCTCGCCCTCGAGCAAAGATGAGCGATTCAAAAATAAAGATGGAGTCAACATTGAAATCATACATTTAGTCTATAAGAATTGAAATGGTAAAACACAAGTAATTGACACAAATGCATATGATTTAAGTTCTACCTTGCATTGAGAAAAGAATGTGTGTGTGTGTGTGAATAGCTTCTTCGACATTCATCACTTACGACCGGTTTAGATTATAGACGTATAATGTACCGAGGATACACCATAGGCTTATACGTCGTAAACATCTCCACTAATCGAGGTCAATCAAAGTCTAGTACGGTCAAGCATGACTTGAAGGGTTATATCGTTAGGCTAGGGTCGGGGTTAACGAAAGGATATTTACAATAAAATAGAAAAAGAAGGTGCAAAAGAGCTTTAACCAAGTCAAATATAAACACATAACTCGGTATCAACTTTGTCTTCAATTTTCCGAGTATTTACAACTTCTGAAACCAAACCCTAACTTCAACTTCACACACTTTTTTTTTCATTATACAAAACTTGATCCTTTTTGAACTTAAATCAAACTATAAATATGCACATTTACTACTTCTGTTTCTTTTCTTTTCTTTTCTTTTTGTTTCTTTTTCTTTTCTTTTTTTCTTCTTATATACATCAACATTCCGAACAAAACTGAAACAGACGCATTGTCACACTCCTCGTTCCGAATAACTCGTAAATCACGATTCCATACCATTACTTACGTCTCAACAATACCTCGCAACATCGTAAAAATGTGCGGAACGAACAAGCTCAATTGCAAGGTAGTCAAAGTCGTGGCGAAATAAAATTAGGGACATCGATTTTCACGGTTTAGTAACACGAAAGGCTAGCTCGGGTGGCAGTCTAACCACCCTACAAAAGGCTTAGAGGGGTAACAATGGATTAATCTTTTAGGTTGGCCTTTGGCTCTGATCAGGTCAAAATAAATGCCAAAACCGTCATCCCATACCTAACAATGACGACCTTTCTATTTCGCTTCGAAGTTACTAATATAAGTTCTAGGTAACCGGGTCATTAGTAGCTACCCTAATCGTTCACTAGTCAAGGTGATTCGTGAAGTAGAAGCTAACGTGATAGAACTATTCCATTCTCAATACATGATCCCAACTCAAACCAAATGCATCTATACAATCACTATATGTTTAACAAAACAATACTAAAGGCTCAATGTATCACAAACAATGTCAAAGGCATCAAAATTCCTAAAAACGACTCATTTACACCAAAGGGATAACAATCACTAAGTATAACTCTTTCAACATGAAAACGAAACATTAAAGCTAAACCAACCACACCCTACTTTAAAACGAAACACGAATGATAAGGGTAGAAAAGTTAGCTTACAACCGGAAAAAGGCACGAGTACGATCATGTGGCATCCGTAAAAGTCCTCCCAGGGTACATGTGCTTACATCAACAAGCAACACAACATCCAAGAATACACAGGTATGGAGATAAAGAATCGAAACTAGATGGATCACCACAATTCATTAAAAACAAAAACACCACACTAGCCCCCGAAAACACATTTCCTCGGGTTATATTACAACAAAACTTACCCGAAGTACCATAATACATACTAAATAAATTCATTGATACACAAGGGGAGAGAAAAGCAATAAAATCACATTCTGAGTTTTTAGTCCTCAGCTCGACTTTCTACCCCGAACTATGTCAAGGATAGCTATACCAAAGGAGAGCAAACCGTTGCTTCTCCCTAGCAAAATCGTAAGAATTGAGCATCCCTTGAAAAT
Source organism: Gentiana macrophylla (assembly GCA_026214975.1). Lineage (NCBI taxonomy): Eukaryota > Viridiplantae > Streptophyta > Magnoliopsida > Gentianales > Gentianaceae > Gentiana > Gentiana macrophylla. The sequence continues at coordinate 99,412,301 of CM047805.1, read as the reverse complement.
GAAATGAAATAAATATGGGGCTCAATCCCCACCACCATGATTTGTTCGATGAGTCCATTGCACAGAACAACGAACTCACTTTCCCCGAACTAAAACATATCCCAACTAACAATGACTCTAGAACCAAGTATGAACATTTAGGCTCAAAATCAACAACAAACTCAATAGGGTGCACCCCCGTAGGTATAACAGTAGGGCTAAACAAAGATGGAATAGGTGATTCAATAGAAAAAAGATTCATACCATCCTCGTAGCATTCCTCTGGGGTGATTTCAATCATACTTTCTTTCTCTCTCCTCTCAAACTCCTCAAACAGTTGTTGCACGTTAAGCTCCAAATTTTGTATGGCTGTTTGCATTGCAGTCTGGCCATCTCGAAACTCTCGAAGCTCATTATGGTGCTCTTGGACCACTTTACTCAACTCTTCAATAGTTTGCTCAATTGCCATCCGTTGCTCCGTTGAGGTCTCTGATTCCGAAGGTGGAGAAGTATCGAGTTGTTGATCAAAGTAACTCGGGGCATTATCCCACTCATTTCCATATGATGCGGCGTATGGGTTGAACTGATAAAATGGTTGTTTTTGGTAACCCATAGCACCGTAATTATAATATCCGAATGGGTAAGGATAGGAGCCGTAATTGTAGTATGGATTCATTATCTGCAAATCAAGGAACAACACGAACACAATCACGATAACTTGTCACTACCACTACCGAAGTAAATGGTGTGACACTTCAACAACAACAAAATAAAACAAACTATACATAAAAAAACAAATAAGAAAAATGACCTAATCCTAAGAACTTAACTAACTTACAATATATCAACCCGATTCCCCGTCAACGGCGCCAGAAAGCTTGATCGGCCTTTTCTAAGTGTCCAATCTCACCGGCAGTGTACCGGGTCAACTGTAGCCTAGAATTGGTGAATCAAGGTAGTATCCCACAGGGAATCTGGTCGAGTACCAAAGTCGGTCTTGTCCCTGGTTCAGGCCAACACAACTATTGAACGTGGTGACTTGTCAGATCACCGGTTCTACAAACTAAATATACACAAAATGAAAGATTTAAAACTATATAAAAGAGATAGCCGAGCTATGATCCAATCTAATACTAACAAACCCTAGCCAAGTCCCGAGGTATTCTTGATTCACCTAAACGTTCTCGATGTCACAAAGGTGTCCTTTCACGGCTCACGAGAATAGACATTATTTCAATAATCTACCCTCCTATGTCAGGTTCAACAGTCCGCTCAACGGATTTAACTGACCTCACACGGTCTACGATGCATGAAACGCTCGACAAGACGATACAAAGCCTCACAACGAAACCGAGTCTGAACAACTCAGTCGGTTTTACACAGTGATCCTAGAACCCCGGCTCCCGTATCCCCTCGCAAAATACATATGTAAAGACGATACGTGTGATACGATTATTAAGTGATCAATTCAACAAATGTGATAAGAATAAGTTCTAGAACTGGTAACATCGAGAATCAACAGATAAACATCAAGAACACCACATGACCATGCTAAGGTTCAATTTCGAAGACTATCACATAACTCGACTATATAACAATTACCTGCTCATTCTAACAACAAAATACAAGAAATAAACAATAACACAAACAAGATTAAAAACAAGAACAAGAAATGAAAACGATATACCAAATATATTATGCCGTAGAGAATCGATCCACCGAACGAAATCCCATCAATAACGCGACAAGCTATCTTCGAGAATCAACGGATTACAAAAATCTACAACTAAACTAAGCTAATATACCTAAGAACTAAGCTAAACTAATGAAAAGTGCAGAAAAATGGTGAAAAAACGAGTTGGGAAGAAGATGGTGTGGATCTAGATCCAAAATAGGGGTATTTATAGTTCTGGACGCTAGGCGTGCGCCTAGGAAAGTGTAGGCGCATGCCTAGGATGATAAAAACACGTACTGAAACTTCTAGCCAAAATTGACTGCTAGGCGTGCGCCTAGCATTTGTCAGGCGCGCGCCTAGCTGACACACCTTCAAAAAAATAGCCATAACTTTGTGTGGAGACCTCCAAATCGAGTGATTAAAAATCCGTTGGAAAGCTAATGAAATTTTCTACAACTTTCATGAAGATGTCTAGCCCAGAAAATGAGTCTAAGGTAGATCAAAATGCATATCAATGGAAGGTATGGTTGTTGTACCACCGCGTTTTGATCCGTTTGAACGTTTAAGCTTCGGGCACACGTTCCAATCCTCATAACTGGAATTCCGGACTTCTCGAACACCTAATACCTGTATAAGATCTCAACAAATACCACACGTAATCCCTACAGGACACTAGGGTGACCGAGAACGTATTAAAACACCGAAAAATAATGAGATTTCCGGACTTTTCGTCCTAGGTCTCGAAATGATAACCAAAGTGTAAAATACATCAAAATACAATCAAATGTCTCCGGAAACATATAAAATGAGGTATAAACGGGGTATAATTACATAGTAAATGATATCCAATTTGACTCTCATCACCTCTTCGAGGGCGCGGCCCCATCAGAATCTATTATCGCCCAAAGTGCTCGGAGGAATCGATACTCGCCCACAAAAGGATCATCAAAACCAATCATAGAGAATTTCCCCTTGCGAGGAGGAGAGTGAGTGAAAGGCCAACCAACTTTCGATTCGACCTTAAAAACGCGATCCCCAGGTTGTGTATCTTGTTGGGGAGATGAAAGAGTAAACGAAGTCCAGGCCTCACATTGCTTTGCCCGGAAAAGAGGTACCGCAAAGCGAATGAAACTGTTTGAACTTGGAAAAAGTAGGCTCTTGCTTCATCGTTCGACAGAGGACGATGAAGGACATGATCTGAATAAGCGGCACCAAGCGCCGGTCGCGAGGCAATATTAAGTAGCTCAGCAGATAGCTTAACCAAAAAAGGATCAAAGGGGGGCCGGAAGCCGGCAAAGAAATGATCGAAGTGCAGAATTATGGTATCTCCAGGGCGGCGAGCACAGATAAAATCCTCTCGATCGCCATGCCGCAGCTTGTCCTCCTCCTTGTTAAAATCGATCAAGGAGAACCGGTAGATTTTTGGGTAAATGTTATAATATCGTTGAAGGGTTTTGGCGAGTGATGATATGTAGGCCCACTGGGTCGGATTATTCGTAATTGGGCCAGGGGGTAATAACTCATATCACGGGAGGGAACTTTGCGCCAATTTTGAGGATGCAGTACTCATTAGCGAGCGGTTGCGGCCAAAAGGTTCAAACACTTATCCAGCTACCCTTACGGAATTCTTCTGTTTTTCAGTATTATTTCTATCATCATCTCGAACCAGCCCAACCAGCAACCAAAGCCGGTCCGTACGCCACTCGTAAGAGGAATAGAAAGGAAGGACCCGGGGCCAGAGCAAGTTGGGAACCGGGGAAAGTATACAAAAAGACAGCTCTTTGCCCAGTATAAAGGTTGGAATAATGCGGGACTCTGCCAACCGCCCGATCGAGATCAAGCGGCTGGGCGGATAGTCGAGGCGAGACTCCCCAGGTTCTTGCCAGAACATTCTCTGGACAGAACGATCGGCTGAGCATGATGAAGACCAAGTCAACAACGTCCCAACTACTTACAGACGTGGGTAGACCCCACGTCCGATAATGCCCGAGAGATAATCGATAATAACTTCCCGATGGCGAAGGAAGAGAATCACGATCTACAGATATAAAAGGAACATCCTGAACTACGAGGGGGTCTTGATTCCAGTTTACTATTAAAATTGGATACGTAGGCAGCTCTCTCACAGAGTTCAGTCCAAAATTATACTTAAATCTTCTTGTTCTTGTATTATTTTCCTAACTTGAATTATCCAATTACCCGATTGTAATATATGATCAACATCATTTGGCGCTAGAATGAGGGTTAATTCTAGTTAGTGAGTTGTTATTACAGTAAAATGGCAAGAAATCAAGGAAATTCGAAGAAACAACAAAATCAACCAGAAAAAGAAAATCAAACCGGAGACAAGAGCCCAGATCGAAATGATCATGAAACCGGAAAGAAAGTTCTGGAAGAAGGACAGACGAACAACCCAGACGCAGTTAAACAAATGTTGGTAGAGAACCTCACAAATCTCAAAGCTGAATAGATAAAAGCCATATTTGAGGCAGTTTTGAAAGCGAGAAATCAGGATAATGATGTTTCTGAAGCACCCACTCCACTTCATACTGCTAAAAAAGAAAAGCAAGAAGCAGAATCTAGCATACGAGTGGTAGTTACTCACCTAGGTGGTGATAACGCCAGAGCAGAATTGGATGCTATTCTAAAGCCCAAACAAGATGAATTTAGGCTAGTATCCCCTTTCACTAAGGACATTGATGCATTTCCTTGTCCTCCAGGATTTAAAATTCCCAAGATCCAGGCGTATGATGGCACAAAAGATCCATACGATCATATGCACCAGTATATTCAGCATATGAACCCATACAACGCACCAGAAGAGATGAAATGCAGGGCATTTGCAACTCTTCTCACAGGAAAAGCAAGAGATTGGTTCAAAAAGTTGAACCCCAGGTACATACCAGATTTCCCCACTCTGACCAGGAAATTCATGCATGCATTCATCGCAGCAAGACCTTTCCAGAGAAATCGGACATATTTGCTGACAATTAGGCAAAAAAGTGATGAAACAGTGTTGCAGTTTATCAAAAGGTTCAACGGAGAATCATCCCAGATAGCAGATCTGGATGATAAATTCTTAGTAGCATCCTTCGTAGCAGGTCTTAGAGAAGGGCGGTTACATGCGAAGCTGAGCAGCAAGAATCCGAGTACAGGGCCAACCCTGACAAATTAGAGGCTTTAAAAACCATGCCCGAACCGAAAAATATTAAAGAAGTCCAGCGTTTAACAGGAAGATTAGCAGCGCAAAACAGATTCTTGTCAAAATCCGCAGAGAAGTCATTACATTTCTTTAAGATTCTCAGGAAGGCCAGCCCATTTGAGTGGAACGAAGAATGTCAACAAGCGTTTCAGGATTTAAAGGATCATATCAGTCACATACCAACTTTAACTCCTCCTCAGGAAGGTGAGATACTATTTCTATACTTGTCTTTTTGCAACGAAGCAGTAAGCGCTGTGTTGGTAAAACAACATGGCATGATACAAAGGCATGTATATTTTGTAAGAAAAGCCCTACAAGGACCTGAGATCAGATATTCTGAGGTGGAAAAATTGGTCTTAGCCCTAGTACATTCCACAAGGAAATTAAGACCATACTTTCAAAGTCATCCAGTGATTGTGTTGACAAATCAACATTTAAAGGAAATTTTGGATAAGCCAGACAAATCTGGGAGATTGGCAAAGTGGGTAGTCGAATTAGCTGGGTTTGACATTGCACACAGACCAAGAACAGCAATTAAAGCTCAAGCATTAGCCGATTTCTTAGCAGAAGAAAAATCTTTGGCTGTAGAGCAAAAGGCATAGCAGAAAATAGCTGAACAGTGGCAACTGTATGTAGATGGAGCTTCAAGCAAAGAAGGAGCAGGTCTCCTACTCATTAGCCCAAATGGTGAAGAATTTCCGTATGCTTTTCATTTTGAATTTCAAGCTACGAACAATGAAGCAGAATACGAAGCTTTGATAACTGGTTTAAACCTATCACGGAAAATTTGGGTGTGCAAAATCTGAAAGTCTACGGACTCACAACTTGTAACAAATCATATCAAGGGAGAATATGAGGCAAAAGAAGGCCCCATGAAAAAATACCTTGCGGTAGCACAAAGGAAATTGCAAAACTTCTTAACGGTAGAAGTGGAACAGATAACTCGGGCCCGAAATACTAGAGCAGATGCTTTATCTAAGCTAGGATCGAATTTCTTGTCCAACAAAAAGGTCGAGCAGTTAAAGCAGAAAAGTTGTGATGAGATTGAAGTACAACCAATCACACAGGCAGAAACTTGGATGGATCCAATTGTAATGTATCCGATAGATGGAAGACTTCCTGAAGATAAAGTGCGCGCCAGAAAACTGATAAGACTCTCGGCAAGGTATGCTCTGTTCAACGATGTTCTGTACAAAAAATCTTATGAAGCACCCTGGTTGAAATGCGTTACTCCGGATGAAGGAGATTATATACTGAGAGAAATCCATCTCGGAATTTGTGGAAATCACTTGGGAGCAAGAGCTCGGCGAGGAAATGTAAGCTTTTGGGTATTCGGCGAGAAAATGCAAGAGGGCGCAGAGAAGTCGGTCGAACTTGCGGGACATGCCAGTGCATAGCAATTTATCACATAATCCTATGCAGGAGATGATACCTATTGTATCTCCATGGCCTTTTGACCAATGGCGGGTAGACCTAGTGGGTCCATTACCCAGAGCACCGGGAAATTTCAAGTTTCTAGTGGTGGCGATAGATTATTTCACCAAATGGGTGGAAGTTTGAACCTTTGACCACCATCACGACCAACCAAATCTGAAATTCCTATGGAGAAATATTACGTGCCGATATGGAATTCTAAAGTACTTATTTACGATAATGGCACACAATTTGAGGATCAAGGAGTGCGGACACAGTGCACAAGCCTAGGAATCTCCCAACACTTTACATCAGTGGCCTATCCCCAAGCCAATGGGCAGGTAGAGCAGACAAACAGGCAAATAAAGCAGGGATTGAAAAAAAGGTTGGAACATGAGGGATCTCATTTGGGTAGACCATCTTCCAAACATCTTGTGGGCATATAGAACTACCCCAAATGCTGCTACACAGGAAACTCCATACTCCTTGGCATACGGATGCGAAGCAGTCATACCAGCAGAGATTGGACACAAATCTCCCAGGACGGAATTATACTGTCCAGAAACACAAGAGGTAGACATGTTGCACGTCAAGGATGAGTTGGAACACGAAAGGGACATAGCCTTGATACAGATGTCCAAATAGAAGCAGCGGATTGCCCAATACTACAACTCCAAAGTTAGAGTGCGTGACTTTTAAAGAAGCGATTTAGTCTTTGGCGAAATGACGCTTGACAAACAAGGTCCCACTGAAAGCTAGACCCAAATTGGGAAGGTCCTTATAAAATTATCAAAGTACATGGAAAAGGATCTTATCAACTAGCTAATGCCTCCGGAAAAACCATTCTAAGAAGCTGGAATGCTGTTCATTTAAGAAAAAAATTTCCTTAAGATAGTCTTATTTTCTTGAGTAATGTTATCTTGAATATATATCATGTTTAATTTTGTGATTATATATGATATTTTAACATGTGTTGGAACACAAAATTAAAGGCAAAATGCCTGGAAAGTGAAATTTTAACTTGCAGCGCAGGAGAAATCTAGACAGAAAATCCATTAAATAGCTAATGCCAAACTTGCAGCGCAAGGGAATTCAGAGGACCCAATTAAAAATATAATTGCCGAACTTGCAGCGCAAGGGCATTCTGGGCAGAGGACCCAATTAAAAATATAATTACCAAACTTGCAGCGCAAGGGCATTCTGGGCAGAGGTCCCAATTAAACAACGAGGGTTAAACTCGCTGCGCAAGAAAATTATGGGCAACAAATTTATCAAAAAACATAAATATCAAACTTGCAGTGCAAGGATATTCAAGGCAGAAGATATTAAAGTCCTATACATTAAACTAACAAGGCGTTTCCACGCAGCGTGTACATTCTATATAAAGAAGCTAAGGATAAATAATCCTAACTTCTTTGCAGCGCAACAAGGAAGATAAACCAACACTCTAAATCCAGAGAATATCAAAATAGAAGCACATTCAAACGATCAAAGCATCATCAACAACAAATATCAGATAAAATTATTACATCAAAAGCTGCTCAAAAGGTGCAGTAAAATCCAAAGTTTCAAGATAATATATGAACTAAGATGACGGAGTAGCAGAAGGAGTAGTAGAAGGCTGAGCAGATTTCTTCTTGGCATACTTGCGGAGAATGTCTTCTCCACTTTTATATTCGTCATACCTCTTGGTGAAGATTTCGCTGGCTTTCTTATCATACAACTTGTGATTAGGCAGAGTGCTAATCAATAAGTCAGCAGGTTTAGCTTCATCCACACCAAAGGTATATCCCCTGCGCATCACGGGAACTAAAATAATCTGAATTTCCTCATAAGTTTGAGGAGAAGCCTTATACCCGGCAACAACTTTCTGGACAACGTTCTGGGCAGGAGCTTCCTCCATCTACCTCAAAGTTTCGTCAAAATCGGTTTTCATCTTCTTTGTTGTAGCCAGGTGTTGTTGGTTCTCCTCTCTCATCTACCTCAGCTGCTCATCTCTAAGTTTTAATTGTTCCTCTTGGGTGAACAATAAACCCTCAGCTTTGGCAAGATCAGCCTTCAATTGCTCAACTTCCAGACGGGCAGCTGCCTCTGAAGACGTTAACAAATGGTTGGCTTCTTCCAAACTAGCTACCTTGGCATTAGCCTCATCCAGGTGCACCACCTTTTGCTGCAGGGCAGCAATATCCCTAGCCATGCTAGAGGTCTTCTTATGCAATGACTTGCCCAGGCGGTAGCACTGCAGAAGGCCAAATCTTAGAGGACAGAAATTAAAGGAGAAGCGGATAAATACTATAAAGAAGTACTTACAGAATCAGCAAAATCCTCCGCGGACATGTCCGCAAAATCAAAGGAAGAATCACTAGAAGACGACCCAGAGGAAGGAGGCCTGTGCCTCTTCTTACTTTTCTGAGAAACAATTCTCAGTGGCACAACAGCCAGAGCAGAAACTGGATCTGTGGGAGGAACCTCCAAGTCGGTTGACATTGTATTCTCAGCGATGCTCGGTAATATCTGAACAGAAGGTTCCACTGTAACCTCCTTATCCTAGGAAGCACCACCAGAGACAGCAATTCTCTCCTCAGTTTCTTACGAAAGAAACCTCTCACCTTGCTCGGGGATGGCGATAGAGTCCGCTCGAAATCATCCAAAGATCTCGCTCGCCTCTTCCTCCTCATCGATATCGATGTTAATCAAATCATCCATGTTGGCCACTACAAGGACAAAAGACAATTAAAGTACGTTCAAAAATAAGAGCAAAACATAAATACAAGCATACATTTTCATGCTTCGTTTTTGAAAACTCCACATGCCGATGAGGCTCAGTGTGTGTGAAGTCGAGCAAATGTCTATCGAAGCGAGAACTTATAACGTTCAAAGACAGCGAGATTTTGTTGCTGGTAAGATAGTTAACTAGAGTTGCATCTATATGATCTTCCAATTTGTCCTTCATGGAAGAAGTATTCCAGCGACCAATATTCGCCTCAGTGTTATACTTCACAAAGAAGAAGCGTTCAGACAATTTCTTCTTGGTCCTATCTTTACTGGATAGAGGAATAATATGGTTTAACTTACTGGATATACGACAGAAGTAATACCATCCTCCACTACCCTGTGTTAGTTTACACTGGTAAAAGTTCCTAAATAATTTTACAGAGAAAGGGGTGGTGTTTAGACGACACCAAATCATAAAACCTACAAGGAATTTGACGTTGTTCGGGTGTATTTGACTAACTCCCAGTTTGTAATACTTCATCACCTCGATATACCCAGGAGAAAGAGGGAATCTTAACCTACTATGAAGCTGATCAGCGTACACTGTGCAGAAACCTGCTGGAGGATTGTAAGCATATTCAGTAGGTTTAGGGAGAACAACTGCAAAAGGGTCAGTATGGATCTGATAGGTTTTCAATAAACCAGCCATCTCCGTTTTGGTCATCTTACTAGCAACACCATGGCAAGCCATTATAGCTTTGGTTTTATCAAATCGATTGATCTCCCTTTTTAGAGTATTCAAAAAGGCAGAGTGATCTTCTGGATATTGATGGACAATGGAAGTGGGAGTAAAAATCCTAGGAGGAAGAAGTTGAGAAGGCAAAAGGCACAAAGGGTTATCCCAAAAAATGGAGGTATTTCTCAGATCAATCGAAGAGGACGGATGATCGATGTTTACTACAGTTTCAGGACAAGGAATGGGGTTAGAGGAATTCACTTCTTCACTCTCTATTGCTATAAAAATCTTTTCTGGAGACTCAAACAACCTTTCTACAGAACCGCTAGAGGCAGGGTTGGCTCTCAAACTCATGAACGAAATGAAGATTCAAAAGAAGTAGAAGAATAACGTAGAAATAGAGACTTACTTGTAATTGCTAGGGTGCGAGTCCAAATGTCTGAAATAGAGGAGTTGTTTGACAAGAGGGATGATTAACTGACAAGAAGTGGAAGCGACGTAAGGATTCAATTCACAGTTATAATAATAACCGGCGGTAACTTGGTCTCGTTTCGCGATATAATAATGACGGAAGTTAAAGCGCTTCAAACTAGGGCAGCTGTGAAGCAGTCCACCCCAGTCTGGGGGGACTTATGATGATATGTAGGCCTACTAGGTCGGATTATTCATAATTGGGCCGGGCCCAGTATAAAGGTTGGAATAAGGAGGGACTCTGCCAACCGCTGACCAGATCAAGCCACTGGACAGGATAGTCAGAGGAGCAAGACTCCACCAGGTTCTGGCCAGAACATTCTCTGGACAGAACGATCGGCTGAGCATGATGAAGACCAAGTCAACAACGTCCCAACTACTTACAGACGTGGGTAGACCCCACGTCCAGTAATGCCCATAGATAACTGATAATAACTTCCTAGTAAGCGAAGGAAGAGAATCACGATCTACAGATATAAAAGGAACATCCTGAACTACGAGGGGGACTTGATTCTAGTTTACTATTAAAATTGGATACGTAGGCAGCTCTCTCTCACAGAGTTCAATCCAAAATTATACTTAAATCTTCTTGTTCTTGTATTATTTTCCTAACTTGAATTATCCAATTACCCAATTGTAATATACGATCAACATCAGCGAGGTTTGTACTTTTCTGGATCCGTCGCCAGTGTTTCTCCACATCCTTCTCATACAGACTCATAAGGGCAAATTCCCTTAAGGCCTCAGGATTATTAGGCTTCGAAGAGTTCCCTTTAGCCGCCGCTTTCCCTACTGTTATGGTCGAAGGATCAGTTTTCTTTTTCTTGGGTTTCTTGGGAAGCTACACAGGCTTGCGTGGAACCGATTCGAGATCGTCCTCGCTAGATCCCATCAACCTGTGCAAGGCGGCATCCTCTACATACATCTCGTCGTCGGCAGGCACCCCCATGCCACTCGCACCCTCCACGGCCGAGATATCATCGTCGCAGCCGCGACACTAACACTTGCCTCGCCCTGGCTACGAGCCGCCTCCTTGCGACTTTTCTTTCGCCTAGGTACCGGATCAGACAACAAACTCCCTTGGTCGAAAGGGTCCTCAAGGTCATATCCCGCAGCACCCCCTCTATCATTTCTTGTAGGTCGTCGCGTGCGACCACCTCGGGGCTAGAATCGACAAGCTCATCTTCTAGGGCATAGTCATACGCCTCTTGATCTGCATCAGAATCGCCGCCAGGGCTGAAAGCCTCATCCGACATCCTGCAAAACAAGGAAAAGTAGAGCTTTAAAATCACCCGGGATATTGTAAATCACCAGGGAGGTGATCGCACCCATCTCGACACCTTCCCTATGATTTTGCAGAATGGGATGCCACAATGAAAGAAGGAAACACAAAAAGGACACCACGAATCACCAAGAAAAAGACCACCTTCTTCCCAAAACAAGAACACTGACTCAAAAACATAAGCCTTTATTCCCCAAACGCCCCAGGTCATGCGTGACAAGCTAAGGAGAGGAACAAACGCAAAGAACTGGAAACACTGCAGAAAAAACAATCGAAGGAGCTTAGTGGATGAAGAATTACCTTGTTTTTGGCTGAAGAGCGGTCGGAAACTGCAGATAGCAAACGGAAAACTCAAGGTGGGCCACCGGAAACTTCAAATCTTCAAACGGGAAACACTCGAAGCGTATCTGCTCTAGAAACTGTGAGAGAAAAATAGGAAAGGAGTACAAGGAGCGGAAAAGTGTTGAGTGAATGGGGTTTGGACCTTTATATAGAAAAGAAAATTCTGATCGAACGGTCCAGATGAAAGCTACCCAACGGTCCAGATTCACGCAGTCACCTTGAAGATTTAAAAATTCAAAATCGCCATCATTACGGCGGGTCAATCAAGGCCCACGTAATAACGCACGTCCATCAATGGCTGTGCCATTATTAAAGCAGTTATAGAAACTCCGACACCCACGTTGCAATAGTTACCTGGAAATCGAAAGGACCACGACCTAACGGTTCAACTGCCCAACTACCCCAGTTTCACACCTAACGTCGCCAAACGCAATCTCGCACCGCTCAGTCTCGCAACAAAAAAAAACGCTTCGAGGCAAGACGCACTAAATAGCGCGGCCCTTAGCGAATAAGTCGCTTCAGACGACAAGGTCGCCAGACCCAAAAAAAACGCTCTGAGGCAAGACACACTAAATAGCGCGACCCTTAGCGAATAAGTCGCTTCAGACGACAAGGTCGCCAGACCCAAAAAAAATTGCTTCGAGGCAAGACGCACTAAATGCCGCGGCCTTTAGCGAATAAGTCGCTTCAGACGACAATGTCGCCAGACCCAAAATACGCTTCGAGGCAAGATGCACTAAATAGCGCGGCCCTTAGCAAATAAGTCACTTCAGACGACAAGGTCGCCAGACCCAAAAAAAATGCTTCAAGGCAATACGCACTAAATAGCACGGCCCTTAGCGAATAAGTCGCTTCAGACGACAAGGTCGCCAGACCCAAAAAAAATGCTTCGAGGCAAGACGCACTAAATAGCGCGGCCCTTAGCGAATAAGTAGCTTCAGACGACAAGGTCGCCAGACCCAAAAAACTCTTCGAGGCAAGACACACTAAATAGCACGGCCCTTAGCGAATAAGTCGCTTCAGACGACAAGGTCGCCAGACCCGAAAAATGCTTCGAGGCAAGATGCACTAAATAGCGCGGCCCTTAGTGAATAAGTCGCTTCAGACGACAAGGTCGCCAGACCCAAAAAAATGCCCCGAAATCGCCCGCTTAATAGAGCGATCTTAAACAAATAATAGGAGGACGCCAGTAATCTGCATAATATGGATATCCTTTACTCTATGCTTAACCTCCACAAAGATGGCAAAGACATAGAGTAGGGGGCCATTGATGTGTCTAAATATGTCGCCGCCTAGGTATCAACGGAAACCGCCAATCCAGTAACCCTGTTGGAGGCGAGCTGCGGCCATAGCATCAGAATCAGCAATCAAGTTAGGGTCGCGGGGCGTAAACCTCGGGACAAGTATGCGAACCTGTAGGATCTTAATCGCTCAGGGGGCCGCCCAGCACCCTGTTGGGGAGATTTTGCATCATTAAAACAAAAGAAAATTTATAAACCTATACTACCATGCAAAACTACCTCCTAACCGGCTAAATACCGGGTAGTCGCTAAATAAAGTTGGATAAATGCGGGTATCGATCCTCGGGGAAAGGGATGTTGAATCTAATCTAATTAATTCTTCTTTATTAACTAAACCTAAACCTAAACTAAAACGAGAAAAGTAATCGACAGAGAGGATTGTCGGTCAAAAGCCAGGAAAGATAATTGCGAACAAGCGAGAAAAATAAAACTATATCTATGAAAGCAATAAAACTAACTATCATTGAACAAACATGAACAAACCAAGATCAACCAATTTCCAACAACCATCACCCCACCGAAAGAAATAAGACAGACAAACATTTATTCACAAGTTATCTTGGATTGTTATCTTATCTAATGAAGCATTTCCTCTTCCGATTTATCACGCCATTAATTAGTTTACCTTCCGGTCTTAACTAATATCGATACAAATCAAAGATATGGATTGAATCCTAACCTAACAACATTATCCCTCAACTTCCGTTTGTTGGAATAATTATTTTCAATCTCCCTCACGATAATCTAGTGAATCTATTAACTTCCGTTATCTAAATTCGATTAACATAAACCATACAAAACATGAAAAAGAACAAGAACAACATAATAAATTAAACACATGAAAAATCCTATCTTTCCGGTAACGGTGATATCCCTCAATTCAAATCTAAGATAATCTTGCATCGAATTAATCAAATTGTGGTTTTCTCGTAAACCTAGATATTTAACCTACGAACTTCCGTTATGTATAGATTAAAAATCTAATCTTTCCTATGGCGATCTAAACTACACCGACTTCCGTCATACGGTAGCATCAAATCATTCAATCATCTTCCGATATAAAATTGCACGATACAAATAAACACAGAAAAGAAACAATTATAATTAAAGACTTACAAAACATCCATTAAAAAGAAATAAGGTCTTTCTTTGCAAAAGAAGCTTCAAGCTCCATCCATGGATGCTCCATGCGGCAACAAGAAAGACTTGAAACACAGGAATTGAAATAACACCTAATCTAACTAATCTCCGGCCGCCAAGCATGAAGCTCACCGGCGGATCACCGCTCATCGAATTCTAGGTTTCACCAAGAGCTGCTGCGTATTTGATAATGAATTAGGGTTTGGCAATGCTGTTGTATTTATAGCAAATTGAAGTCGGTTGCTCTGATGGCGGCCGGACGCCCGTTTGATCACAATGGGCGCTTTCGTCCAAGCTAAACCAGACGGAAGGTGGACGTTCGTTTAGCTGCAGTCTGAACTCTCTGTATCAAAATTAAGCTCCTGAACGCTGGTTTGAGAATGGACTCAAAATTCTAAAATTCATATCTTGAGTTGTAGACCTCCAAAAATTATGATCCGAACGTCATAAAAAAGCTCTCGGAAAACTCTACAACTTTCATTAAGGACTCTTCTTCAGAAAACGCCTTTTTGACTAGCCCGTCGTATTACGAGTCGTTTTCGGGATTTTCCCAAGCTTTATTTCATCTTCATCCTCTTGTATCTCTTTCTTTCCATTTTAATCTTCAATCAAACATCATTTAGACCTCTTCCATTCCACATTTGTGCACCTAAAAGATGACAAAACCGAGCAAAACGTAAAACCATACAAAATAGATAATAAAACCACGATATTTACTCGATTTTGCATTTTAACCATTCAAAACGTCATTTGCTCAATTAATCGATTATAAGCTCGAATTCTACGAAAAACATCCATATATGGGGAATATTGATATAAAATATATCCTTATAAAACATATAAAATCACCCTTAACAACTCCCCCACACTTAAACCTTGCTCGTCCCGAGCAAGACAAAACATAATCATCACTCGAGACAAATAAACACTTATGCAAATATAAAACATATTCAAGTAGTTTAGAGGTTCACCCAAGTGCGTGTGTGCATAGCCATAGTAAATTTCCACTAAATCCACACTTGAAATTGATTCAAACAAAACTAGCCAACATCCCATTTAAATTAGAAATATAAAAATGATTATAACATGCACCTCACAAAAACATACACATTCGAAAGATAATAGGGAGCATTTAAAATATTTCCGACATACTTAGAGGATAATCCTCCCTACAACATATCATTCGGTTTATCTTTGGGATAGTTAGCAGATAACTAAGGTTTCCAACCATCTTTCCACAATACCATTCACTAATTTTTCTTAAAGTTCAATCAATTCCACACATATATAGCACATATGCCCTCATTCCCAGCAATAGGATGTTTCAGGATAACACCCTAGCTGGACTACTATCATCAGCGAATGGAGCTATTAACCTCATAGTGGTATAGGACATTTCGAGATAATGCCCTACCGCACTCAAATCATTAGCACTACTTCCGACACTTATATATATATAATTCATATTATTCATCTTAGATTGGTATACAAACTTTAAATTATATCCCTCTATCACATTCAAACCTTTAGATATTCACAAATCGTCATACTTTAATTCTAAATACAAACTATTAAAATTTCCAAAATTCGTATGCAAGCAAAGAATCATGCGATAATCATAAAAATCTCTAATCAAATGGGCACGACTTTAAAATATAGCTCATCATTTACTATGGCACGTGAAAAATAGTGTCGGGTGAAACAACTAAATTCACTAAATATGCGATCATACGACATCAATGATTATAAACATCGAACAAAGACATGCAATGCTCACTCGGGACAAAACAAAAATTTTAAAAATTTAGCACTTTTCATAGAAATATAACAGAAATTGAGCAAACGACTCATAGATAGATATAAACCATCCTCTCCCCCACACTTAGATTGCAACTTGTCCTCAAGTTGTGCGAAAATAATAAATTAGAGAACTTAGTGATTGGATCTTGGCAATTCCGAAAAATCGGTAAAAACCAAAATTGCTACATAGCTCAGTAGACTGTGGAGCATCACAGGTAAACTGAATTCATCGTGAAAGTGCACAATAGCTATCAAAAATATCCTGCAGACTTGATCGGATGCAAAAAGAGTCTACGGGAAAAAGAAAAGATTACATATATAAAGCACATGGAAAAAGGAGATATAGAGATATTTCAAATTTAAGCTCATATAAAGATGGAATACATATACATGGAACATTACACAACATTAGGCTAGGTGCAACTACATGAAAATATACTACAATGCAGCCTACATGATATGCAATCCTAAAAATAAAATAAATAAAAATAAATTACGAGGCACAAAGTGAGCAAGTTTGGAGGACAACCTCTGGTGACTACGGCCTATCTGAAACTAAAAATAAAGAAAACGAGGTAGTATTACGAAAACCGATGATTAACTACACTCGGGAAAAATAAAAGAAAAATAGAAAAACAATGCAACTAGATGACATGCAACTAAATGATATGCACCTATATGATATGCAAAAATAAAAGAAAATAATAGAAAGAAAACTAGCCCACTCATTTGCAACACGACATGTATAAAATAAACGTCTACCAAATAATGACAGGTTACGATAAACGATGATCTTTTCATTACATGCGCGATGTATGAAGCGCTTAAGACTCGTCAAAAGTGATAGCATTATGGAAACCAACGATTAGCTATACTAAACAGATATAACTCATAAGAAGACATGGTAGCATACGGAAAACCGACAGTAGCTACCCATATGAGTTACAAAAATAACAAGGAAGCACATAAGTCTCAAAGCTCACAAAATTCATCATAACGGTATGTAGCATACGGAAACCGACATTAGCTACTAAATAACACGAAGACCAGTTATAGCGTACGAGAACCGATAGTGACTATAACTTGCATAGATGAATCATGCATATAAAAATTAATCAGTTATTTAACATGGATTCGTAGATGGAAAGATATGAATATGCAAGTTTAGAACATCTACGTAAAATGAAATAGCCACAGAAGCTCAAATTAAAGTATCCATATCAAATAAAGCATTAAAAATCAAATTGAGAAGAAATCTGGAACCTGGACTGGCGTTCACTAATGCAAACGGGCGGTCAAAACTTATGCAGGCCGGACGGGCGTTTAGATATATGGACGTCCGTCTGGTTCTTGAAAACAGAACATAGCTGATACGTTTTGGAACGGACGAGCGTCCAACATACCAGACGTGCGTTCACCTGCAGATTATGAACTGGACGGGCGTTCACTTACCTGAACGCTCGTCCATACAACGAATTTGCACAGACAATGCAGGAGAGACACAGAAACCCTAAATCTTATAAACACAACATAGAGCACGCAGACAACGACCCACGAGATAAATTTTAGCACATGGGTTAGACTAGGTAACAACTAAACACAAACTTCACGTAAAAGCAGTTGAGTAAAAACTTTTGCACATTCTTAACCCTACGGTCATCGAAACACGGCAAAATAAAAACTCTCAATCTATTAAACGCTACTTTTATTGAAAACGAAAAACGAAACGTAACAAAATCGAGAACTAACTTAACTAGATTCAACATGACACCTATTCCCCGGCAACGGCGCCACTTTTGTTGGGGAGATTTTGCATCATTAAAACAAAAGAAAATTTATAAACCTATACTACCATGCAAAACTACCTCCTAACCGGCCGAATACCGGGTAGTTGCTAGTAAAGTTGGATAAGTACGGGTATCGATCCTCAGGGAAAAGAGATGTGGAATCTAATCTAATTAATTCTTCTTTATTAACTAAAACTAAACCTAAACAAAAACAGAAAAGTAACTGGACAGAGGATTGTCAGTCCAAAGCCAGGAAAGATAATTGCGAACAAACAGAAAATAAAACTATATCTATGAAAGCAATAAAACTAACTATCATTGAACAAACATGAACAAACCAAGATCAACCAATTTCCAACAACCATCACCCCACCGAAAGAAATAAGACAGACAAACATTTATTCACAAGTTATCTTGGATTGTTATCTTATCTAATGAAGCGTTTCCTCTTCCGATTTATCACGCCATTAATTAGTTTACATTCCGGTCTTAACTAATATCGATACAAATCAAAGATATGGATTGAATCCTAACCTAACAACATTATCCCTCAACTTCCGTTTGTTGGAATAATTATTGTCAATCTCCCTCACGATAATCTAGTGAATCTATTAACTTCCGTTATCTAAATTCGATTAACATAAACCATACAAAACATGAAAGAGAACAAGAACAACATAATGAATTAAACACATGAAAAATCCTATCTTTCCGGTAACGGTGATATCCCTCAATTCAAATCTAAGATAATCTTGCATCGAATTAATCAAATTGTGGTTTTCTCGTAAACCTATATATTTAACCTACGAACTTCCGTTATGTATAGATTAAAAATCTAATCTTTCCTATGGCGATCTAAACTACACCGACTTCCGTCATACGGTAAGCATCAAATCATGCAATCATCTTCCGATATAAAATTGCACGATACAAATAAACACAGGAAAAGAAACAATTATAATTAAAGACTTACAAAACATCCATTAAAAAGAAATAAGGTGCTGCTGCAAAAAGGAAGCTTCAAGCTCCATCCATGGCTGCTCCATGCGGCAACAAGAAAGACTTCGAAACACGGAATTGAAATAACACCTAATCTAACTAATCTCCGGCCGGCCAAGCATGAAGCTCAGCCGGCCGGACTGCTGCTCATCGAATTCTAGGGTTTCACCAAGAGCTGCTGCGTATTTGATAATGAATTAGGGTTTGGCAATGCGCTGTATTTATAGCAAATTGAAGTCGGTTGCTACAGTAAACTGGCCGGACGCCCGTTTGATCACAATGGACGCTCGTCCAAGCTAAACCAGACGGAAGGTGGACGTTCGTTTAGCTGCAGTCTGAACTCTCTGTATCAAAATTAAGCTCCTGAACGCTGGTTTGAGAATGGACTCAAACTTCTAAAATTCATATCTTGAGTTGTAGACCTCCAAAAATTATGATCCGAATGTCATAAAAAAATCTCTCGGAAAGCTCTACAACTTTCATTAAGGACTCTTCTTCAGAAAACACCTTTTTGACTAGCCCGTCGTATTACGAGTCGTTTTCGGGATTTTTCCCAAGCTTTATTTCATCTTCATCCTCTTGTATCTCTTTCTTTCCATTTTAATCTTCAATCAAACATCATTTAGACCTCTTCCATTCCACATTTGTGCACCTAAAAGATGACAAAACCGAGCAAAACGTAAAACCATACAAAATAGATAATAAAACCACGATATTTACTCGATTTTGCATTTTAACCATTCAAAACGTCATTTGCTCAATTAATCGATTATAAGCTCGAATTCTACGAAAAACATCCATATATGGGGAATATTGATATAAAATATATCCTTATAAAACATATAAAATCACCCTTAACACACCCTAAGTCGGAGATCAGTAAGATATGGGATGAGTGAGAAGGCGAGCTCACGTACCACACTGAAGACCTCCGCACCGCCGCCTGCTATATAATGTCGCATAACATCATTGTATATTGGGCTTATCCACCCCTACCCCGTACCCTTAACTCTGGCTCTTGCCTATAAAAGAAGGGCTTGTGTAATTTCAAAGACAGAGGCAAAAAAATAGATAAAGAGGACAAAACTCTTGTCAAGTTATTTCTCCCTAGTGTTCATTCACTCCACCACATCACCGCCCCGTGCTATCACCGGCCAAAGACCATTGTAAAATCATCTAAAACACCCGATATATCCATCTTCATACCACCGCTAAGCCACCGTGATAATATTGTGCATTATCGGCGCGTCTCATCCTTTTTCTTGGATGCCATACGATTCAAGATGAAGTTCGCCGAGAGGATCGCCTCCCCACATGTTCTGGGGTAAACCCAAACTAATAACATAGCATTCATCATTTCCTTAATTGTTCTTTTTTTACGTTCAGCAACACTATTGGATTGTCGTGAATATGGTGCACTCGTTTGATGATTAATTCCGAATCTGAACAATATTCATCAAAAGGTGCATCATATTATCCGTCTCTATCACTACGAACCACTATGATCCATTCTAAGTTGATTCCCAACTTCATTCTTGTAGTGCTTAAAAGCATCGAGGGTATCATCTT
Source organism: Gentiana macrophylla (assembly GCA_026214975.1). NCBI lineage: Eukaryota > Viridiplantae > Streptophyta > Magnoliopsida > Gentianales > Gentianaceae > Gentiana > Gentiana macrophylla. Next base: position 99,391,890 of record CM047805.1, on the reverse strand, counting down.
TACTACACAACAAGTATACATAACAGTATCTTGTGCTGTCATCGATAAAAGTAACAAAATACTCTTTACCGCCTCTGGTTTGCACAAACTTTAAATCACAAATAACCATGTAATTAAATCCAAATGTTCATTAAACCGTTCAACACTTGGAAACAGTAACTTTGTCATTTTTGCTTCGGTACAAGAATGACATTTTTTATCATCAAATTGTAGTTTAGGCAACAAATCTAAGTTCATTAATTTATGAACAGATTTATAATTTGTGTGTCCTAATCTACAATGGCATAAAGATGAAGACTCAACCAAATAAGAAGAATTAGATGCATCTTTATTACCGCTAGTGATAATGTACGCAGATTTTGGCACACCAGCCTTAGTTATTACCGTCATAATGTTAAATTTAAACATGTCATCAACCAAATAACTTCTTCCCACAAACATTCCATTTTTACATAACGAAATTTTTTTGGATTCAAAAGAAAGTTTAAAACCATTACTAACAAGAAGAGCACCAGACACCAAATTTTTACGAATGTTAGGTACGTGCAACACAATGTTAAGAGTCAAATGCTTGCCAGAAGTCATCTTAAAGACAACCTTTCCTTGGCCTTCAACCATAGAAGTGGCTGAATTTCCCATGAACAATTTTTCCCCTTCCACTACTTGGTAGTCGGAAAACCTGGCTTTAATAGCACAAACATGGCACGTAGCCCCAGAGTCTACGAACCATTCTCGCGATTTCCAAACGTGTTGCATTCTGACACCACCATTGACAATAGAATGGTTAATTCCAATATTCCTTCCATTTCTGTTCACATACAGAAGATCAACAATCAAAGTTTGCAACACAAACTTTATTTTTTTAACAACGGTGTCTTCGAATGGAATTTTAAAAATTCACCTATAGTTTTAACATATAATGTGAATGGATTTGTAATCTATATCACCTCAGAAACTACTTTTATTCTTTGAGTTTTCAGAAAAATGGAGTAATTACAAAGTATTGTGGCATTCAAGATACTGCAGTCTGTTGTGTTAGTTTTCTGAAAAAATGTGTAAAATTGTTTCTGATTACTACAACATTTTTTATGTTAATTTTCAGAATTGCAGAATGCAATTATATGTTGAAACATTTACAAAACTATATGCAAACAAACAGATTACAGACGAATCAGATTATTAGCACAGGAACAAAATAAAGTCTTAAGATTGTAAGAAAAATAGTTTTCTGATTCCCGTTTATAGTAATCTGTTTTATATCGTTTATAGAAACTTTCCAAATAAAGCAGGAAGTATTCAACAATAGAGATGAAGAATAAAAATCAGAACATGTATTTCATATTTATACACATACAAAATGCACACATAATAAAATGACAAAAGCCAACTTATTGGTTGATTGAGGCACGTAGAACGTTGTTCTTAAGACTTTATTGCCTAGATTACATGCCCACGAATTATGGAAATTAGTCTTCCAAGATACAACAATCAATACCTTTCCGGATTCTGCCTCAAGCCACCAACCGAGCCCGAGCCCGACCCCGGGCATGAACCGCGAAATTCACGAAATTCTCTTGCCCCATGGGGCTTACCTCTTACAACAATCAATACATTTCTAGATTCTGCCTCAAACCACCAAACCCGATCCGGGCTCGAACTGGCACCAGTGTGCAAATACACAGACGTGGAGTTGTGAACCAACAAGCATCTACGTCTTCCCTCCTTCACAAAATTCTCTTGCCTCTTGGGGCTTACTTCTAAGTTCCACACTACTTCTTAAGTAGTGATTCCACTTGAGTCTCTTTACTTATTTGGGACAAATGGAATACATTTCCTTTACAACACCCACACAAATCACTCTGCGTTTAGGCATTAATTTTCTCATTCACCAAATATAGGAATCGAGTGAATCAAAAACCTAACATCAACTACTATCTTAGTAGTTTCCAAAATTGTTTTAGCTCCCGTAAATTCATTCCGTAACTCATTCAAAATTGAGCCTAAAGTGGATTGTTCGCCACTTATTCCAAAACTCAAATTTAGCTAAAACCCCAACAGTTTATAACACGTTATCAGCACGAGTGCTCTATTTCTCCCGTGAACGAAACAGAGGGAAAATTACAGCTGTGCAAGAAGGAGTATTTTTTTTTTCTGAAAAGTGAGCCTTATGTGATTCAATCACATTACCTCCGGATCGATTATGCTAAACTATTGAGAATCAAACAAAATTATACTACAAACATACCTGAATCCATAGCAGCGGAAGTTTCCTATGGTGTTGTAGGATCGGTCTTCTAGATCTACACACCTTCTAGTAATTTTCAGAAGAACCCTTTAAAACTCTCTGTATTTCTCTTTCTGATAATGGGAGGCAGATGAGAATATATAGGTGTGTGACCTAGGGATCACGACCCTCCTTATATAGTGAATTATATTTTAGGTATTGTTAAGGGTGAATTTATACGATTTATAACGCTATATTTTATGTTATTTTCTCTCATATTTGTATGAATTTGTATAAGAAACGAGCGTTTAATGGATTTATCGAGCAAATGGTATTTTAAATAAGTTATTCGCAACATAGGATTAATTTATGTGTTTTAATTATGTTTTTATGATTATTTGAGCGATATTACATTTTGCGATATTTTTATGTGTCATAGAAGCACAAATTCGAGCTCAAGAGGTGATCCAAAGATGATCAAGTCGGATTTGATTAAGGAGGAAGAGATAATGATGATTTACATTGAATTAAAAGGAGATAAAGATAAAGAAATCGAAATTCAAATGCATATTGGATCAAGGCGTCTGGTCCCGCCCCAGTGGGACGGGCGTCCTGATGGAATTGAACGAGCGTCCGGGATGGGAAGTTGATTCGTGATGTTTGGACGCCAAGCGGACGCCGCCTGGACGAGCGCTTGGTCATGACTCGCCCGATTTGAAGTTCATATGAAGAATGGACGGGCGCTCACCCTACTGCAGACGGGCGTCCGCAATGCCGACTTAGTGAAACCGCCAAATCTCTATAAATAGGCGGCCGTTTTCTCCACACAAGAGGATCATACACTCATTATTTAAAACCCTAAACCTAGGGGCGGCTTGAGGCTGCGTTTTCATCTTTTATCCCCGCTTTTATGCTCTTAGTTTAGATTAAAAACTAGTTACTTTTTATGCAATCGCTTCGCAAATTTGAGTTGCCGAGGATGTTCAGAGGCTAAAAGCTTCATCAAACGAGTATTGTGAAGCCGCCCAACAATTGTTGATTTCGCTTTTCTTCGATTATACTGTGAGTTTTTAATAAAGGTTGTTTCTTATTCATGCTTATTCATGTTTAAATTGCTCTTATATCGGAAGATGTGCATGTGTTGATTGTTTATTGTTGATGGAAGTCTTAATAAACCCTAGATCACCATGAATAAGAATAGTAATTCGAATCTATCATAACGGAAGTTAATAGGTTTGATTACTAGATTATAAACACAAAGTTTGCACCTTCGGTTAGAAAACGCGTTAATCTTACATCGGAAGATAATAGATTACTAGATGAACTTTCTAAGGAATTAGGGTTCATGTTTAGGTGAGGTGAATCACAACCTAGATAAAACCGCAATATAATCGAGATAGGAAATCAATGCTTGTTGGATAGGTGGATCAATCTCGCTTGCTCGTTATAAATTTGATTTAAATCCTTAAAAGCTTGAATTTGTCTAGTTAGTTTACTTTTATCTCGCATCTTAGATTAGTTAGTTTAAATTGGTTCGCAGCCCGTATCCTTCCCGGCTTTAGATCATCTTTTCTCGCCCGCTTTATGTTTTAATTAAGTTTAATTTTCAGTATTCGCTTAGTTTTATCCGCTATTTAGCTTAGTAATCGTGACATAGGTTAGTTAGATAAAACTAGAAATCACAATCGCTTAGTTCCCCGTAAGATCGACCCGGCATTAACCGCTATTACTACGATCCTTATACTTGAGGTTAACCGGATTATTACTTGTTTATTTTGTGTTGATAAAATCCGTGACAAGTTTTTGGCGCCATTGCCGGGAACCGGACGGTTGTCTAGTTTTTGTTTTCGCTTTCGCTTTTTTTCGCTTTTGTTTTTTTTCCTGCTTTTATTTCGCTTTAAATTCCTCGCTTTTAGTTGATAATTGTTTTAGGTAGTTGTTAAGTAGATAATTAGGGTTTAAAACTTTCCTTAGTAGTTTTCTTGGAGTTAGATCTTCCGCTCTTTCGCTTTTTCCGACGCTCTTCTTACCTTCTTTTATTCTCTCGCAAATTCTCGCTTCGTTCTAAGTTTTCCCGTGAGCAAACGGGCGCCTGGATATTGGACGCCCGTCCGCTGAAAATTATCAATTTCGCTCGTTTTATTCACTTAGACGAAGCGCCCATAAGTTTTGGACGCCCGCTCAGTATTCTGTCACGCCGATTTGAGCGCTTAAATTACTAAACGCCCGTCCGATCTCACTTTCATCTCGACGCCCGCCCAATCTTTTGACGTCCGTCTGGTCTTGTTTTCTCAACACTTTTGTTTCTTTTCTTCTTTTCCCGCTTCTTCTCTTTAGGCTTTTAATTTTTAGTTTAGGCTTTTACTTTCTTAGTTTTTAGGTTTTGTTCCACTTGTTTTTGGTCCGGTTTATGCAAACTCGAGTCAAAAGGACCGTTAATATACACCCTCGACCCCGAAGCGAACGTGTAGTCCGCCAAACAGCGGAATTTCCGCTCAGCGTTCTCGCGCATGAGAGCCGAGCGAGATCTTGAAGAACAACTAGCAAGAGAAATCACCGATTTTGTGATAATGGCCACCGATAATAGACGACGTTAGCGCACTCACGCCATGCCAGGCGGTCAAGGTCAACCCGCTATTGTTATTCCAAATGATTATCGCACAAACCTTTGAGTTGAAGCCAGACTTATCCGGATGATGCAAAGACGCATCAATTTTTCACGGCTACCAATCGAGAATCCGCGATACCCACTTACACACATTCTTAGAGATATGCGGTACTACACGCATCCAAGGAGTAAGTGAGGATGCTATCAAACTTAAACTATTTCCATTTTCGCTGAAAGGGGAGGCTAAAGAGTGGTACACCTCTCTCCCATCTCGAATCTATCACCACCTGGCGTAACTCAAAGGAGTTCTCGAGTCAATATTTTCCACCTTCAAAGACGGCCCAAAGGCTTAAATGACATTTTCACATTCTATCGTAAAGAGAATGAATCTTTCTTCGAGTGTTGGAAGAGATTCAAGTCCCTTCTTAGAAAGTGCCCCTACCATGGCTTGCCACCGAAAGGCAAGTCAATACATTCTTCAAAGGGTTTGACCGAGCTTACAAAAGGCATGGTCAATAGCTCCTCCTGGGGGCATTTCAAGAAAACGCCTGATGAGGATGGGCGTTGTTTGAGGACATTGCAAAGTACAACTATGCCCCTCTTATCAAGCAATTCAAGCACCTCCTCCTCCCAAGGTTGAGGAAGTCAATTTACAAAGTTTGATTGCCATGCCGCAGTGCTGCAGATGGTACCACCTCAAGTTTCCAATCCTATAAATCAAACTTTTTTTCCACGTAACCCTCAGTGTTCTCAGATTGCAAAATTGTCGCCGACCGCCATATGAATGGCCAATGTCAATTTAATGCCCCGCACCTTATCAAGTGAATGCTGTTCATGACTATGGACAAGATAATCAAGTCACATGTCAAAACGTGGATTTAGGTGGGGCACACTTCTAAATTCTCGCCTATGAACGGACGTAATGCGGAAGTGAATGCATTCTATGGCCGTAACAATCAAAGGTTCAATCGCCTTCGCCAGGGGCAATTTTCAAAACCAAGGGTTTAATCCATCTTCAAATTTCAATCCTAATTCAAATTTTAATTCAATCGACTTCAACAAAACCCCTGGTTTAATCGGGATCAAAACTCGAATTTTTCCAATCCTACGCAAAAATTCAATCGTAATTGGCCTTCCAATTCAAATTCTCAATTTCAAAGTCGGCCCACCAAATTTATGCTCCAAATCTCCAAAACTCTCAAGGCCCCTCCCAACCTACAAATCTTGAAGCTAAGTTGGAGGAGCAAAGTAGATCGATGAAGAATCTTGAGAGACAAATTGGGCAACTGGTCGAGCAGCTTGGCTTCTAGACCCTCAGGGCACCGCCCCGGGCCACCGAGAAGAATCCAAAGGGTGGTCAAGTTGCTCAGCCGATTTGAACAAAGGCCCATGTACCGACCTCGTGCCATCAATTCAATACGGTAAGGAGGAGGCCAAGCAATGAATCTAAGGAGCGGTACTCAAGTTAGGGTCCTTCCCATCCGGGAAACCACTAGCCCTCTCTCGCCATTGATAAGGCAGAGGGGAAGCCGAGCACCTACACTTCCTCAATCGCAGAAGAGAAAACTCGTGGTCGATCCCCGAGAGGTGAAGAATTTGGCGATCCTCAAGTGGCTGATCCTTTGAGGACCGAAAAGCAAGCGAAAGTCGAGGCCGATCCCCGACTACTAAGAAATCAAAAACTGCTTCGTTGGAAGGATCTCGAAGACAGAGTCGTTAGGCATCCTCAAAAAGGTTTTCTCGAGGATGACCTTAAAAACTTCCATTTCCACCGAGAAAGAGCAACATTCCCTTGATTGAGGATAAGAAGTATGAAAAGGTACTAAACCTTTTGAAAATACTCAGTGAATCTTCCATTATCGGATGTCTTAGTCGAGATGCCTAAGTATACAAAATTTATCAAGGATGTCGTGTCTTCTAAAAAGAAATTAGCAGGCATGGAAAGGCATATTGGTGAGGATTGTTCCATGATTAATTATGAAAACTTACCGCTTAAAAGAGGCGACCCTGAAAATTCGTGACTTACAAAGATTAATGGGAGGTCTAGTCTTCCCAAATTCTTTGTGTGATCTAGGTGCCTCTATAAGCCTTATGCCAATGTCTCAGATGCAAACAAATTTCGGTTTACAAAGCCTTCTAGAACCCACTACTATGAGTTTACAATTCATGGATAGATCTTCTAAGAAAGCTTCAGGATCCTAAAAGACGCTTTGGTTCAGATTGATCGATTTACCTTTCCAGCTTGATTGGTATGTTTTAGATATAGAGAAAGACGAAAACGCTCCCTTGATTCTAGGAAGACCTTTCTTATCTACAACTAGAGCCCTCATCGATCGCGATGGTGGGCAAGTGACTATCCGAGTTGGTGATCAAGAGGTGAGTTACAATGTCTTAAAGTCCATTCAAGTACCCTCCGCCCTCCAACCGGCTTTTCCATTGATTATATGACGGATGATTTCACCGACTATATGGATAAGCAAGTCATGGTCAGAGAAGCGAATATGAGCGATTAGTTGATAATCTGAATACTCATGGTAGGGTGAATCTGATCAACTAGCAAATGATTTTGAGGAAGAGCCGCCGGAAGGAGAAGCTTTGGCGCGGGACTACGAGTAAACTCAATGATATTGAGTTGAAAAGTGGAGATCTCAAGTCTAGTTTAGAAGACCCCTCATGGATTTGGTGTTGAAGCCGCTACCTAAACATCTTAAGTATGTGTTCTTAAGAGAAGGCGACAAGCTTCCTTTAATCATATCCGCCAAGCTTTCCCGTGATAGAGGAAATGAAACCGATCAACGCCTTGAAGAAGAATGAAAAAGCTTTTGGTTGGCAAGTAGAGATATCGTGAATATCTCCGACATCCGCATGCACAAGATCAAGACGAATGAGGGTGCAAAGTGTGTCGACACCCCAGAGAAGGCTCAACCTCTCATATGCAAGAAGTCGTTAAAAAGAAATCATTAAACTTCGGACACGGGAATCATTTATGCCATCGCGATAGTGAATGGGTTTCCCGACTCAAGTAGTTCCCAAGAAAGGTGGAATTACAATTGAGAAGAATGAGAAGGGAGAGGAAATTGCATCGAGGCTTGTCATCGTTACGTAGAGTCTCAGATCGATTATCGAAAGCTCAATGAGGTAACCATGAAAGATCACTTTCCTTTCCATTCATTGACCGATGCTCGAGCGCCTGGCGGGACACGATTCTATCGCTTCCTAGATGGATATTCGTGATATTTCCAGATACCCATTGATCCAAATTGACCAAGAAAAGACCACCTTCACCGCTTCTTATGGTACATTCGCTACATGCATTTAATGCCGCTCGGTCTCTCGCAATGCCCCACCTACATTTCAATGATGTATGCTAGCCATCTTTGACGGGCTTGTAGAAAAGTGTATGGAGATTTTTATGGACGATTTTTTCGGTTTTTGGTCACTTTTTTGATGATTGCCTTGACAATCTTGATCGTGTGTTATCCGGATGTGTGGAAAGAACTTAGTACTTAATTGGGAAAAATGCCATTTCATGGTAGATGAAGGAATAGTTCTTGGCCACAAGATCTCAAACAAAAGGTATGGGTTGACAGTGGCAAAAGTAGAAGCTATCGAGAAGATGAGCTATCCTAAAATGTGCGCTAAGTGAGAGGCTTTCTTGGACACGCCGGCTTTTACAGACGGTTCATTCAAGATTTCTCCAAGATAGCCAAGCCCTCGCCCACTTTACTAAAGGAAGACGTTGAGTTTAATTTTGATGAGAGCCGCAAGCAAGCGCTTGAGGAGCTTAAGGATCGCTTAATATCTCGCCCCAATTTTATATCGCCTATCGAACCTACCATTTGAGCTTATGTGCGACGCATCAAACTATGTCTGTTGGGTGCCGTTTCTAGGCAAAAGATCAAGGAAAGTTCCAGCCTATCTATTACGCAAGTCACACATTGAACCCTCTCAAGTTAACTATACTACTATCGGAAAGGAACTACCGGCCGTAGTCTTTGCTATGGACAAGTTTCAGAGTTACTTGTTAGGAGCTCAAGTGATCGTGGTGGATCGATCACGCCGCTTATGCTATCTCGATGACTAAGAAAGAGGCTAAACCGCGCTTACTACGCTGGATATTGACCCTACAAGAGTTTGACGCTCAAATTAAGGACAAAAGTGGCGTTGAAAATGTAGTGGCGGATCACGCTTCTAGAATGTTAAGTGAGGAAAAGGATGAACCAAATGATATAGATCTTTACTTTCCTCTGTGAGAACATTATGTTGATAGACGGTTGTCCTCCCGATGTTCCATGGTATTCTTCCATTGTAAACTACCTTCATGGCCGTTATCTCGATCCGTAGATGTCTTATCGTGAGAAGAAAAAGTTCTTCTCGGATTTAAAATATTTCGCTTGGGATGAACCTTATCTTTTCAAGATCTCAGAAAGATGGTTTGCTTAGAGATGTATTCCGTAATCGAGCAACGTGACATCATTGAGCAAAGGCTACAGTGGACCCACAGGAGGTCACTTTGGTCCTTGGAAAACCGCTGCTAAGATCTTTCAATCCGGTTTCTATTGGCCTACGATCTTTAAAGATACGGAAGCTTTCAGAAAGCTTGTGATAGGTGCCAAAGAACCGCACTCGACAAGCGCTTTGACATGCCTTTAAAACCCATCCTCGAATGCGAAGTCTTTGATGTATGGGGTATCGATTTTATGGGACCATTCCCATCATCTTGCGGTAATAAATACATCCTAGTCTCATGAGAGACTACGTGTCCAAATGGGTGGAGGCTCAAGCCACTCCTCACAATGATCATAAAACGGTCATGAAATTTTTAAAGAAAAATATCTTTGTGCGGTTTGGATGTCCACGCGCCTTGATCAGTGATGAAGGGACGCATTTCTGCAACCGACCCTGTGAGAAAGTTCTCAAAAATATGGTGTCCGCATAAAATTGGCACACCATACCATCCTATGACTAGTGGTCGTGTTGAAAGAAGCAACCAAAGTTTAAAGAAGATCCTGAGAAAATCATAATAAATCATAGAAAAGACTCGAGTCTAAAGTTGGATGATGTACTCGTGGGCATATCGAATCGCCTATAAGACCCCTACGGGTACATCACCATATCAAATGGTCTACGGAAACCATGTCATCTCGCTCGCCGAGTTAGAGCATAGAGCTTATTGGGCTACAAAGTTTCAACTTTGATTCCCAATCTTGTGGGAAACATCGACTACAAAGCAGCTATACGAGCCGGATTTAATCTGCACTCCAGCCTATGAAAGTGCCAGGATTAGTAAAGATAAGATGAAGCTACTCCACGATGCTAAGATTAAGAAAAGAGAATTCCATGTCGGCGAACAAGTTCTTCTATATAATTCTAGGTTACATCTGCTTCGAAAGTTAAGGACACGCTGGTCCGCCCTTTCGAGATTCTCCAAATCATTCCGGAGGCGCTTCTAGAACTTCGTGGTTATAGTGGTGACCCGCTTTGAGTCAACGGTCGAGGTGCAAACACTATATTGGTGAACCTAAAGAGACATCTTTGATTGTTAAATTTCTCGATATTCTCGGATGTGGTGTTCCGCGAGTCGAAGACTTTAACGAGTTATCACCCGACTTGTTCCCCGAGGATGACGGAAGTGACCCTTCCACGAAGAAGTTCTAGCAGTAGTGGCCGATATGGAAGAGTTTGAAAGGGAGCGCCGCTTGAAGCGCCATCGAGGGCTCAGAGAATGAAGAGGTCACCCACGGGGAAGTTCAAGCGCATGTGGAAAGCTATTAAAGATTTCACCCCATGTGTGAGATGTCGCTTTCGCAGCCACACTATCGATCGTAGCTTACACGAGGTAGTGGTCGCGTAAAAGTCAAATGGCCTGACCTGTGCTGATTTTTCAATGGTGTCGAGCTAACGACATTAACTAAAAGCGCTACTAGAGGCATCCTAGATATCCCTTATTATATTAGTTAGGTTCTGTTTCACACTGTTAGTGTTTTATTTATTTCGGTTTTAGTTTAATTAAGTTTTAGCCGATTAAGTTTTTGTATTTATATCTCACGCTTAGTGTGCTTTTTAGGTATGGATTACGGAGTTCTTCCCGAGGAGTTCCCATCATTAGTCGGATTCCACTGATTATGAGGTCGATGGACCAGAGGCACTATAGTCTTGCACGAGATTTTGAGCTTAGTACCCGTGACGAAGACCATCACTTATGTTCTCATCGCACTCTCATTGTTCGGGAGGTAGTGACTTCACCACCGAGGAGCTACAGAAGCTATAGACGCCCATATACGATCCTAAATGACCCTATGCCGACAGATCTAGCGCCGGGTACTCCAGATTCACATTTTAGAGGTTTGAGGTAGCTGGAGATGATTGGGGCGCATAAGACGACTTTGATTTCCTCCCGCTATTGATATGCTTCGCCGCCTCATCCGCTTGGTGGATTGGGACGAGATTTATGCACTAGCGTTAGTTAGGATTATTCGTCGAGCAAACGACGAAACAAAGCGCTTCGTGTGAGGCAACCCAACGTTTCTATTTGTTTTTATGTTCTAGGAATTTTATGTACTTTGTTTGATTTAAGGTTGTATTTTTGAAGTTTTAAATTAAGTTTAATAAGCGCCAGATTTTTAAAATTGGGTTGCATAATTTTATGATTTTTGCATTTTTGGCCTGTTGGGACGCCCGCCCGTAAATCGACGCCCGTCCGCTATGACAAAATCTTGACGGACGCCCACAAAGCCTCGACGCCCGTCCGATATTTTCCTCCAATCTCAGATGTGATTTAAACTTTGACGAAGCGTTTACCGAATCGACGCCCGCCCGCTTCATTCGATTTCCCAGTGGACGCCCGTCCACCGAAGTTGGACGAGCGGCCCAACATCTCGCCTATATACCCCTCGCTTCGATGAACCTCACTTTTCGCTTTTCAAATCGCAAACCGCTTCTCTCCTCTTTTTGCCTAAAATCTTCATTTCTAAACCATTTTGAGCGATTCCGAAAAGCTACAGCCGCTTTTGATCCCTCTCTTTTGATTTTCATAACCAAATTCCCAACAAACCATATTCTTGGAGAATCAGCCCCATTCAAGTCCGAGTTTTAAGAAAATTCGATTTTGGAGTCCATTTTGGTGTTTTCTCGATTGATTTCCACCTCGATCAACATCCACTCACCCTACTTGGTAAGTTCGTAGCAAAATTTCTAGTTTTTATTCACGCTTTTGCGAAGTAGTACGATTTTCGGGTCGGCTCGCTCACTTGGATATTGCCTTAATTCGGTTTTTTTTCTGCTTTTTTTTGTTTCTTGTTGCTTTGTTTTGGTGATATGGTGTTGTGATGGGTGATGCATTGGGGTTGTTTGGTGATGGTTATGGTTGTGGTTGTGGTTTGGTTGATTTGAAATCCCGCTTTGGATGTTAAACGGGTATCTTGTTGTGAATCGGGGTTGTTTTGGTTAGTCTAAGCTTGAATATGGTTCATAAGAAGGAGTGGTTAAGAGGCATGGAAAGGAAGTGGCTAGGGAGGCCGGAAAGAAACGCAAGGAGTTTGATCCTACTTTGGTCGATCCCAACCGGGTGTGAGTATACGAGAACAACCTCCTGTGAGCCACCCAAACTAGGGCTACTTTGAGAGATGAGCCGACCTCCGACTCTAGACCGATGACGATGTGCCTTTGGTACGGATGCCTGTGAGTTCGTAGAGAGGTGGAGATTCGCCTAGTAATGAGGAAACCGCCGATGCTACCCGGGAAGAGGAACCGGTTGTACCTGGGGCGCCCTCCTAGAAAGAAATCCAAAACCGCACTCTCCTCCGCCATTACCTCGCCGGTTCGTGAACCCTGAGCTCACGATGTGTTTAAACAAAGATTATTTTTCGAGGACGATGTTGATTGAGCGGGCCATTTTGGAGGCCAAAGCCGATCCGGGTTCGTTGTTGCTCAAGGATCGGAAATGGGAAACCTTGATGACAATCCCGACTACCCCGTGAATAGCTCCATAGTTCGGGAATTTTATGCTAACTGCTCGAAACCGATTTGGGGAGGAAGGTAGTCGTGGTTCGAGGGGTAGAAGTTCCTTTACACCGGAAGTGATTAATCGTAAATACAACTTAGCGGCTTTCGAGGTCGGGACTACAAGGAAGAGATTGTACATGTATTGAGTTTGGGGCGTGATCCTTTGGAGGAGTTGAGGTTAAAAGTGTGTCCGGACGTGGCATGGACGCAAGACCGGGCGGTGACCGGAAGGAGTTGGTTACCACGACCTGGACGGAGGATTGGAAGGTCCAAAGGTCGGGTTTATTCGTAATCGGTTGTTGCCTAAGAACAACTTGACGACTTTCACATCGGTGACCTAGGCATGTTGTACGCATTGACATTTGGCCCGAACGTGAATGTGGGGCAAAGCGTTATATGATGAGGTGGCTATTAATCGTAAGGTATATACCCGATGCTTGATTATCCTCACTTGATCCATACGCCTCAGATCGATGCCGGTGTGCCTGAGCACGGGCCGATCACAAACCAAGAATCCGAGGCCGATACAAATGCGAGAAGGGTAAGCCTTCAGTCCGCTCTGGATGGAGACACCACAGAGCCCGGTTCATCTTCGGTCCCGCCGAGCATCTACACTTCCTACCTTATCTCCCGCAGCTAGATGCGGTTGAGCATGGCCAACAGCTTTACGGGAGTGGATGGGTGATATTCGGGATACGCAGAACAACATTTTGACGATTCTCAAGTGTTTCAATGAGAACCGAAACCAAGGGATGACCGGATCTTTGCCCGAGCACCGCTGATTATCTTTATTCGACGAGATTGAGCAGGCCATTGCCGGCGTCCTTCACGAAGTCCGAGTCTTCGACGAGGAGCAACTGATTCGGCAAACCGGAGCTACGCCACCACCTTCGATCCTCCGGCCGATGATACTCCGCCCGGGGCACTCTTGACTTTCTTTGTCTATCTTTTTCGATTTGATTTGCCCTAGATACCTTCATTTGTGTGGTTTTACTACTTTTTCCTCTTATATGGTTCATTGTAATTTTTGATGTTTCTACTATTTATTCTTTCGATGGATCATGTAAGCCATAAGGCACCCGCATTTTCATTTCAACTTAGTTTATACTTTTGGTTGTATTGATGCTTTATCTCTTGTTAGTCCTTGAATTTGCTATATCTTTTCATTTTGGTATAACTCCCGCTTTCCCCGAGATGGTTCCATGTTTGTCAAGACATGCAGGTATATTTTTAGCGGTTTCGTTGAGCTACATTATCTGGTTACGCATTCTAGAGTGTCATTATGTAGGCTCCGGCCTGATCAACGATTCGAGTTTCGACCACCTAAGTCTTTTTCCTTTTCTTTCGTTTCGCACAACACGAGGACATGTTGATTTTTAAGTGTGGGGAGGGGAATGTTTCGATATGTATCTACACATTTGCTTAATTCGTAATGTTTCTATGTTTCTATGCAAAATGAGCTAAAATTTTCGAAATTTTTCGACACTTTTGTTTTTGTTTTGTCCCGAGTAGGCAATTCGATTCAATGTTCGCTATTTTTAGTCATTTAAGCTGTATATCATATGTTTGGTAAGTTAGTTGTTTCACCCGACACTATTTTTCACGAGCCATAGTAAATGATGAGCTATTTTATAAAGCTATACCCCTTTTTGGATTAATGATTTTTGATTTTCTTATAAGTCATGTACTTAGTGCTACGATATATCTTGAGATTTATGAAAGTTTGTATTTAGTTCCGAGTATGTTATAATCGTGAATATCTAGAAGTTTGAATGTGATAAGTAAAGCGAACTAATGTCAAAATGAAAAAGTTGAATTAATAGTGAATTAATTGGGTGTGTCGAAAGCTAGTCGATGATTTGAGTGCGATAGGGTATACCACGATGTCCTATGCCACTATGATGACTAAAAGCTCACGGCACGCTAGGAAAAGTCGCCTTATGATTGGAGTAAGGTAGGTATTATCTCGAAATGTCCTATTCTACTATGAGGGCAATAGCTTATCCTAATGTGTGTTTAAAGTGAAAAAGTTAAATCAACTGATAAAGTGTTATGAAGTGTATATAAGACTAAGTTATCGTCATTTTATCCCCAGAGAAAACCGATGTATATGTTGTAGGGATTATCCTCTCGAGTATTTCAAAAAGGCCCTGTATACATTCGATCATCTTTTTCGGGATATATCACGCTTGTGTGGTGCATCTTATGAGTGTCATTTATTACTAGTCTACAAGGGGGTATTAGCTAGTTTTGCTTTGAGTTTCTCGAGTTTGATATAGTGGAAGTTTTCTATGGCTATGCACACACACAATGGTGAACTTCGATTTATTGGATATGTGTTATGCATGTTTAGATGTCCGTTTTCTCTCGAGCCTAATTTTTGTTTTGTTTTGCTCGGACGAGCAAAAGCTTAAGTGTGGGGGAGTTGTTAAGGGTGAATTTATACGATTTATAACGCTATATTTTATGTTATTTTCTCTCATATTTGTATGAATTTGTATAAGAAACGAACGCTTAATGGATTTATCGAGCAAATGGTATTTTAAATAAGTTATTCGCAACATAGGATTAATTTATGTGTTTTAATTATGTTTTTATGATTATTTGAGCGATATTACATTTTATGATATTTTTATGTGTCATAGAAACACAAATTCGAGCTCAAGAGGTGATCCAAAGATGATCAAGTCGGATTTGATTAAGGAGGAAGAGATAATGATGATTTACATTGAATTAAAAGGAGATAAAGATAAAGAAATTGAAATCAGCCATATTGGATCAAGCGTCTGGTCCCGCCCAAAGGGACGGGCGCCGTCGATGGAATTGAACGAGCGTCCGGGATGGGAAGTTGATTCGTGATGTTTGGACGCCGAAGTGGACGCCGTCTGGACGAGCGCTTGGTCATGACTCGCCCGATTTGAAGTTCATATGAAGAATGGACGGGCGTTCACCCTACTGCACGGGCGTCCGCAATGCCGACTTAGTGAAACCGCCTCAAATCTCTATAAATAGGCGGCCGCTTTCCACACAAGAGGATCATACACTCATTATTTAAAACCCTAAACCTAGGGGCGGCTTGAGGCTGCGTGCTTTTCATCTTTTATTCCCGCTTTTATGCTCTTAGTTTAGATTAAAACTAGTTACTTTTTATGCAATCTTTGCTTACGCAAATTTGAGTTGCCGAGGATGTTCAGAGGCTAAAAGCTTCATCAAACGAGTATTGTGAAGCCGCCCAACAATTGTTGATTTCGTTTTCTTCGATTATACCGTGAGTTTTTAATAAAGGTTGTTTCTTATTCATGCTTATTCATGTTTAAATTGCTCTTATATCGGAAGATGTGCATGTGTTGATTGTTTATTGTTGATGGAAGTCTTAATAAACCCTAGATCACCATGAATAAGAATAGTAATTCGAATCTATCATAACGGAAGTTAATAGGTTTGATTACTAGATTATAAACACAAAGTTTGCACCTTCGGTTAGAAAACGCGTTAATCTTACATCGGAAGATAATAGATTACTAGATGAACTTTCTAAGGAATTAGGGTTCATGTTTAGTGAGGTGAATCACAACCTAGATAAAACTGCAATATAATCGAGATAGGAAATCAATGCTTGTTGGATAGGTGGATCAATCCTCGCTTGCTCGTTATAAATTTGATTTAAATCCTTAAAAGCTTGAATTTGTCTAGTTAGTTTACTTTTATCTCATCTTAGATTAGTTAGTTTAAATTGGTTCGCAGCCCGTATCCTTCCCGGCTTTAGATCATCTCTTCATTCGCTTTATGTTTTAATTAAGTTTAATTTTCAAGATTCGCTTAGTTTTATCCGCTATTTAGCTTAGTAATCGTGACATAGGTTAGTTAGATAAAACTAGAAATCACAATCGCTTAGTTCCCGTAAGATCGACCCGGCATTAACCGCTATTACTACGATCCTTATACTTGAGGTTAACCGGATTATTACTTGTTTATTTTGTGTTGATAAAATCCATGACAGGTATTTCCATTTCAGCCCATCATAAAAATTGAAATAACCTCTTAGCCTCTACACATAAAAGGCCCACACCCTAATGATACATTATAGCCCAACAACCGTAAACCGTATTAGATCACATTTACATCGGGCTAATCTGTTGGAAAGGTGTCCTAAACCCAATCGGGTTGGACCGGATCCGACCGGGTCGGGTCATTTACAGTCTATTTAGTTCATGTAATAACTTTATTATGATTAATAAAAGCACTTATGTTATTATATATTGTTTGTCTTCATATTATTTGTTGTATATATATAGTAACGTCCCTAGTATCAATCTGTGATAGAGAAACCATGATAGTGATTATGGTTGATGAGATCTCTAATCACTATAACAAGGTTGGTACTTAAATGTCTCTAGTCTTACATATTATCAAATGGGACATTGATAGTATAATCGGACTAGCACGTATTGGATGTCTTCTATCTTTTAGAAAGTAGGGATAGATCTCGTCTATCGAAGTGTAGAGACACTTGGACTGTACGTGGACGTGTATTAGAGAATACGACGTTAGGGATCGACCCACTTACATTAAGTGTCACACTATGTGGCGGTTGTGTAATTATCCTTTTGACCGGAGTCTTCATGGCATCACGGTGTGGATTGTCATGCTTTGACACTATTGAGATTTCTCCTAACCACGGGGCGATCATGCGGTAGTGATTGGGTTTGATATTGAAGCATGCGGAGTATACATGATTGGTCGTCCGGGAATCGCGTATCCTATGATTGGGATCGAATATCCGAAATGGCCTTCTTATAAGGAATGTCTAGCTCTCGAGAATCTTTGTAAAGTGGGAGTAAATGTGTTATTCCGAGAGAGCATGATATCCAGATTATAAGATACGATCGTCAATGTATTGACACTCGAGATACGATCGTATGGATATTGTTACAGCGATAGGATTGTAAGTTACACGCGAAATCGCTTCACATGAAAGGTAGTAGTCATTGCTTTTGACTCTTCCGATAATTGGGGGTCACGGTGTGTTGCTAGACGCTATCCCGTGATCGTTAGGTATGAAGGGCATTTTAGTAAATTGCACTTTGTGTCTACGGCCAACATATTCGGAAGCCTATCGGGTCACACACATATGAACATCGAGTCGGATTAAAATGCGGTTATAGTTGATAACCAAATAAGGAAAGTTTATCTCTAGACTATAAATATTATAGTGGTAAATTAATATGGTGGTATTTATTTATAAATAAAATACAAGATATTAATTATATATAAATTAGATTAATTAAAGAATATTCCGGAAGTCAATTTGTTGACTAATGGGGCGCCACTTTTGAGTGTATGAGATACACTTGGATTGTGCACTTTAATTAATAAATATTGCCATAATATTAATATAGGATATTAATAGATTTTGCAAAAATAGATTTATGGTAATAAGATAATTATAATCAATATATGATATTGACAAAATAAATTATAATAAAAGAGATAAATCAATCTAATTGATTTTCCTTATTTTATTAGAAAAGGTTTTCTTCTCCTCCACACTAGTATTGAGGAGCCACCTCCTATAAAAAAGGAAGTGGGTGTCAAGCTCTTTTGTACAACACAATTGCAAGAGTTCATAATTCTTGTGTAAAATAGAGAGCTCTCCATAGTGAGTTTGTCGTGGAAGAAAAGGTCCGGTCTAGCGACCGGAGTTTTTCCGATAGCAATCCAAGGAGGATTACGGTGAGGGGTTCGTGTGGATTAGCGATAGAGGCCGGACGCGTGGGCGGCTTGCGCGATTGAACTACTCTCCGTTGGCGGTCAAAGCGACGATCTTGTAGATCATCTAAGGTATAACCGTCAAACTACTTAACGTGTTTATTGCATTAAACGAAGAACGAACTAGAAAAGGAAATCAAATTTTAAATTCCACTGCGTTAAACTAGTGATTTCCTAACAGTGGTATCGGAGCCAGACTTCGAGCTTAAGCAATAAGCATAATTTAATTGCGTAGTATTTAATCAATAGATGCAAGATTTAAATCACGAAACGTTGAAACAAAAAAATTAGGGTTCATGGGGTCGGCCGATCGGCGGCGCCCCTCCTCAAAGCGCGCGGCGGTAACCCTAGGGTTGCCGTCCGTCGGCTCTCTCTCTTCCAATGGGGAGATCAACCCTTTTCGCTTTTGTGATATTTTATTGTGCATAGATATCTCGTTTGTTTTGTTGTGTCATATGGCCAACCAATGGTTCAAATAGTTTGGACCATTGGGAAACCATATGGCATGTTAGCCTTTCCAAATTTTGATTTGGAATAGGCCTCAAACCCTTTTCAAATATTTGATTTGGAATAGGCTTAGGCTCAGCCACTTCAAAAATTTTGATTTTGGAAAGTGGCTGTGCCTAAACTAAAACTATTTGGCCTTTCCAAATATTTGATTTGGAATAGGCCTGGCCCTTTCCAAATATTTGATTTGGAATAGGCTTGAGCTTTAGCCACTTCCAAAATTTTGATTTTGGAAAGTGGCGAGCTGAGACTAAAATAATTTGGCCTTTCCAAATATTTGATTTGGAATAGGCCTAGGCTGAAACCATTTCCAAAATTTTGATTTTGGAAAGTGAGGCAGAACCTAAGCTAAATTTAGTTTTGGAAAGGAAACAAATAGGAGACTTTATAATTTTAATTTTATTTTGAATAGTTCAAATTTAATTAAAATTGAAATCGATTTAAAATTAAATGTTAATTTTAATTTTCGTTAAGTCATATAATTAATTAAAAGTTATTTAATTATTTGACGTGATAAAATAAAGACGCATGAGTAGTAGTAGTTAAAATTAGAATTTAATCTTTTCATAAGATAAAATTGTATGGATTAGATGTGTAGATATAATGTGATTATATGGACCCCGATTGATCATGGACTCGACCAATAGGATAGATGGGAATGTTTTTCTTTATGTTGGTTTTTTGAAAAATTGTCCTAGGCCGTTATGAAGAACGTGACCTAGTTTACTTTTGCATTTATCCCATTCCTCGAGCTCCCCCGTGTGCAAAGGCGGGTGTAATTATTTATTATGTAACAAGAATGGAGCAAGAAGTTCAAGACCAAGGAGAGATAAGAACCCATTGGCGTCTGCAATAAAGATCCTATTGGCGGTTGCGAGATACCCTTAGTTTGTGACCAGCGGTTTACGCTGGTTTGTATTCAAACCGCACTAGGAAAAAGTCCATGATCATACCGGTTATTTTATGCGCGGAATGTTGTGTATGTTTTACTTTATATGATATCGTAGTAATATGCACATAGTAGATGAGACCATAATTAAACCAAATTAATTAAGTGAATTAATTTAAAATTATTCCCACGCCAAAAATCGAGCCAAAATTGTCTCCCAATATTATAATGACGGTGAAGAGCCTTTGTTCGGATCCAACTGATCGACCACCGTCGGGAGTTGACCTACCACGGGTATATCGTTATTATTGAGATATGATCGTCACGAGATCTCATGAATATTGGGTTATGACTCGACTAAAGTCTTTCGGTGATTGGCCACCGTCAGGGCCGTCTGACTTTAGAGACAAGGGGTTGACTATCACATAGAGATGTGAGACGTCAAAGAGTTGACTAGTCAGCCACTGGGAGTCGCATGCGATGCGACTGGTAGGAGTACCTACCTTTCGAAATTGCCGAGATTGATCGACCACCGTCGGGGATTAAGGCAACTAGATGGGGTCCCAGCCACTAAAGAATTAATTAAATTCTTGAAAGCCAATAGGGAATAGTTGGCTAGTGGGAGTAAAACCTTATAAATTTCTTAGTGCAAATTTAGGTTTTTATACATGAGCTTTTACTTATTCTATCTTTATTATTGTTGTAGAAAATGTCAAACAAATTGAACCTTCGTTTTATCATCGAAAACAAGCTTGACGAAACTAATTTTCTCGATTGGGAAAAAGAAACCTCAAAATCGTTTTGAGGCACGAGAAGATTGGCTATGTCTTGGGCGAGGCCCTACCGGAAAAGCCCGGCGAGGTTTGGCCGCAGATGTTGTCGAGAAGTACAACAAGCAATCGCTTCGACAAGATCTTGATGCTACATGTATCATGCTTGCTTCTATGACACCGAATCGAAGCTAAGCAGATGAGTCCATGGACGCCTACTCTATCATGGTCCACATGAAGGAACTTTATGCTTCTCGGTCCCAGACTTTGAGAGGTACGAGGTCTCGAAGGCCCTGTTTAGTTGTAAGATGGCATCCGGGATTTCTTTGTGGGGTCACACATGCTTAAAATGATCGGGTACATAGAGAGGCTTGGGAAGTCGGGCCACAAGTTGGAACGAGTTGAGTATTGACTTGATTCTACAATCTCTACCGACTCATTCTCAGCTTTGTGATGAACTATCACATGAACAAGATAGATTGCTCCTCAGCGGAGTTATTGAACATGTTGAAAACTCAAAGGCAATCCTTGTAGGAAGGAAAGCAAGTGTTGCTTGGTCACTTCAAGCAAGGGCAAGGCAAAAGCCCGAGAAAAAAAGTCCAAGAAGGCGCGGGTCACACACCTAAGCCAACGCCTAAGATAGCAAAAGACAAATCCAAGGATGCTTGCTTCCATTGCGGTGAGACCGGACATTGGAGGAGAAACGCAAGGGCTTCTTGAGTACCAAGAAGAAGCATTCGATGCTTCGACTTCGTGTATATTTATGATTGAGATCAACATTACTTCTTCTAAGTCTAACCACTTTGGTATTAGATCATCGGTTGTGGTTCTCATATTTGTAATGAATATGCAGCACTAAGAAGAACTAGAGATCTAAGGAAAGGAGAGGTGGACCTACGCGTTGGAAATGGAGCAAGTGTTCTTCTTGTG
This sequence comes from Gentiana macrophylla, assembly GCA_026214975.1. Classification (NCBI taxonomy): domain Eukaryota; kingdom Viridiplantae; phylum Streptophyta; class Magnoliopsida; order Gentianales; family Gentianaceae; genus Gentiana; species Gentiana macrophylla. Next base: position 99,370,189 of record CM047805.1, on the reverse strand, counting down.
GCGTGTAGGAGTTTATTTTCTTTCATTGCCCAGTGGGCTAGTACTAGAACTCAATAACTGTTATTTTGTTCCCGCTCTTACGAAGAGCATTATTTCTATTTCTGCATTAGATGTTGATGGATTTTCTTTTACGTTTGAGAATAAATGTTGTTCTTTTTCACGTGATGGAATCTTTTATGGTAATCTTGGCATACTTAGCAATGGTCTCTACATATTAGATATGAATGTTGATGTACTTAATATAAATAACAAGAAAGCCAAAACAAATGACTTGAATGAATCCTACTTATGGCATTGTAGACTTGGCCATATAAATAAGAATCGCATTTCCAAACTCCATAAAGATGGAATGTTGGATCAATTCGATTACGAATCGCTTGATACATGCTAAGCTTGTTTACTTGGCAAGATGACAAAGTCACCTTTTAGTGGCAAAGGGATAAGATCCAATGAATTGCTTGAGCTTATACATACCGATGTGTGTGGCCCAATGTCAATTCAAGCCAAAGGAGGATACTCTTATTTTATCACTTTCACTGATGACCATTCTCGCTATGGTTATATATACTTAATGAAGTATAAGTCTGAAGCCTTCGAAAAGTTCAAAGAATTCGAAGTGAAGTGGAGAAACAATCGGGTAAAGAAATCAAAACACTTCGATCCGATCGAGGTGGAGAATACCTAGATGGAGAGTTTCAAAGCTATTTAAAGGAGAATGGGATTCTACTCAATGGACCCCTCCAGGGACGCCTCAAATGAATGGCATATCTGAGAGGAGGAATCGTACTTTGTTAGACATGGTACATTCCATGATGAGCTATGCAGTTCTTCCAAAATCGTTTTGGGGGTATGCTCTAGAAACCGCATCCTATACACTGAACCGAGTTCCATCAAAGACGGTTGAGTCCACTCCTATGAAGTGTTCAAAGGAAGAAACCAACACTAGGTTACATGAAACCTTGGGGATGTCCAGCTTTATGTGAAACGAACCATGCCTGACAAACTGGAACCTAGATCTGACAAATGTCTGTTTGTGGGTTATCCTAGGGAAACCAAAGGGTACCAATTTTACCACCCTGAGGAACAAAAGGTGTTTGTTGCCAGGACTGGCCACTTTCTGGAGAAAGAGTTTATTCTGGATAGGGTCAGTGGGAGTAAGATTGATCTTGAAGAAATTCGAGAACCACTTACGGATAACAAATTTGATGGAAGTAGAGGAGACACCACATACAAATGTGGCGCCACCTCTACCGTGAGACACAATAGCACCTCGAAGATCCACCAGGGAACGCCGTGGACCGAAGGTACATCTGGCGTGTATCTCATGGAAGATGAGGACCCAGAACTTATGAGGAAGTGCTATTAAGGCATGACAAAGAGAAATGGCTAGAAGCCATGAATTACGAGATGGAATCCATGAAGGACAACCAAGTTTGAAACTTAGTTGATCCGCTGAGGGAATAGTTCCCATAGGGTGTAAATGGGTCTTTAAGAGAAAGACCGACATGGACGGATAACGTGACCACCTACAAGGCTAGGTTGGTGGCAAAAGGTTATAAGCAAAGACAAGGAGTTGACTATGACGAAACCTTCTCGCTTTGTTGCCATGTTAAAATCCATTAGAATTTTGCTCGCTATTGCAACATACCATGATTACGTAAATCCGCGCAGATGGATGTGAAAACAGCTTTCCTTAACGGGAACACATCTGAGGAAGTGTATATGACACACACTGAGGTTTCACAACCAATGACGCCAGGATGGTGTGTAAACCGCAAAGATCCATTTATGGATTAAAGCAAGCTTCGGAGTTGGAATCTTCGCTTTGATGAGATAATCAAACAGCTTTGATTTCATCAAGAACGAAGATGAGCCCTGTGTTTACAAGAAGGTTAGTGGGAGTGCCATTGTGTTCTTAGTGCTTTATGTGGATGACATCTGCTTATAGGGAATGATGTGCCTATGTTACAATCAGTCAAAGCTTGGTTATCCAAGAACTTCTCAATGAAGGACTTGGGTGAGGCAACTATATTCTAGGAATAAAGATCTATAGAGATAGATCTAAAAGGTTGCTTGGTCTCATCGTAATCCACCTACATAGACAAGATGTTGAAGAGATTCAGCATGGAGCATTCCCAAGAAAGGATTGCTACCCATGTCACATGGGGTCTACTTGTCAAAGGGAATGAGTCCTAAGACAGAGGAGGAAAGGGCACAAATGAGTAAAGTCCCTTATGCTTCGCAATCGGGTCTATCATGTATGCCATGTTATGCACAAGACCAGGCGTCTCGCACCCTCTTAGTATGACTAGTAGGTACCGGTCAATCCAGGTGATGGTCACCTGGATTGTCATTAAGAATATCCTTAAGTACTTGAGACGTACTAGGGATATGTTCCTGGTTTTCGGGAACGATGATTTAGTATTACGAGGTTACACGGATGCGCCTTTCAAACTGACAAGGACGACTTCAAGTCACAATCTGGATTTGTTTTCACGCTTAACGGCGAAGCAGTGAGCTGGAAGAGTTCCAAACAGGAGACTACTGCGGGCTCTACAACGGAAGCCGAATACATAGCGACCTCGGAGGCGGCAAAGGAAGCGATTTGGATGAAGAAGTTCATTCATCGAACTTGGTGTGGTTCCTCCATTGAAGGTCCAGTGCCTCTCATCTCGTGTGATAATAATGGAGCGATATCTCGATCAAAGGAACCAAGGTCTCATCGAAGTCCAAACATGTGCTCTGGCGCTATCACTTGATTAGAGAGATAGTAGATAGAGGAGATGTAAAGATAGAGAAAGTCCACACGGATGATAACATAGCGATCCGTTAACCAAGGCATTGTCTCAAGCTAAGCATGAGAAACATGTTCACTTGCACGGGCTTAGGCATATGGGTGATTGGCTTTAGGCCAAGTGGGAGATTGTTGGAAAGGTGTCCTAAACCCAATCGGGTTGGACCGGATCCGACCGGTCGGGTCATTTACTGATCTATTTAGTTCATGTAATAACTTTATTATGATTAATAAAAGCACTTATGTTATTATATATTGTTTGTCTTCATATTATTTGTTGTATATATATAGTAACGTCCCTAGTATCAATCATGATAGAGAAACCATGATAGTGATTATGGTTGATGAGATCTCTAATCACTATAACAAGGTTGGTACTTAAATGTCTCTAGTCTTACATATTATCAAATGGGACATTGATAGTATAATCGGACTAGCACGTATTGGATGTCTTCTATCTTTTATAAGGTAAGGATAGATCTCGTCTATCGAAGTGTAGAGACACTTGGACCGTGCGTGGGCGTGTATTAGAGAATGCGTCGTTAGGCGACCACTTACATTAAGTGTCACACTATGTGGCGGTTGTGTAATTATCCTTTTGACCGAGTCTTCATGGCATCACGGTGTGGATTGTCATGCTTTGACACTATTGAGATTTCTCCTAACCACGGGGCGATCATGCGGTAGTGATTGGGTATGATATTGAAGCATCGCGGAGTATACATGATTGGTCGTCCGGGAATCGTGTGTATCCTATGATTGGGATCGAATATCCGAAATGGCCTTCTTATAAGGAATGTCTAGCTCTCGAGAATCTTTGCAAAGTGGGAGTAAATGTGTTATTCGAGAGAGCATGATATCCAGATTATAAGATACGATCGTCAATGTATTGACACTCGAGATACGATCGTATGGATATTGTTACAAATGATAGGATTGTAAGTTACACGGTAATCGCTTCACATGAAAGGTAGTAGTCATTGCTTTTGACTCTTCCGATAATTGGGGGTCACGGTGTGTTGCTAGACGCTATCCCGTGATCGTTAGGTATGAAGGGCATTTTAGTAAATTGCACTTTGTGTCTACGGCCAACATATTCGGAAGCCTATCGGGTCACACACATATGAACATCGAGTCGGATTAAAATGCGGTTATAGTTGATAACCAAATAAGGAAAGTTTATCTCTAGACTATAAATGTTATAGTGGTAAATTAATATGGTGGTATTTATTTATAAATAAAATACAAGATATTAATTATATATAAATTAGATTAATTAAAGAATATTCCGGAAGTCAATTTGTTGACTAATGGGGCGCCACTTTTGAGTGTATGAGATACACTTGGATTGTGCACTTTAATTAATAAATATTGCCATAATATTAATATAGGATATTAATTGATTTTGCAAAAATAGATTTATGGTAATAAGATAATTATAATCAATATATGATATTGACAAAATAAATTATAATAAAAGAGATAAATCAATCTAATTGATTTTCCTTATTTTATTAGAAAAATGTTTTCTTCTCCTCCACACTAGTATTGGGGCGCCACCTCCTCTATAAAAAGGAAGTGGGTGTCAAGCTCTTTTGTACAACACAATTGCAAGAGTTCATAATTCTTGTGTAAAATAGAGAGCTCTCCATAGTGAGTTTGTCAGGGAAGAAAAGGTCCGGTCTAGCGACCGGAGTTTTTCGATAGCAATCCAAGGAGGATTCGAGGGGTTCGTGTGGATTAGCGATAGAGGCCGGACGCGTGGACGGCTTGCGCATTGAACTACTCTCCGTTGGCGGTCAAAGCGACGATCTTGTAGATCATCTAAGGTATAACCGTCAAACTACTTAACGTGTTTATTGCATTAAACGAAGAACGATCTAGAAAAGGAAATCAAATTTTAAATTCCGCTGCGTTAAACTAGTGATTTCCTAACATAATCTTTATTGACAGTCCATAATAAATAAATATTTCACATATAAGCTCAACGTTGGATTAATAATCCAACAATCTCCCACTTGGGCTATATGTGTAACCTTATAATTATTTATCACCAGATAACATGATGAGCGCTCAACTTTGTTGTCGTCACACAAAAAATGTATCAATAACAATCTCGTCCATCAATCCCATCAACATCGGACCAAAGCGGCCTTCGTCACATCTATCGTGATGGGACCCATCAATGATCACATATGCTAATAAAACTGAATGACATGGATCATGATGTGGATGCGTAGCATGGAAAATTACATGAAATGTGATCTTTACATGTCTATTTCCAACTGGTCCACCTTAAACTTTAGCAAGATCAAAACCATATATCGAGATCGAAGTGTGAAATGACAAAACTTTAATTTCTGCAGAAATAACCGTAACTGTAACTTTAACTTTAACCTTAACTTTGACCTTAAACCGAAACAACTGAAAAATGTGTCTATATCGAAACAAACGTTATCAATTACAAACTCCCACTAAGCCTAAGTATCCTTAACTGACATGACACCCATACGAGCAATATGCTCCAGAACATCTTGGGTGGTTGTCCCTTAGTGAGTGGATCCACAATAATGGAGTTTGTCATGATATGTTCAATAGACACCCTTCCACTTTCAACTCTATCTTTAACAACTAAGAACCTTATATCAATGTTCTTAGACATTGATGAGCTCATGTTGTTGTTGGGATGAAACATTGCGGAATTATTACCACAAGAAACCTGATGGTCCTTATATGACCAAATTCGCAGCCGTGAAATATATTTCCGCATCTATATCCACTACAAAAAAAACTGTTTCTAGTGACCGAAATTTTATGACGGGAAGGAAAAACGGACATTAAAAGATAAACTTTAGAGTTTTTAGTGACCATGTAAAGTTTGCATAGCTAAATATCATAATTATTAGTGACGAATTCTTAATCCCATCACCATTTTCTCTAAAAATATCAATATTTATAGATTGAAAATAAGTTTCCCGTAATAATTTAATTATGCGCGGTAACTCTCCCGGTAAAATATTTATAAAAAAACACTACCGTAAAATCATTCTTATATATTATTCGAAGAAACTAATCAAAGTTCTTACCCTAAATCCATTCCCTTCTCTCTTGCTAATCATCTTCTCGGAGGCGCCTACTCTCACCATATCCGGTTGTTGAATCTCCGAGACAGATTTGTAGCCAAGTTTCCGTTTCGTTGTGACGGATCTTCCAATTTTTGGCAAAAATACCCCTAATTGGCAGCGGTGACTCTCCATTTTGCCGACGCTTCTTGTTATCTCGAACTCCGCTTTCGCCGCCTACAGAATATCTCCATTTCACAACCGAAGAATCTTACAATACAAAGCGATATAGACTCCGGAACAAGCTAAAACCGGTGTCCCACCGGCGTCAGACTTAGAAGGAGCGGTTCTCAAATTCAAACAATTTAGGGCCGAGAAAGGAGAAATTTAACACGAGAGGAGCAGGTGAAGTGGGGAATGATTTTGATTTGGGTGTTGAAGCTTCATCCGAGAAAGTAATTTGGGGATTTTAACCCATGAAAGGTATGCATAGCTATACCACAATCAATTTAACAAAAATTTCGCCTACTTGTGACTATTTTATTGTTGCTCAAATATCTATTATATTGTCTTTGGGATTTTTGTTGATTAGTCTCAATTTTGATTGTAAATATCCTCAAATTTCGTTTTAGATCGATGAATTAGGGTTAATTTCTCCTATCTTCCGAGATCGTGATCGTGATTGCAAGAGCTTGATCATCTTTTTTTTTGTTTATCTTCCCATTCTTTCACAGCTTGATGAAAGCTTGAATTTTTTTTGCTGAAATCCAATTGAATGTCGATTTTTTATTTTGTTGTTGCTATTTTCTGTTATATATTTACGCTTCTATGGATTTGGAGTTTTGTGCTTTTGATACATCAATTAAAGTCTGCTTGTACTTCAATATTATTCTTATTATTTCTACTTTCTTAATTTAGTGGATTTTGGATTAGGCAAATGAGAAAACATTCTCAGGAGAGGCTACTGTCTTGGCAGATAATAGCAGAAATTTGAATTATATTTTATTGTCATTTTGAATGCTTAAATCCCTTTATTTTTTTGTATCATAAGTGAAATTGAATTGGCCTTATTTTACGCTTTTGTTGCCATAGATAGTTGCTTGCTTTCTTTTTTTGTATTCACAAATCAAGGACTATGTGATCATAGGCTCCTCCTCATTCGTTGAACATTGCCTCTGTACTTTAAATGTGGAGCAAATCTTTGTATTTTCAAAGGTTAATGGGCTTTGTGGGATTGCATTTATATTTAATTTGTATATATATATGGTGTCTCTTAAGAGCTACTTTCTTTTATGTTCCATCCTTGATACTTGGAAGATGTTGGCGTTGCAATCAGATATCTTTAATTGGCCGTCTGGGGGTGTTCTCATAGTGAATGAGCATCGATAGTATGCATTGTTAATGAAGTTTTATTGTAAAGGGTAAAATATATCTGGACCTTGATGGTAAGATGCTCATATTTTGCTATATCATCTATTAAAATTATTGCATTCAAGTACTGTTGTTTTTACTCTTGTATTCTTCGTATGTTTTTGTCCAAAGTGGACATTATAATATTGAGCTCAGTAGTTGCTACTTGCTTCCTACGCTGGTTATTTATCATGTGTTCCATCTACTCATTGGATAATGTTATTTTGGAATTTTCTTTCGCTCTCTGAAAATTGATTTCTACACAAGGTATTTTCTTGGCTAGTTTGCAGCTAAGCCATAGTTGCTTTAAAAGTGTTAGCTTGTCTTTTAAGAAAATATTAGTGTTAATATGGTACTTACCGGATCCATCTTAGGTGGTCTATTCTCGTAATAGTCTATGTCCCATCGACAAGAAGATGTTGCTTGATTGTGTAGTGATGATTATGAAATAGAATATTTAGATGATGATATGGATGAGGACTTCATGAACTGCTATAGGTTAATTAAACTCAGTTCGGATGAATTTGGAAACAGGATTTGTGCGCTTTATTTCAAATTTGTTGATGTTTTGGACCATTTTAATTTTGAGGTTCATCAACTGATGGGTCTTTTGTTTCGTCATTCTAATTAGTCTTCTTTAGTTCTTTTGCGACTTAGCGAAATGCAAGATAATATCTTCTTTGCTCAAGCTAGAAAAAGGCAAAGATATTCAAGGAATTCCTTGGGAAAGGTTAAGCATAACGTGAGAGAAATACACACAGACTTGCCTTGTTTATGATATTAGAAATCCGTATGAATCGATTGTGGCTTTGAAGGTAACCTCGGTTCGATTTGGTCTATCCGTTATGTAATCGATGGTAGATTAATGGCAATGTCTCAACTCAACGACTTTGTCCATGTATAAGACGTCAAAACTCTGGTATGAGATGAGCAAGAAAACAATTTCTTTGGTGAGATCTCAGGCATGTCATTCAGTCCTGATAAAGATTCCCTGTTCATTAGGGTCTGGGATCGAACGTATGGTAGCTTTTTGGAATTCAGACGTCGAAGGAACTACTCTTAACTTGATACGATGGTCTGAACTTGCACATCCTGCTAATCAGTTTCAGAAGTTGTCTCATTCAATCTTGTTTTCGTAACCTTCACACTCTAGCATTAAGTACCTATGCTCTTGTTCAAGGATACTAGCATTTAAGAGAGTTGTTTTGAGTCTTCATAATATTGAATGTGAGATGTACAGGTAGTGAGGAGTGATCTGGTGAGTGCAAGGTAGTTTATCATAGAATGTGTTAGGCAGTTGGGGACTATATCATTTATTACAGGGGAAAGTCTTGTATGGAGACTCTCTATTTGCACTGCATCATTAGATAGGTGATGTGTGCTTATAGAAAAGATGTATCGTCTTTTTTTATGTTTGTTTTTTTTTATTGTTTTGTATCTATATTTATGATTTTGAAACATATGTATTTCAAAGAATGGTGGTGAAGGTTTTGATGCAAAATCATTGTATTGCTTCAACTACTTTATAATGAAGGTTTAATGTTTAATAGTCACCGTAATTTTATCATCATCATCGAAATTAAATTTTAATGCCGGTATAATTGATAATGACATGTATAAATTGGCAACAAAAGGATTTATAGTGAGGGAATGATTTGTAAATAATGACGGGTTACAATGTTAGTATAATTATTTTTAATGAGAGGAGAATGAAACAATAATGATGAAAAATGTGTTCATTGAAATGAATTTCTAGTGAGAGTATAATATTGTCATTAATCATATAACAAAAATAATGACAGGATGCTTTACGGTCATTATTTACTTTTAGCTAGGAGGGCAGTAGTGACGGGCCATGACGGGAAATTTACCGTCGTTAAACGTCTTCAATGACAGGAATGTGACATATAGTGACCAATTTTACCGTCATTAAAAACAAATTTTCTTGTAGTGATCCCATCACTAGTAGCTTCAAAAGTCCTGAATTTTGTCTTCAAAGTTGAAGAATCCATAAGTGGTTGCTTAGCACTTTTCAGAAAAACAACTTCTTTTGACAAAATGAAGACATAACCTTATGTGGATTTAAATGTAACTTTACATCCACCAAAATCTAAGTCAGTATACCGAATGATCTCTAACTTTTCTGACTCCAGATATGTGAGCACCCTATTTTTTTGTTTTCTGTAAGTACTTTATAACCTTATAGGCTGCGACCAAATGATCCTTTCCAGGATCTTTTAAGAATCTGCTCAACTTTGTGAAATATACACAATAAACTGCACACGTACAAACCTAAGCACACATTAGACTCGATAAATGAATCAAAAGGAATCTTCGGCATTTCCTCCTACTTTAAATCATTAAAAGTGCCTTTGTTTGAGACCGAGCTTGTCTCCCTGCAGACACAGGGGTACCGTGTGGTTTACAATCCAAAGATGTTGAATCTCTTTATAACTTTATCGATATAGTCCTTTTGTGTTAATCCAAAACACCTCGAGAACAATCCCGATATATCCGGATCACCAAAACTAAATTAGCATCACCTAAATCTTTCAACTCAAAACCGAACGAGAGAAAGAATTTAGTTTCACGCCCAAACCTATATCGTTATTGAATATAATCGACATATAAAACCAGAGCATGAACCTACTCCCACTAAACTTATGGTAGATATATTCACAATTAATGCCAGAATACGTTACTCGGCGTCCATAAAAAACTAACACTCGTGAAACATAACCGAATTGTGCACTATTATTATTATTATTATTGTAACAGCCGTAGAAAAATAATAATTTATAAATAAAAAATAAAAAATAAAAAAAAACAAACCAACCCAACCCTAAAGGTAATGTTTACGTAGCCGGGAAAAACCATTCCTCAATCTCCCAGAAAAGAAAACTATTTTCTTACTCCCTTCATCTTGATTGCTTAATTTCTTTTTATTCACCTTTTATGCTAACACCCAGAGACCAGAATCAAAACAAAAGAAAAGGGAACAAAGATGCATTATGGAGCGCTTCGTATACTGAACGCTGAATCCATATTACTCAGGACCCAAAACAAAAGGTTTCTTTATCACATTATGCAAAACCGACAACCGGCAGTGGCAGCGAAAAATTATCCCGAAAAAAAAAACAATCTGATATGTAAATTAAACAACGGTTCTTGATAATTTAACATAATCCGTCTCTTGTATCACTTGTTAAAAATAGCCTTATGTGATCGATTATGCTAAACTATTGACAATCAAACAAAATTATACAGCGGAAGTTTATACCTTAATCCATAGCAGCGGAAGTTTCCTATTGTGTTCTAGGATCGGTTTTCTAGATCTACACACCTTCTAGTAATTTTCAGAAGAACCTTTTAGAATTCTCTGTAGTTCTTTTTCTGATAATGGGAGCCAGAGGAGAATAGATAGGTGTGACCTAGTGACCACGACCCTCCTTATATAGTGAGTGATAATGGGATCCAGAGGAAAATAGATAGGTGTGTGACCTAGTGACCACGACCCTCCTTATATAGTGAATTATATTTTAGGTATTTCCATTTCAGCTCATCATAAAAATAGAAATAACCTCTTAGCCCGCTACACATAAAATGCCCACACCCTAATGACACATTATAGCCCAACAAACGTAAACCGTATTAGATCATATTTACATCGGGCTATTTTTTATTGACAGTTCATAATAAATAATTATTTCACATATAAGCCCAACGTTGGATTAATGATCCAACAAAATCCACCGGCGATTCTCACACCCCCTTCCCCTAAGAGTGTAAGTAGCTACAGATTGTTCATGTTTTTGCTGTTTATTTTGTCCTTAATTTTGGTGTAAAGCTGGAGTTAATAGCTCATTATCCTTCTTTTTCTTTTTTGACTGTTGAGTTTCAGCTCGTTTGTTTTTTGATTATTTTGGTCAATTTAATGGTTCTCTGGGGTTGCACTATGAAATTGCTGGAAATAGTTTCGTTGCAGTGATAGTGATTCTAATTTCTTTTCTTAAATAAGAAGTAGACTTGCATGCTATGGGATAAACAGAGTTATGTCGTTTATTTTCTGTCGAGCAAGGTTTTATACCAGAAGTTGATTTTTTAAAACATTTTGTTAATTTGTATTTGGTGAAGAAACTTTTAGAGCCTGTTTGGATTGAAGGAAAGGAAGGGGGAGAAAGGAAAGGGTCCGGATGGATTTTATTTGAAGGTGTTTTGCAAGTCAATATTAGAAGGAAATTAACGGGGAAGGAGGGAGATCAAAGGAAATTGTATAATATAAATTGAGTATTCTGTTTTCCAGCCAACACACGTAAGATTCGGAAGGAAAGGGTTTTTATTTTATTAAATATTTTATATAATTACTTAAATACCTTTAAATTCCACAATCTCTCACTAATGTAATGTCTAAAATTTGAAAATCATTTATAATCTTGTGATTTCTTTTTTTTTTCCATTGATATTTCAAACACACGTTTAAACATTTCTTTCATTTCTGTCTAGTTCTATCCAAACACTCAAAATAAACTTCACAATCACTCCTTTCCCTCTCTTTTCTTTTCTGTCACTATCTTTCATTTTCCTTTCTATTTAATTTCTTCGATCCAAACGGGCCCATAATTTATGGGATTTTTTCGCTTGTTCATTTTCTGGTGGAAATTATAAATGTTTTCGTATGCTGATTTAACAATTCTATTTTTCCTTGTTTTCTTTTATATAAAAATAATTAAAAAATTATTTCACTATTTTCTCTATTTGTGCATGAAAGAAAATAGTGGTCATCCCCCAAGTGTGGTTCCATGATTTTCCCAATATGGGTCAGAAATTTTATCTCATGGAATATGTTAATGTTTTTGTGTATTCATGGATATCAATATTTATTTTTTTAAAATTTTAAAATGTCTGACATTATTAAAAGACAATTTGCCCAGGTCGCTTTTGATGGAAACAATTACTTGACATGGGCTTTTGATGCTGAAATTCACCTTGTCTTAGAAAATTTAAGCTCAAGTATTGTTTCGGATTCTGAATGTCACTCTGCCCAGAAGGCAAAAGCGCTAATTTTTCTCCGTCATCACCTCAATCATGATATAAAAAATGAGTATCTCATTAAAAGAGGTCCACTTTTTATGGCAATCCCTGAAGGATCTATTTCAACAACAACTAGATATAATGCTCTCTCAAATACAATTTGACTGGCTGAACTTGCGATTCCAAGATTTTAAATTTGTAACAGAATATAACTCAGTTTTGCATTGCATTGTCTCTCAACTTAAGCTTTGTAAACAAAACATTACAGATACAACATGATCAAGAAGACTCTATCAACTTTTCATACTAGTAACCTTGTACCCCAGCAGCAGTACAGGACTAAGAACTACTCAACACATTCTGAACTGATTTCTGCCTTATTGGCCGCAGAAAAGCATAATCAGTTATTAATGAAAATCATAATACAAAGCCAATCGGTTCTCAAGCAGTGCCTGAAGAACATGAAACAATCAACAGGAATGAGAACATGTGTGGGAGAGGGAGAGGGAGAGGACGTGGAAATGCAAATTTGTCTGGTAGAGGTGGCCGTGGTCGTGGAAAAACATAGGGTGGTGGAAGGGGCATGAAAAATGTTGAAGTTCACCCACACAAACCAAGCTCAAGCCACCAAACTATGGGTCATAAACAAACTTGCTATTGATGTGGTTGTGATGGCCATTGGTCTCGTACTTGTCGTACTCCAAAAAACTTGGTTGATGCACATCAAATGTTGCAAAATGAGAAAAAGGGAAAGACTCACCAAGGTGAATCACATCATGCAAATTTGCGGGAAGCAAACATGGCTATAAATATAAATACTGGTGATTCTCATAAGATTGAGTTGGCGGATTTTGGTGATAATGAGTGAATTTATCTCTCATTTAATGATATTTCTCTAAGTTTATTTGCACTTTATAATTATGTTTTCTTCCTTCTTATGACTCATGTTGGACTTTTTATCAATCAGAATGTTGCCTTATTTTTATTTGACGTTTTATTTTTTAGCAATTCAAAATGTAACCTATGCGTGATGAGGATGATTTATGTCTGGTGGAGAGCGCAACCAGACATACTATCTTGAAATATTGGAAATTTTATCATAATCTTATAGAAAAGAAATGGAGTGTTACTACAATCGCCAATGATAATGTTTTAATAGTGGGCTCCGGAAGAGAATCATTAATCCTTCTTGTGGGTATTGAATTGATTATAAATAATACTTTGCTTTACCCACAGTCAAAACGTACCCTTTTAAGTTTTTTAAATACATAAGCGAAAATGGTTTCCACATTGAAACTGAAACTGAAAATAAGGTTGAGTATCTACTTATGACTCAATCAAAAGGATGTCGGAAGCAAATTATCGAGAAGATCCCATCATTTTCTTCAAGACTGTATTGTACTTACATACGCCTCTCTAATTATCATGTTGTGATAAATTTAAAATTTAAAGACCAAAATTCATTTATATTATGGCATGAGCGATTGGGTCATCATGGGCAAACAATTATAGGCCGGATTTTATCTAATTCAGTTGGGCATAATATGTCTAGTACCAAACTTCCTTTTGTTAGAAAAATAGTAGTGTATCGGTTTGCTAATTTTCTGAGAGATGAATAACATGAATTTGTAGAAACACAAATCTAAGGAAATGAACACATAACATGAAGAACATTATTCATATGTTCATAGTATGCAACACATAGAAACAAAAAATGCATAAAGCAAAATGTAAACGCGAAAACTTATTGTGACTGAGGCGAGTCGCCTATGGTGCACACGGTTTATAGCAATATGTCTCCCAAGATAAAACAGTCTACCTTTTTCGGGTTCTTGCACTTGAATGAGGAAAGCAACGAACTGACGCCTTTGTTTATCTTTGACAATGCAAGTGTTTGAGTGTTTATTTCTGCAGAGTGATGGTATGAAAATGTTGTGTACTTTTCATTCAGGATGTTGTCTAGTTATAGAAGAGTAATGGAGGCAAATGAACAGATTTATCTGTTAAAATTCACAGAAACAGGAGGGATGACTTGTTTGGACAGGCAATTTTTGAACAGAAATGTCTGTTAATTCGAACTGGTGCCTACATTTCTGAACTGATGCTTCCTTTTCTGAATTTATCTGTTGCATTAATTCAGAATTACATGTTGAGCTGGTCCAAAAAATTTAATACTTGAACCGAGCCAAGCCCGAGCCTGAACCGAACCGAGCCGGCCAGACGGACGGCAGCGGCGGCACACGCAAACCAACAACCATCTACGTGTTAGGTTTTATGTCCGAAAGACAATTTGTAATTGTTTTATTTAAATAAATGACAAAATTTGTTTCATCTTATTTATTCGCATTTATTGCCAGTATTAATACACTACAGAAAACCCTAAGTATATTGATTATGTAATCACAACTCAGTGTATGGCTATACACAAGAGGAATGCGTTTGTGAAATATACTTAAAATTAACTTAGTCCGTAGCGTTTATTAATCTGAGTACGGGTCTCTAGATTAATTTGCTAATAATGCGCCCAGACACTTTAGGTGTGACAGTCTTATCCGGACTGTCGGTAATAGGATACCTAATGGGACATTTATATATGATGATAATCATATAGGGCTGGACCGATTTGATTTGAGTTCTCGATATAATTCCGTATTCGAAAAGTCTTATCGAATCACAAGATGATCATATATGGATTAATCTCAATCCTGAGGTGATCACCGACAACTAATTAGACTAGGGTAGGGTTTGATGTGTTAGTAGGGATCACTTCGTAGTATGTGGTCCAACACTTCTCGTTGGTTCTATTCTAGAATGAGTGAGTAGTCTGTGCTATCACATATATGGAATCCATTCCTTCCCTCGGGAAGTAAACAAAAAGTTCCCTTATTTGTTGACCCTAGAAACTGATCGATCGGCCAAGTTCATATTATATTGGATATGAACTAATTGATCACTAGGGGGTTAATGGTAAATAAGGATAATATGTTTCGAGAAGGGTTTACGGAAATATCCCGAATCGAAGTGAACAGTCTATGGAGGATTTATCCGTATGTAATGATTATATCAATGGATGCTTTCGACTCATAAATTGAGTGTAAGTTATCTATATTCGATAGAGTTCAGTTTCGGGTTTATGGTGGTGTAATCCCGGAATTAATAGGTTGGATATAATTATTCTGTCTGATGAATAATTTTATTTAATTTATTGTAACTACTGAATATGGGTCCATGGTCCCCGACGTGGCTCCCAAAATAGCATAATTAGTTTTCTCATCGTTTCACCTCAATTATAATTAAATAGTGCATTGGGCTATTTAATTTGATATGTGGATTAATTGTTTAGTTGGACTAGATAATTAAATATATAGAAAAGAAATTTTTCGTAGACTCGGCCCAAGGTGTGGAAAAATGCGTGTGGCCTTATTGAATTAGGGTGGGGGGCGCATTTTTGTTATTTAATTATCAAGGAATTAGTTTTCTTGGATATTTATTTAATGTGTGATTTATCTTTTATTTGTTAATTGATAATTCATGGAATATTAGATAATAATATGATTTATCCTAATTTGTTTGGGATAATTATTTTATTTATCTTTTATTTGGAATAAGGATTAATCTAATAATTATCTCTTAATTATTAAATCCTTGGAGGACAATAATTACTCTCATATATAAAGAGAGTTCTCCCAAGCCTTTTGACAATCACAAAAAACGCCATTATTGGAAGAATATAGCTTGGAATTTTCGGCTATAGTTTTTTGGGTTCGAGTTTAGAAAACATCGGGTTTTCTAGGTAGCATATCAAGGAGGTCCGGCGGCGGGAAACACCATCCACCTGGTGTTGCTGGGAGACAAACATTGGAAGGCTGTGGCTTCTCAACTTGCGTGGATACTACTTTTGATCTTGGAGTTAATCACCATAAAAAGGTAAAATTCAAACCCCCTTGTAGTTTGATCATTAATTTATGTTCTTTGTTTCGTTTAGATCTAGATCGATGCATTCGGCAACAGCGTGTCGGGTCAATCATGATTGATCGGATGATATTACATCTAACACTACGTCCTCCTCCTTCACAAAATTCTCTTGTCCCTTGGGGCTTGCCCATCTATTAAACTCTCTCACTTATATAGTGTGCATTTTAAGTGTCATTACATATGTGGGACAAATGGAACACACTTTCATTACAACACCCACATAAATTACTCAGCTTTAGGCATTAATTTCTCATTCTCCCGATATCGGAATCGAGTGATTCAAAAGCCTAACATCAACTATTATCTTAGTAGTTTCCAAAACTGAATTTAGCTCCTGGAAATTCATTTCGCAAGTCATTTCAAATAGAGTCTCAAGTGGACTGTTCGCCAGTTACTTAGACCCGGTCTGAGCTAAACTCATTAAAATTCCAACAATCCCCCACATGTGTGAAAGTTAATGCATATGCTATGCAGACTCTGTAGAGATAACAAAACGGAGTTCTGCATCGGGCGAGGTGGTTTGCTGCCTTGAACCTTCCCTAGTAGAATACCATCAGACATATTTGGCTAAGCAGTGAACTAGGTCTTGAACTGCTGATGGCCAAATTATAGTAAACCAACTTTAACCGGCAGAGTACCGTGTCGGTTGTACTACCACGGCGAAAAAGGTCGTATCCCACGAGGAATCAATCAAGTAGCACAATCACGCTCGTATTTAGTCTAGGCTCACAAATATTGGGGATGGTAATTATAACTAGAAAAATATAAAAATACAAACTTTAAAATATATGAATGAGAGAATAGCCAAATTATGGTCAAAAACACTACTCTTAACACATTTACCGAATCACTAGAGACGATCCTTAACCTACCAGCCAGCCAATGGTTTCTAATGAATGTGTTGTGAATAGCCAAATCCCCAGGTTCTAATACCACAACCTAGTTACCCTATGTTCGGTTCAACAGTCCCCTCTATGGGATTTAATTGACCTAATATGATTAAGAACTATGAGACGCTCCGCACCCACCGAGTTCACGGCTTAGCTAGAAAAACCATACCAAAGAACAGGCTGCGAAAAACTCGACTACTAGTTCGTGTGCATGGCAATGCTAAAAATTCTAGTTTGCACCCCTCAAAAAATACATTTATAAAGTTCGTGTGTAGAATCATGAATTAGGTGATCAAAACAATTCAAGCATTAAGATTAAATTTTGGGACACAAATTTCAAAAGATTCAATTTTAAATTTCTACTCATCCCAAAATCATCGTTGAGGCATTAATTTGTGATTCCATCATACATAATTTAAATATTATAAAATTAGCTACTCATAATAAAATCAAGAACGCAAGAAATTGTAAATAAATTGGTAAACAACGTGATAAAAGCTAAATAAAATTACTACAAAGAGATCAAGCGATCCAATTACTAAATCATCACTTCATTTGAAATGAAATCGCAAAATAAAATAAATAAACTGCTGATGTTCTAAGAGAATTCTTACAAAAATATAAAATAGATCTACTTTAATAGAATGGAATTACCTCTAGACCACTTGGTTTTTTAATAACCCAATAGCCGACGTCCCCCTTCTTAAGCTTCGGAAATTTTACGGAAAATAAATATGGGTTAGGCAAATGTTATAAAACTTTGACTGTTGAGGCATGGACCCCAAATGGTCCCAGCCCATGCCTCTAAAGAAGAAAGAAAAGCAATTGTATTAAACTTGGGAGGTGCAGGCTGGTCAATTGAAAGCCTGGGCTTGATGTTTCTTTTTTTATTTTTTATTTTTTTGGATAATAAGAATAATATCGAACTCCATTTTAGTCGATTCTCGTCACGTCGCGTTCTTTGTCACACTCTCTATCACACCGTGCCTATAACAAATAAAAACAAGAAAATCAAACGTGGCCCATACCAATAAAACGCACACGAATCACCTAAAAATGTCGAGATTTTGCACGTAAACTTCTTATTTGGACGTAAATGTCTTTCATCTCGTGGTTCGCGCTATGGTGAAAGGTGTCTATAAAAACCACTTAACTACCCTAAAATCACATCGAACAGGCTACAAATAAGGGGTAAAATGCACACGAAATTATAGTAAAGTTGACTCTCATCAACTACCTCCCACTTAGCGTTTGCTCGCCCTCGAGCAAATCAAGCGATTCAAAACTAATTCATGAGGTCAACGTTGCGATCATATGGCAAACAAAAACATCCAATGAGTAAAAACTAGTCAACGAGCAGATACACACGAGCCAAAACGTATCTTATCATGAAAACAAAATGTGTGTGTGTGCATAGCTTCTCAATCATTTATTATAGTCACCGGCTCAGATTATAGACGCATGACTAATGTCGGTACTACTGGATATACATAAACCCGAATCTGGATCCGATCCATAATTGGATCGTCAAATCTAATTCACAGCACCGATCGAGACGCTCAATCATGCACAGCGGAAGCTACGAATAAATTCGCATGCGATTTAACTACGATATGATCCACATAATAATTAATAATCTACAAGAAGGTTAATAGATTTACCTAACCGGAGAGAAGCTGTGATCTTCCGAGTTGTATCTCCAAACGATGACTGGTGGACGTCGATCCTCGTCGCAGAACCTCCTCCAATATGCCCAAGAAAAACCCTAGTTTTTCTTCTTCCCAATAGTTAGGACGAGAAAACAAAATTTCTCCAATTTTTTCAAATAGGCGTGGCCTATTTTCTTAAAATGGCGTGGTTTTTGTGGTTAAATTTTGTGTTGGAGAAACTCTCTTTTTATAGGAAAATAACTAATAAAATGAGAATTTATCTTTTACACACAAATTTATCTTTTCCTTTTAGGAAAATAAAACATTTATTTATCCACATTATAATTAATTAGGAGAAAATTTCTTTTCCCAAAACCAAATAAAAGTGGCGCCATTTTGTGTGCCAATTGGGATAATAGAAAATGTCTTTTCTATTTTACATATTATTTACCAAATAAATAATATTTGCATATTCATTAAATAGACCAACTATTTAATTTATTCTCGAGGTTCCACAAAACGAGAAAACACTCGCGTGTTAGGAGCCATCCCGGGGACCGTGGACCTATAACCAATAGCTACAATAAATTGAATAAAATATTCGTCGAACCTACTCAACTCATTAATTCCGGAATTACGCCACCATAAATCCGAAACTGAACTTTATCCGAAACTGAATTATTCTCAAAACGTCGAGTCGATAAGTGTCCATTGATATAATCATTTCATACAGACTAACCCTCCATAGACTATCCGTAATGAAGCAGGATTATTTCCGTAAATCTTCTTCAATACATCTTATCTTTATTTACCATTAACCCACTAGTGATCATTTAGTTCATAACCAATACGAACTCCACGGATCGATCAGTTTCTAGGATTAACAAATAAGGGGATCGTCTTTCTACTTCCCGTAGGAAAGAATGGATTCCATATCTGTGAGACACACACTTCTCACTCATTCCAGAATAGTGCCAACGTGAAAGTGATTCGGACCGCGCCTCTTAGCGATCCTTAACGAACACATCAAACCCTATCTTGAAGCAAGCAGGAGTCTGTAATCACTTCAGGATTAAGGTTAATCCATATATGATCATCTTGTGATTCAATAAGATTTCTCAATCACAGAATTATATGAGAAATGCAGATTAAATCGGTCCAGTCCTATATGACTACATCATATATAAATGCCCAACTTAGATAACCAATATCGACGGTCCGGATAAGACGGTCACACCTTAAAGTGTTCTGGGCACATTAATTATGGTTTAATCAATAGACCCCATACTTTGATTAAGTTCACCGCGGACTAATAGTTCAAGTGTATCACCATAAACTTAATCCTAGTGTGTGACACACACTAAGTTATATGGCTACATATGATACGACTTGGGGTTTCAGCAGTGTATTACTTACAGCATGAAGCAAGTAATAAGATGAGAATAAATCTGTCATTTATTAATTATAAAAACAATTACATAAATTGTCTTTCGGGTGCTACTTCTAACAATCTCCCATTTGCCCGTAAGGACAATCAACAATTGTCTTTTTGGCACACTACATCTAACAATCTCCCACTTGCCCGTAAAAACAAGAAATGAATGTTTTTAGAGCACCACACCCTTATTCTATCTATCCACAACATTCTCCCACTTGCTCTAAAGCAGATTAGACATATCTCCCAATTTCATACCCGCCAGGCACTTATCAGTGACATTAGATGCAACACGACTTGGTAAACTGATCATCAGGTTGCCAGTTCGAGGCGATCTTTTAGGACCAAAACGTCGCTTCTCTGCACGGTTTGTTTGATCAGGTGGTACTCTCTTTCAATATGTTTTTGTCCTTTTGTGACTGCGAAGATCACTTGCATGAGCTACCTCTCAACTATTTTCACAGTAAAATGGTATCGGCTCATCGAGACCTGGAATCACTTCCCGATTCAACAAAGAACTTCTCAAGCCACACTGCCTCTTTAGCTGCTCGAAAGCTGCTATGTATTCGACTAACAGAGTCAAATTGGCAGTGCTGGATTGCTCCTGACTGTAGCTCCATCACAATGAGTAAACCAGAGCCTGAGATCGATTCACGATCATCCTTAATCTGACTAATAATCAGAATCAGTGTAGTCAACAACACTCAGGTTTGCACCCAAATACACAAGCATATGATTCCTCGTTCTCTAAAGATACTTGAGGATGTATTATACTGCTATCCATTGCTCGAATCCAAGACTCGAATTTAATTGACTTTTAATAATCTGACATTCTCTATCAAAAAGAGAATCTATCCTATTTTCTCTATATCTGAAGATTGAGAGAATTATTCCGTGAGGGGTTGGGTAGGAAACCTCTCGTTGAATCTAGCATTCAAAAATGCATCATCATCTTAACAATAAGATGAATGGGACACTTCCACTACTTGCTCTCATGAATTCGACCGGATCAAATTCTAAGAATATAGTCCACTTCTCTGATTCAGAGAAGCTTTGGCTCGTCAGTTCTTGACTTCAGATAACACATCCATGTTGTTCACAACTGTTGCAGTGTTACCTGTATAAACATTAACGTCTACTATTTTACCAATATTGATTCTCTGGTCTACAAAAGACTCATCAATATTCTGGTCAAGCCCACACATTTCAAAACATGTGAATTTCAATGACCTGAAGGTTTACTTTAATCCACCAATGGATTTAAGCATAGACAATCAATCTATCATTGGCTTTAAGCTAAAACCCTACTGTTCCGAAAGAATTCAAGCTCCTTTGTAAGGCAAAAAAGTTTCAGGGCATCACCCCTGTTAGTCTTTCTGCTTTCCAGAGAGACAAGCAAGGCGGAATGGTGAGAGATTTTTAGGGCATCACCCCTGGTTAACTCTCTACTTCTCAGTGAATTACCCCTAGACCACTTGGCCTTGCCTTGAAAGTTAAACTTTCGCATTCATTCGACTCTTTTCATTAGATCCAATTTCTCCCACTGGACCTGAGACACTTAGGTGGTTCTACACAAGTGTGAACAGAATTGGAGTACCAAAACTCCATTTACGGGTTTACGGCTTTAAACCAACCTCTTATTATCAGAATCTTATACAGCCCTTCCAAAAGACCATATGTTATCAATCACCACCAGCAGACTGTAAAGTCTGCATAATCACAACGAGTCAATGGATGAAGCCATACTCCCACTGCATTTGGGTGGTTTGATATTCTGATCTGGTTTAATAGTATTTATCAGTGTCATCCCCAACAACCAATGTTGGATGTGGTTTGATTAAATCAGATAGTAACTCCTTGAGTAATGTACTTCAAGGTCTAAGGTTGTTATCTAAACATTCTTTTAGAAAGGATGTAACAGTGTAACCGTCACTATCCAATCTTAAGAATATTATAACCAGCCTTTACTCATTGCATTAAGATATTTCATGAACAGTTACCATCTGAACGTGTATGCAAAATCTCCAGTCCTACCTTCAAGCACCAAGTGCTAAACGCCTCTATTTACGAAAGTGGAGTAAACATAGTTCACTCCTTATCCATAAATTCATAAGCATCTTCTAGGTAGACTTCTCGGTATTACATGACAATGTAAACCGTTATTTTGCAACTAATATCTTAATTGAGTTAAGCAGTGTAATGTTACATATCAATAACTATACAAGACAATACATGGTTTATCCTTTCAGTGAAATCGTTTCACTCGGAGGTAGGCCGAGCATCAGTTCCAAATACTATGCTATAGCCTATATCTGAGCATGGAATACTCGTTTCTCTGGTAATATCAGAGATTCCTCCAAATATTTAGATAAACTAATCGGCGTTTGGAGTAGCTATCAGACAAATTGTCCACTACTCAAAAGCTCCCACTAGCTCGTATCTTCATAAGACCCCAAAGATCAATATGAACAAGCTGTGATACTTCTTCAGCTCTAATTGAAAGGTTACTTAGTCATCTTTCCTTTGAGATAGTATTTTTTAGACTGTGAGATAGGAATCACCTTTAGCCAGTCTTTAGATCTTATCTTTAGAATATATGCACTAATTAATAGATGCAGAAGAATCATTTATCTAAATACAGAAACCATTTGTCTTAATAGTTTATGATGTGTTACATATACCTTTTCAGCATTACTTAGTGGTTCTGACTTTATCGAACAAAAGTCCGAGTCTTGGAATCGTATACAAATGTCATATTCACTTTCTTTAAGGCAACTGTATTATCGATGTGAAAGTGAATCCTTTTGTTCCAACGAATCTGAAAATAGAAATTAGATTTCTGTGATATTCAGGATTAAAATCCGAAATTTCTTTCCTTATATCACTCCCACTATCTCAGCTGAAATAACTGCCCATAGTCTACTCTTTAATCATGGCCTTGCTACCTTGTCCTTACAAAAAGAACTTTAACTTCCGAGTCAAATTACCCGGTTAAGAAAGTCTTTAAGGATTCATAGGTTAGTGATCCAAAATCACTTTCCTTATCCTATACTTTCTTTTATTAATATTTTGGTTTAGCCTTTCGCTTATTTATTTTTGATGACTTACACTTGTAGACATTTGCCTTCCCATTCTCGGCTTTCTATAAAAGGAAAGGGCCTTGAACTAGCAGTTTATAAGAGTAGACACTACTCGTATCCTGTGGGATGTCTGATGAGAATGATATCAAATCATTCTCATTATCTTTCAACTAATATCGGTTGTCTCTCATTCAACATGAGTGACAGCAGTGACATACTCATCTATGTCACTTAAGTTTGAAGGCTCAAAAGGAGAATCCACTACCGAAAATTAATTGCATTCTCGATTAATGAGTTCAACGTTCTCGTTACTTTTCCACTTTTACGAAGTCATCATCAGTCAATTTTAACGTGTTTAGCAGTTTAGATACCTTGAGATGATATGTAGTTGAAAAATAAATTATTACAGAATTATAAATCAAATCATACATCACTACATATAATGATTGTAGGAATTATAAACGTGATGTCATGAATGCAGTTTATCCTACAATTCCAAGGATTTAATCTCACACCTCAGTGCCACCGACGTGTAGGTCAAAGAGGTGACGATTAAATTGAGACAATCTCTCTCAACAATTAACTGAGAATCAGACATCCCGATTTAATTGTTGATTACCTTATTTTTTCAGCCAAGATATTTCCATAAATACCCTTTAGAGTGTGACCTACTGTTTCAGATTTTTAAGTAGACCCCGAGTATGCCGCCGAAGGGTAGGTCAGTGACCCGACGAGTACTCAAAATCCTATCCTTTCGGAACCAAGCCTTGAATTTTGATAGCGGTGAAGGCCATCCGAATGGGGCCGAAATCAAAGCGGCACGAGGCGTCACCATTCTCTCACAGTGCTTGTGTTAACAGTAGAGGCCGAGGAGTCGGTTGTCACCTTCCCCGCTCCCACTCGTTATTTTGAAAATTAGGTAGTCTCATTAGGATTTTCAGAATTTCTTCACAATCCGAAAAACAATAAATCATGAATATTTAATGTTAATCCTCCCACTAGTTCATCGGTTTCAAATACCGTCTAACTAGTGTCACTTATTCATGATTTTCCGATTTTATGGATTTATAAATTATTTGTGTAGACACTACACAATCAAATTCAGCTAAGAATTTTATAATCCTAATACATTAGGACTTTATGAATTTTCTAATAATTCGAAAAACAATAAATCATAAAATTTAAAGCTCCCACTAGTTTATCGGTTCCAAATATCGTCTAACTAGTGACACTATATTCATGATTTTCCAATTTGTCGATTATTTAGAAATCTCTTGTGTAGTCACTACACAACAAAAATTCACCAATGAATTTAAAGTCCTAATTTTGTCATGATAAAGATTCTGGATCTAAGAATTTTTTAATAATCCAAAAAACAATAAATCATGAAAAGCAATCATCAACTTATTGGTTCCAAATACCGTCTAGTTGGTGTCCAATTTTTCATGATTTCCAATTTTGATTATGAAAATTCTATTTATGTAGACACTACATAATTAAATCCTCAAAAAAATTTAGATCCAAAAATTAAATTTACCCCGTAAATTTTATTTCTATCATGTGAATTTTATATCCCGATAAAATTCCGTCTCCTTTAATTAATTTAATTTATTTTTAATCTAAATTAATTATCGCTTTCATACATGTCTAATTAATGCCAAAATTAATTTTCTACATGTATGCATATGCTAGGAGTGGAATTCATGAATATGATGCATAGCATGGTTATATCACATAAATAATCACATAAGATAATAAATGCGAAAAAGAAACCACTGAGATGGACAGTTGGTACCCCCGTATCTAATCTGTAAAAGGAAAATTAAATAAATAAATAAACCCTACGTTTAAAGGATTTACTAGTCTCTAATTATTTCAGCCGCTTCTGTGTATATTAAAAAACTGCTCTGTTCTTCAACAAAAAGCCTTCCAACCGAGTTGGTCAAACCTCACTCCTCCTTCCTACAGGTCATGGGTTCGATCCCCATCCGCACCATTATATTTCCTTTCAAAAATCAATTTATTTCTGGAAAAAGTGCATACAAAATGCGTCCCGAGACTCGAATCCGAGTCTTCTGCATGCTGATCTTATGCCTTCGATCCCCATCCGCACCATTATATTTCCTTTCAAAAATCAATTTATTTCTGGAAAAAGTGTATAAAAATGCGTCCTGAGACTCGAATCCGAGTCTTCTGCATGCTGATCTTATGCCTTCACCACTGCACTGTTACATCACTTTGTGATGATGATCTTCGAATAATTTATATACAAAAGGTGCGCCGATTTGAATTTTGTCACGGATTTTATGCAATGAAAAATAAACAAGTAATAAATATTTATAAATCCGATATACCCCAAGTGTAGGGATCGTAGCATAGCGATTAATACCGAAGTCGGTCATAGGGAATCGGGGTATCTAGTTCATTAATTTTCCAAAGATTGATACCAATTATTTCTAAACCTAAAACTAAAAATGAAAAGAAAACTGGACAGAGGATTGTCAGTCCAAAGCCAGGAAACGATAATTGCGAACTTAAATCTAAAATATAAACTAAAAAGAAAACAATAAACAACTATGAATTTAAACAATGATGATCATGGTGATTAAACAATCGAACAAGTAATTATCCACCGATCCCGCAACCCTTAATTTCCTCTCTAAAGTTGTCTTGTGATGAGTCAAATAAAATTGTGGTTCACCTATCAAAGGTATGAATTTCTACTCTCGTAGATAATTCGCCTATCAATCTCTCATCTCTCGATATATAAGATTGACGCTCTCAAACCAAGGTGTAAGATCTCTCAATCTAGCAACCTAGATATTCAACCTATCAACTCTCATTATGTCAAGGTTAAAAATCCCATCTTTCCTATGGTGATCTAAGGTTACACCGACTCTCGTCATACGGTAAACATCAATAAGCAATACATCTCTCGATATCGATTGCATAAACAATAAACATAGAAAAGATACAAACTTTAATCAAATTCACAAAACAAACTTAAGATTGGAAAGAAAGAACCTGATGAAACGGATTTAAATAACTTGACAAATTGTTTAGCCTCCAATCATCCAGCAAAAAACAGAAACGAAATCTAAATAAAATGAACAACCCTCGGCCGGCCAAGCACCAAGGCTCAGCCGGCCGAGGTTACTTGGCTTGAAACTAGGGTTTTCTGTGTATGCGGCTGTGTAATAATATATATCTACGGTTGAAAATAGCGCTGGTATTTATAGAAAAGTAAGTCGGCTGTGCTGAGGCGGTGGAAGGACGCCCGTCTATCTCTCTGGACGCTCGTTCGGTCTTCGACAAAAACTTCGAGTCGGGCTGAGTCTTCAGCAGACGCCAGTCCACTTCAGCGTCCAAACTCTCTGAATCAACTTCCTCCCTTGGACGCCCGTCCACTGGATCAAACGCCTGTCCACTGGACGGAGATTCTGGACGCACGTTCAGCTGCTTAAAAATCGATCTTCTCATCTTTATCTTCAATCGATTTCATCTTTTTTTCTTCTCCTCTTCATTAATCCGAGTGTTAACCTCTTTTAATCCTCTTCTTGGTCGAAATTGTGTATCTACAATACATCAAACACATTGCAAAATGTAGTATCTTCCAAATCAATATAAAACCATCAATTTTACACATAAATCATACAATTTTGCAACTAACCCATTAAAAACATCACTTGCTCAATACTTCAATATAAAACTCGATTTCTATGAAAAACATCCACATATGGGGGAAATTGACATAAAATATACCCTTATAAAACGTATAAAATCACCCTTAACAACTCCCCCACACTTAAACCTTGCTCGTCCCGAGCAAGACAAAACAAAAACTAGGCGTAAGATAACAAAATTCCAACCAAGAATACATATAGTCATTTTCAACAAATACAAAGCCTATGTAATAAATCAGACGTTCACCCCGGTGTGTGTGCATAGCCATATTAAACTTCCACTAAGTCCACACTTGAATTTTTCTCAAGCAATTAGCAAATACCCATCTAAACCAGCAATAACCGACACTTATAACACGCACCCTACAAAACATAACATGTCCCGAAAAGGATAATAAAATGCGTTTGGGATCTTTCCGACATACTCAGAGGATAATCCCTACAACATATCTGTCGGGCTTATACTGGGATAGTCAAGATAACTAAAGTTCCTACCAACTTTCCATAGTACCATTTGCCAAATTTCCTTTAAGATTAACTTAATTCCACATATATAGCATATGCCCTCATTCTCAAAGAATAGGATGTTTCGTGATATACACCCTAGCTGGACTACTATCATTAGGCAGTCGGGAGCTATTGAACCTCATAGTGGTATAGGACATTTCGTGATAATGCCCTACCGCACTCAAATCATTGGCAGCTACCTCCGAAATACACATATTTTATTCATATTATTCATCTTAGATTGATATACAAACCTTAAGATATATCCCTCCTATCACATTCAAACCTTGAGATATTCACATGATATCATACTCCGACTCTAACCACAAACTATTATAATTCTCCGAACATGCATATTAGCACTAAGTACAAAATTATAAGATAATCGAAAATTACTAATCCAAACGGATACAGCTTTATATTTTAGCTCATCATTTAATATGGCTCGTGAAAAATAATATCGGGTGAAACAACTAACTTACTAAACATACAGTATACAGCATCAATGACTATATAGTATCGAACAAAAAATATGCATTTCTTACTCGGGACAGAACAAAAATTTTGAAAAAGTTTGAAAAAATAGCTCATTTTGCATAGAAACATAACGAAGTAAGCAAATGATCGATACACATAACCATTCCCCTCCCCCACACTTAAACCACAACATGTCCTCATGTTGTGCAGAATTAAAGAAAAGATAAAGCACTTAGCTGATTGTAGTTCGAAGGTGACAATTCTGGAAGTGGTAGCAAGTCAAATCCAGAAATGCCTGAAGAAATCAGTAAACTGTGGACCATCCACCGAAAAACTGGCTTCATCTAAAAGCTCACAAGCGCTATCGCAAATACCCTGCACACTTGAAAAACAAAACAAAACGTACCTCGGGGGATAGGGGAATATAACATATTACGCAAAAAAAAGTTCGATATAAGCACAGGATATAATTGCTCAGATGGAAAAATCACCACACGGGGAAAACACAGGACACCTAAGCGTCAAACATAAAGCCACAGAAGCTTTACAATACAAATAAGCCCAACATGTGCATACAGAAATAAGGATAGAGGACACTACAAAGTAGCAGGGCTAGGTGCACTAAATAAATAAAAATAAAATATAACACAATGCAACTAAATGATAAGCAACTATACTAAAAAGGCAAAACGAAAATAAAGAAAATAAACTAGCCCAACTAATTCCATAGATGTCGCCCTAATCTAAGCGAGGTCAAATATATAAACATCTACTCAATAACGCCACAAAAGCGCAACAAAATTCGATTATGCAAAGCCACAGAAGCTTGCCATGTAAAGTGTAGATGTGCCTTTAACAACCCTAACACCCTAGATAGACGACAAAAGGAACAGCATAAGTCAAATTTGGAATCACGTCTAACTAGGTGAGTTACTCAACATGGACTGCAATAGATGGAAAGAAAACAATAACGGTGAAAGAACAGGACATCTACGCATATACAAAGGCCACGAAGGCTCACAATAAAACATCCATGTCAATTAATGAAGCATGTATATAAAAATTAATCAATTATTTAACATGGATTAGTAGATGGAAAGATGTAAACATGCAAGTTCAGAACATCTACGCATATATAAAGAGGCCACAGAGGCTCACATAGAACAACCATGTCAAATAATAGACGTATGTATCAAGATAAAATCTATTCACAAAAAAGCGCAGACTGGATCATGCGCGTTCACCAAGACAGACGGACGTTTAAAGCATATTCGGGGCGGATGAGGCGTTCGAGCATGCGACGCGCCGTCGAACCACATAGAGCAGACGGGCGTTCGGGGAAAAAGGCAAACGCTCGTCTGACTCTCTAAAAACATAACAGCGTTGATGCGTTTTGGGACGGACGGGCGTTCACTTACTATGGACGCCCGTCTGACTCAGCAGAAAAGCACAGCAGACTCGACCTATATCGTAAAGGCAAAGAACCCTGAAATAACCTAATATCATATCATTAAAACAGAAACTCTAGTGTTTATTAAAAACGAAAACAAAACTATGAAACCTATGAAACCTAAAAAAAAAGTTCGTGACAAAAATAGAAACATATAATTCACGTTTCATAAATTGAGTAAAAAGGTTTTGCACATTCTTAACCCAATGGTTATCGAAACACGGCAAAATAAAAAACCTCAATTTATTTAACGGTACTTTTTTATTGAAAAAAAAAAATCGTAACAAAATAGAAAACAGAAAAAGAAACAAAAATCTACCTAAAAAAATTTAAAACAGAAAACAAGAAAACGATAAAAGGGAGAAAAACGTGTTGAAATCATCTGAGCCCAAAATGGAAGGAAAAACAGCAGATTTTGACCTCGAAAACGGTGTTGAACGGCCTTTGGCCGTTCACCACGTCGTCGGCGTCGGAACAAGCTTTCCGAATTGGGGTCCTGCGCGCCAAACGGACACTCGAGCCGAAAGTTACGGCCAAAATACTACCATGTGCCCTACCGGTCCCTTTTATCCCAACTTATAACAAAAATCGAAAAATTAATAAACTAGACAATCAGTACGATTCCCGGCAACGGCTCCAAAACTTGTTTTTGGTTCCGTTATGGAATACTCACCACTATACTACCTTAGAAAAATTAATAATGAATCGACAACCGCACCGATTCCCCGGCAACGGCGCCAAAAACTTGTCACGGATTTTATGCAATGAAAAATAAACAAGTAATAAATATTTATAAATCCGGTGTACCCCAAGTGTAGGGATCGTAGCATAGCGATTAATACCGGAGTCGGTCACTGGGAATCGGGGTATCTAGTTCATTAATTTTCCTAAGATTGATACCAATTATTTCTAAACCTAAAACTAAAAACGAAAAGAAAACTGGACAGAGGATTGTCAGTCCAAAGCCAGGAAACGATAATGGTGGCCGTCGATCCTTGTCGTAGAACCTCCGCGAATATGCCCAAGAAAAACCCTAGTTTTTCTTCTTCCCAATGGCTAGGACGAGAAAACAAAATTTCTCCATTTTTTTCAAATAGGCGTGGCCTATTTTCTTTAAAATTGCGTGGTTTTGTGGTTAAATTTTGTGTTAGGAGAAACTCTCTTTTTATAGGAAAATAACTAATAAATTGAGAGTTTATCTTTTACACACAAATTTATCTTTTCTTTTTAAGAAAAATAAAACATTTATCCAATAGGAAAACAAATTTCCTATTTATCCAATAAGAAAACTAATTTCTTATTTATCCAGATTATAATTAATTAGGAGAAAATTTCTTTTCCCAAAACCAAATAAAAGTGGCGCCATTTTGTGTGCCAATTGGGATGATAGAAAATGTCTTTTCTATTTTACATATTATTTACCAAATAAATAATATTTGCATATTCATTAAAAAGAACAACTATTTAATTTATTCTCGAGGTTCCACAAAATGAGAAAACACTCGCGTGTTAGGAGCCAACCTGGGGACCATGGACCTATAACCAGTAGCTACAATAAATTGAATAAAATATTCATCGAACAAAATATTTCAACTCAACTCATTAATTCCGGAATTACGCCACCATAAATTTGAAACTGAACTCTATTGATTATAGATAACTTATTCTCAAAACGTCGAGTCGATAAGCGTCCATTGATATAATCATTTCATACAGACTAACCATCCATAGACTATCCGTAATGAAGCAGGAGTATTTCCGTAAATCTTCTTCAATACATCTTATCTTTATTTACCATTAACTCACTAGTGATCCATTAGTTCATAACCAATACGAACTCCGCGGATCAATCAGTTTCTAGGATTAACAAATAAGGGGATTGTCTTTCTACTTCCTGCAGGAAGGGATGGATTCCATATCTGTGAGACACATACTTCTCACTCATTCCAGAATAGTGCCAATGTGAAAGTGATTCGGATCACGCCTCTTAGCGATCCTTAACGGACACATGAAACCCTATCTTGAAACAAGCAGGAGTCTGTAATCACTTCAGGATTAAGGTTATTCCATATATGATCATCTTGTGATTCAATAAGATTTCCCAATCACAGAATTATATGAGAAATGCAGATTAAATCGGTCCAGTCCTATATGACTACATTATATATAAATGCCCCACTTAAATATCGATGGTCCGGGTAAGACGGTCACACCTTAAAGTGTTCTTGGCGCTTTAATGGTGGTTTAAATAGACCCCATACTTTGATTAAGTTCACCACGGTCTAATAGTTCAAGTGTATCACCATAAACTTAATCCTCATGTGTGACACACACTAAGTTATATGGCTACATATGATACGACTTGGAGTTTTCAGCAGTGTATTACTTACAAGCACGAAACAAGTAATAAGATGAGAATAAATCTGTCATTTATTAATTATAAAAACAATTACATAAATTGTCTTTCGGGCACTACTTCTAACAATCACACTATAGGCTTATACTTCATAAGCATCTCCACTAATCGAGGTCAAATCAAGGCAAACTAAGGTCAGGTAGGACTTGCAAGGTTGTAACGTTAGGCTAGGGCGGGGCTAATTGGAAGGATAAAAGGGATATCGGAAGAGAAAAACGAGTGAGCCTAATCAAAACGTCTTGAATTTTCCTCGTAACTCACCTCCTTCATAGCTAGATGTAGCAAGCATTCTCCTTCTTTATTCTCAAATTTAAACATAATTCTGTATAAACTCGTCCCACCAGCGCCACTTTGGAAGAATTAATTTATGGCCTTCATCAAACATTCTTTGACTCAACTTCATTCAAATTTTTTATTCAATTTTTGCTCTCTTTTTTTTATTAATATTTTATTTTTGACTCTTTTTTTTTATAAACCAAACACCAACACTTTTTGCTACCCCTTCTCATTTGTAATGCACAAGATAAACCAACACCATCCATGAATACACATCTCCGTCACCCCATACTTGTGCTAGCAAGTGTGCCAAACATAAGATTAAAACTCACTTGTAGGGTGCTAAAGAAACATTGACCACAAATAAAGGTTAAGGGTTGGTAATTATAGGCTAATCAATGAATGGCTAATTTCAGGTGGGGGTCTAACCACCCTACAAAGGCTTAGAGGGGTTTCTATGGAAATTATGTACAGGGTTGGCTATTTGGCTCTGGTCGGGTCAATGAAATGCTAGGACCGTCATTCTTTAATCTACCAAGATTGACCTTCTATTTCGCCTCAAAGTTCATCGTATAAGTTCTGGGTAATAGATTAATGTCTATGGCAAATATAATCATTCACTAACCAACCACAAGTAACGAAAGCAAAGCTATTAAGTGCATAAGAATTCAATTTCCACAACAAGATAAAGGTTTGAATCGCATGCATTCAACCATTGACTAATAATTAACCGAAGAATACCATGAATTCACATGTAATTAGCAACATCAAAGTCATGAAATTTTTTAAAAATGGCCCAATTTTTCTCAATAAAGACCAAACGCCAGGCATATAGCTCATTCGATGCACGGAATTTAAACACAAGTAGTCAAGTGAAGCTAAGTCTACCACCCCCCCCCCCCCCCACTTAAAAAGGAACACAGTCCCCGAGTGATAAAGTAAAGAAAGAAAGAAAGACTTAGATGAACCAGAAATCGGGCGCAACCATGCAAAGTGACAACCTCCAATGTATCTCCCAGGGTACCTGTGCAATCACAACATAGAACTAAAGAATCCACTACGACGAAAGGCCGGAACCTTAAGCATACGTAAGAACAAGTATGGAGAAGTATAACATATAAAGTATGGATTATCACAAAGCATGAAACGGAATTTGAGGTGCGCGGTCTAATTTTTATCACCTCTAAAAAACAAACCTAAAAACCTAAGAAAAAATGGGTTGCCTCCCATAAGCTCTTTTGTTTTATGTCATTGGCTCGACTTATTGAGTTTCAAAAACAATATAGGGTGCCGAGTTTATAGTCTTCGGAAAGACTCGTATCCTCCAAATTTTACATTCGACTCTACATTCATCCTAGGGACACTCTTGCTAGTCATACTCTCCTTGGGTTGCTCATAATTCACATGGGTTTCCTCACAAACTTCAAACCTCTGTACGTCTTCACGTGTACCCCAATCATTACCCAGATGCTTAATGGTCTTATAGACATTGAAAGTTACGGTCTCATCACCCGCTCTCATTGTAATCTCACAATTTTGAACAACGAGTAAAGTCCTACCCATAGCCAGAAAAGGTCTACCTAGCAGAATTGGGGTTTGACTATCCTCCTTCATGTCCAACACTACGAAATCCACCGGGAAGACAAGTTTCCCTACTTTAACCAACACATCCTCAACAACTCCCATGGGGTGCCTAATCGACCTATCTGCCATTTGCAAGGTCATATTTGTACGCTTGAGCACACCCACCCCCAAACTCTCAAAAATCTTTCTAGGCATCAAACTTACACTTGCACCTAAGTCACACAACACCTTAGGGAATGTCCGGCCTATAGTGCAAGGAATGGAAAAACTACCCGGATCTTTCAACTTAGGGGCAATTTATTCTGAAAAACAGCAGAACACTCCTCATTTAAGCAACTTTCTCCATTTTAGATTTATTCGACAAAATCCCTTTTAGAAATTTAACATATGATGGCATGTTCACTAGCGCATCCACAAGAGGGATATTTATCTCAACCTTACATAGAATATCGAGAAATTTGTTTTGCTTTTTAGAAATAGTCGGCTTTGTAGGGCCACGAGGGGGATAAGGTAATTTAGATAAATCAAAGGGTTTTTTCACAGAATCTATAACTGAGTTGTTCGTACCTTCCCTTGTCGTGTCAGACCGCTTCTCTGGCTCTTCATTCGGCTTCTCCAACTCTATCTCTATCTCCTCAGCTTCTTGCTCCTCATTATCACCACCCAATCTTCATCTTCCTCTCTCAGTTTCTCTATATTTTTCTTCTTCTCAACCTCATCAGGCGCCTCAATATCACTACCCAAAACTTTCCCACTTCTTGTATAATGGCATTCACTTGCCTGGGATTCACTTGCCCCATTTGTGTTTCTAAATTCCTTACCACAACTTGCAAGTTTATGATGAGAGTCAACTTTACTATGCTCCGGTGCATGTTTCAACCCCCGTTTACGGCACTTTTGGTTCATTCTCGGTTGTTTTAGACCATATATAGGGTAAAAACTACATTGCACATCCACTATGAGGAAAACCATAACATTGATGGAAAACCTCACCATTTTATGTCGTTTTTAGCCCTTTTCGAACCTTAGTTGTCTTGCGGAATTACGCTCGGTGTATGTGTGGATGTTGTGATGCAAGATACAGGTGTTGGGCTTAGAAAGATGAAACCGAGGCTTGAGAATGAAAGAATTGAAGAAAAAGTGAAGATTTGGTGGTTTGGCATCCAGTGCAGGCGCACCAGAAGTAGTGCGTGCGTACCAGGGAAGCATAAGGACCAGTTTTGATGCAGGGCCTCCAGTGCAAGCACACCAGATGTAGTGCATGCACACCAGAGGGGCATAATGTCCTGTTTTTGATTCAGAGAGCTAGTGCATGTGCACCAACCTCTTTGCAAGTGCACCACACGATGCATATCCACGTTTTCCCAGCCTACAAGATCCAGTGCGTGCGCATCAGATCTCAGTGCGTGCGCACCAAGCTATTGTTATGCACATTTTTGGGCACCTATATATACATTTTCACACAGATTTTTGGGGCATTAATCATCCTCCCAAGAACCCTAACTATTAGTATAGCTCGAAATTCTCCCCTTTTGGCTTCTTAGACTCACTTCTACTTCAAATTTAATTAGTTTAATGATAATCTAGCTTAGTTTTAGTTGAAGAATCTTGGATTTTTCATTGTTTTTGGTTCATCGTCTTCTTTTCAAGTGACATTGGTGTGGAAGAAGCTTGATGTAAACTCAAATTTCTACGTTTTCGGTAATCAATTTTACTTCTTCTCTTGTTTTATGGAGTTAATTTCATGTTTCATTCTTGCTTTCGTATTTATAATGTGTAGCTAAATTATATCATAGCTAAAATCATATGAAAATTGAAGAAATCCCCCTCTAGTTGATTAATTGGGAATGGGTAGTGTTTAATTGTTGTTATATCGATGAATTCATGTCTTAAAACTTGTTCTTAATACTTGAATTAGACTGTACACCTAGATCATGAACACACACACCACTTTTATAAATGTATGTTGCGAAGGGGTGTGGGAAAGGGGGTTTTAAGATCGTTATTTACAATTGACTGAGTTGTTTAGATCGATTGGGTAACGAGGTTTGTCGGAGTAAATCGAGTGGCGCTAGAGCATTTATCTTGTTCCGGTCAGTTAAATCCTTAAAGGCGGACTGTTGAACCGGGAAAAGGGTACTAGGTTGTTTCATGGCATCTAGTACTATCTTAGGAGTTTGCACCCCTGAACGAGTCGATATAAGCATTAGGATGGTTTGTTGGTAGTTTCCATTCCCAAATATACGATTAGAGGGGCGAAAGAATTCAATTGGATCATGATTTGGCTATATCTCTTTCTCTCTTTATCTATCGTTTTAGCATAATCAAAACTTGAACGCACTTGATTAACCTAAAATAATTTTGAAAACGACTTTGGTACTCGATTGATTCCTCAAGGGATACGACCTTGCTCTCCACTATAGTGCTTCCGATCTGGTACTCTGCAGATTAAGGTTGGTCGTTACTGCCATGTTACTGCCACCCAGGGTACAGGTACCTCGAGAGAGACACAACCAAAGGCACCTACTGAGACAAAATTGATAGGATATTCAGCCGGAGATTATGGTTAGTGTTCAAGATGGTTCAGTGGTGATAGAGGGAGGCTCATCCACGAGTGCAGCTACTCCGGTCCCCACTTCTACAACTCCTGATGTTGATGCCGCCAACCCTGCAGATCTCTACATAGTGACTCCACCATAGGGCTAGGTCTAGGTCTTTCTTTTTGGTATCTATGTTTTGTGTAGACTAGATCTATGACTGTTGTTTTGTCTATTTTGAGATGTAAGCCCGAGGGGCACTTGACTGCTACTTTTACCTTCTTCTTTCTTTTGTACAAGACTTGGATGCTTTTATTTTGGCCCGTGTTTTGGCCTTATCTTTATGCATGGATGATGTTAGTTTTACTTTCTATCTTTTCGTCACATATAGTCCAAGTCGATACCCTTCCCCCTCGGTTTCTTATATTAGTGTACGTGGCATTACTTTTTGTTTATATCTCGTATCTATCACCTATCTTTGGCACGGTGGTTGTTCCCCGTGCATGTGTTTCTTTATTTTTCTCTCTTATTGTGTAGATACTCGAGATGAAGCTTTCACGGATATGTCACATACATGATTTGCGCCTTTCTACCGGGTTCAACTAAGCCTTCTCTCTCTTTTAACATTCACACACTGAGGGCAGTGTTGCATTTTAAAGTGGGGGGTGGTAGGCTTAGCTATTGTTATGCACTTCTTTGTTCTTTTTGAGCCATTGTGTTGTATGCTTAGCGTTTGGTCACTTCTTTAGCAAAAATTTGAGCAAATTTTTAAAATTTTCCATGGCATTGATGTTGCATTTATTTTGAGCCTTCACATTGATAAGATAAACGATTTCGTGAATGTTTGAATGCATGTTACTTCGCTTACTATCTTATCTTGGAGACGGTATTTTCATGCACGTATAGCTTCGATTTCATGAACCATGGTAACTAGTGACCGATTACGGTAGACTTAGGCACAATTCGGCTACCTAGAACTCATATCATTAAATTTGGGACAAAATAGAAAGGCCGACCTTGTAAAGTTTGGGATGACAGTTCTGGTATTTCTTTGACCCGACCAGAGCCAAATAGCCATCCCGTGACATATTCCACAGTAACCCCTCTAAGCTTTGGTATGATGGTTAGATCCCCATCCGACACTTAGCCATTCGTATTTAGCCCGTAATTTCCTGACCCCGAGCCTTATTTGTGGTCTACATTCCCTTGAACACCCTACGAGTCAGGCTTGATCTTTTCATCTAGATCACACTTGCTTAGGCAAGTGTGGGGTGGTAGAGTGATTTGTTTGTATAGAGGAGTTGGTATTATGAGCTATTTCATGATATTGGAGGGTAGGAGCTCGATTCATTTTATGTGTATGTGATGGACTTTGACTCAAACCTAATAAAAATTCAAGTTCAAATATATAAAAAAAAAAGAAGTTATGAAAAGTAAATAAAAGGTTGAGTTAAAGAAAGTCAAGTGCTCTAGGACTCATGTATTGACTTGTTTTTTTGTTATGTTGGTGCTTGGGATGAGTTTTTAGTGAAGAAATGTGATTTCTTATACATTTTTGCCTCGTTACACTTGATACATAGTGCGATATGGCATTTTATTTCTTGGATCATGTTTCTAGTCTCATTTTAAGCTAGAGAAGGGTAGAGCTAGCTACGTTGTGTATTGTTACACCCCATGATTGAGCTTGATCGTGTTTATCTCTTTGTTGTTTATTCCCCAGAAATTCCCTTCGGTTAGCCCCATCCCTAGCCTAACGTTACAACCTTGCAAGTCCAACTCGACCTTGCTTAGCCTCAGTTGGCCCCGATTAGTGGAGATGCTTATGAAGGATGAGCTTATGGTGTGGTCGTAATAACCTAGCATCCATAATCAAAACCGGTAAACCGTGGTAAATGTAAGAGAAGCTATTCACACACTCACATCCTGTTTTCTTGATAAGGTATGGTTAAGTTACATTCATTCACTCATTTACTTGTCGATTATCTTGGATGTGTGAATGACTTGACCTACGCATAACGTCGACTCCTTGGATTCTTTTAAAAACGCTCATTTTGCTCGAGGGCGAGCAAACGCTAAGTGGGGGTGGTTGATGAGAGTCAACTTTACTATGTTGCGGTGCATGTTTCAACCCCCGTTTACAGCACTTTTGGTTCATTCTGGGTAGTTTTAGACCATATATAGGGTAAAAACTACATTGCTCATCCACTATGAGGAAAACCATCACATTGATGGAAAACCTCACCATTTTATGTCATTTTTAGCCCTTTTCGAACCTTAGTTGTCTTGTGGAATTACGCTCGGTGTATGTGTGGATGTTGTGATGCAAGATATAGGTGATTTGAGTACCCCGGAAGTTGAGGCATGGGCTTAAAAAGATGAAACCGAGGCTCGGGAATGAAAGGATTGAAGAAAAATGAAGATTTGGTGGTTTGGTATCCAGTGCAGGCGTACCAGATGTAGTACGTGCGCACCAAGGAAGCAGAAGGACCAGTTTTGATGCAGAGCCTCCAAAGGCAAGCGCACGGATGTAGTGCGTCTTGCACTGGAGGCGCGAATGTCCATTTTTTGATTCAGAGAACTAGTGCATGCGCACCACACGATGCAGATCCTCATTTTCCGAGCATACAAGATCTAGTGCGTGCGCATCAGATCTCAATGCATGCGCACCAGATCTCAATGCGTACGCACTAAGCTTTTTTTATGCACATTTTTGGGCACCTATGTATACATTTTCACACAGATTTTTAGGGCATTCATCATCCTCCCAAGAACCCTAACTATTAGGATAGCTCGAAATTCTCCCATTTTGTCTTCTTAGACTCACTTCTACTTCAAATTTACTTAGTTTAATGATAATCTAGCTTACTTTTAGTTGAAGAATCTTGGATTTTGCATAGTTTTTGGTTCATCTTCTTCTTCCCAAGTGACATGGGTGTGGAAGGAGCTTGATGTAAACTCAAATTTCAACATTTTCGGTAATCAATTTTACTTCTTCTCTTGTTTTATAGAGTTAATTTCATGTTTCATTCTTGCTTTCGTATTTATAATGTGTAGCTAAACTATATCATAGCTAAATCATGTGAAGATTGAAGAAATCCCCCTCTAGTTGATTAATTGGGAATGGGCAGTGTTTAATTGTTGTTATATCAATGAATTCATGTCTTAAAACTTGTTCTTAATGCTTGAATTACAATGTACACCTAGTTCATGAACACTCACCGCTTTTATAAATGTATGTTGCGAAGGTGTGTTGGAAAATGGATTTTAAGATCGTTATTTACAATTGACTGAGTTGTTTAGATTGATTGGGTAACGAGATTTGTCAGTGTAAATTGAGCGGCTCTAGAGCGTTTATCTTGTTCCGGTTAGTTAAATCATTAAAGGTGGACTGTTGAACCGGGCAAAGGGCACTAGGTTGTTGCATGGCGTCTAGTACTATCTTAGGAGTTTTAAACGAGTCGAAATAAGCATTAGGATGGTTGGTTGGTAGTTTCCATTCCCAAATAATCGATTAGAGGGGCGAAAGTATTCAATTGGATCATTATTTGGCTAAACTAAGTATGAAAATGACTTTCATACTCGATTGATTACACGAGGGATATGACCTTGCTCTCCACTATAGTGCTTCCGACCAGGTACTCTGCCGGTTAATGTTGGTCGTTACTATTTTGGTCATCAGTTTACATGGGTGTTTCTCATCTCTTTCAATTCCTTGTTCACATCCCTATTATTCTCCTTCATGTCTTTGCTAATCTTTCCAACAAGATGTCCAATGAAATTTTAGTTTGTACGGGCTTCAGAGGCGGTGGTGCTGACTTTAGGGGTGGGGCATACTGTAGATGTGCATTAGGATGCATATAAACCCCTTGCTAAAGCTGCCTCGGGCTCCCAAAAGTATTCAGTAGTTGATGTGCATATTGATTTTGTTGAGGCTGTGTGATTGGCTCTTGAGTGGCTTGCCCGGCCACTGGACTTCTACCCCAAGTGAGATTGGGATTGTCCCACCAATTCTGAGAATTCTGCCCCCTGTTCTGATTGGCTAAATAGTTCACATCCATGGGTTTCCAATTTGATGTCAAACTCGAATCTATATTTTGGTAGACCATGGAATTTGAGCACAATGGATGCATATCCATGGGGTTTGAGCCAAAAGGGTTCTCGAGAGATGGATCATTTAGCATTTGGGTCGTGGTCAACTCACTAATATGTTTAATCGGGCCTTTAGTGGCCCAGTGTTCACAACCACAAAAAGTACACCCTTTGAACTCATTTTGCCATGCTAGCATGTCACTCACTTGCCTCTTAAGATCTGATAGTTCAGCTTGCATCCTCATAAATTCCTCACTCGGCTCGACTTGGTCAATCGAGCCAATTGGCTTCCTTGAAGCTCTTCTCCCCATTTTCCACTATCTGTTGCTTTCTGCAACCCTTTCTATAGTAGCCAACGCAACATCCGGATCCACACTCATTACATCTCCCCCACATGCCGCATTCAAATTAAACTGGTCATTTTCCTACAATCCTCCATAGAAAATATGTATCTTATTCCATGGATTTAAACCATGATGCGGACACTTCCTCAACATCTCTTTAAATTGGTCCCAAGCATCATGCATGCTTTCCGTATCCAACTGCTCAAAATTGGCAATATCGGCCTTCATATCCAATGTTCTAGACAAGGGGCAGTATTCCAATAAAAACTTCGTAGTCACTTGATCCCAAGTGTATAGGGAATCATTGGGGAGTGACTCAAACCATAATCTAGCGGCCACTTTCAATGTAAATGGAAACAATAACATTCTTACCACTTCCTCAGGGACTCCGTTCATCTTTATTGTCCGGAAAACTTGCATGAAGTGGTTTAACAATTGATTGGGGTCCTCAGTTGATTCACCCCAAAATTGTGCACTATCGTTCAACAAGTACCATACATGCTGTTTAATCTCAAGATTGTTCACTGGAATGGGTGGTAGACGGATAGGGTTATGCCCCTCACCAATAGTCGGTGATGCATAGTCTCTCAAAATCCTCCCTTGCATAGCCTGATTCTGAACCGGTGGTCGTGCATAAAAATTGTGTGCCTGAACATGGGCGGTTAGCGGTGGATTCACATTTTGTTGTTGGTTAGCAATATCATTTGCCTCATCATTTGCATCATTTGATTCTGGTCAAAAGGCGTTTGACCGAATAAATTCCCCTGGTTGTTGTTCTGATTCTGAAGTGCTTGTTGTTGTTGTCGGACTTGATTCTGCCAACCTCCCTGATTTTGGACCTTATTTGGTCCAGATTAAGTGACCTCGGATTTTGAAGGGGCTCTCTATTTAAGTTCTGTATGTCCCGATCCTCGGGCGTAAGCATTGGGTCTAACTGTAACCCGTCTTGAGTCTCATTTCCATCGGTCAAATTTGTTAAGTCTCTACCTCTGATCGGCTTTTTCTAAGTGTCCAATCTTACCGGCAGTGTACCGGGTCAACTGTAGCCTAGAATTGGTGAGTCAAGGTCGTATCCCACAGGGAATCTGGTCGAGTACCAAAGTCGGTCTCGTTCCTAGTTTAGGTCAACACAAATATTGAACGTGGTGATTTGTCAGATCACCGGTTCTACAAACCAAATATACACAAAAGAAAGATTTAATACTATATAAAAGAGATAGCCGAGCTATGATCCAATCTAATACTCACAAACCCTAGCTAAGTCCCGAGGTATTCTTGATTCACCTAAACGTTCTCGATGTCAAGTAGGGTGTCGTTTCCTGGCTCTAAGAATAGACATTATTTCAATAATCTACCCTTCTATGTCAGGTTCAACAGTCCGCTGACCGGATTTAACTGACCTCACACGGTCTACGATCAATGAAACGCTCGACAAGTCGATACAAACCTCACACACAAAACCGAATCTGAACAACTCAGTCGGATTTACAGGGTGATCCTAGAACCCCGGTTCCCCTATCCTCTCACAAAATACATACGTAAAGACGATATGTGTGATATGATTATCAAATGGCCAATTTAACAAACGTGATAAGAATAAGTTCTAGAACTACGGTAACATCGAGAATCAACAGTCAAACATCAAGAACACCACATGAACAAGCTAAGGTTCGATTTCGAAGGATATCACATATCTCGACTATAAACGGATTAGCTAATCATTATAACAAGAAAATAACAAGAAATCAAACATTCAACAAGATTGAAAGCAAGAACAATAAGTAAATTGAAATTACCGGGTAGAAAATTGATTCCCCGAATGAAATCCCGTCAATAACGCGTCAAGCTATCACCAAGATCCTCTGGATTACAACGATCTACAACTAAAATAAGCTAATCCACCTAAAAATCTAATCTAATCTAAGGAAAGTGATGAAAAACTGAAGCAAAATGCAGGAAATTGATCTATATATGTATATATATCTATATAGATGAATATGGGGGTTTATATAGTGTATTGGCAGATCTTACTGTTAGGCGTGTGCCTAGGGAAGTTCAGGCGCACGCCTAGCATGCAAAAAAGTTGAAAGACGGACTGAAACTTTGGACAAAATTAACCCGTAGGCGCGCGCCTAGCATTTCTCAGGCGCACGCCTTGCTGACACACCTTCAGCAAATCGGCCATAACCTTTTGTGTAGACCCCCAAATCAAGTGATTCAAAATGTGTTGGAAAGCTGATTCAAATGTCTACAACTTTCATGAATATTTCCAGCCCATAAAATGCCTCTAAGGTGGATCAAAATTCAGATCCATGGAAGGTATGGTTGTAGTACCACAGCTTTTTGATCCGTTTGAACGTTTAAGCTTCGGGCACACATTCCAACCCTCACATCTCGCCTTCCGGTCATCTCGAACACCCAATACCAGTACAAAATCATAAAAAAAAAAATACCACATGTAATCTTTACAGGACACTAGGGTGACCGAGATTGCATTAAAACACCGAAAAATAATGAGATCTTCGGACTTTTCGTCCTAGGTCTCAAAATGATAACCAAGGTGTAAAATACTTCAAAATACAATCAAATGTCTCCGGAAACATATAAAATGAGGTATAAATAGGGCATAATCATATAATAAATTAGCCAAGTTGACTCTCATCAACTACCCCCTACTTAGTGTTTGCTCGGCCTCGAGCAAAGATGAGCGCTTTAAAAATAAAGATGGAGTCAACATTGATATCATACATCTAGTCTATAAGAATTGAAATGGTAAAACACAAGTAATTGACACAAATGCATAGGATTTAAGTTCTACCTTGTATTGAGAAAAGAATGTGTGTGTGTGTGTAAAGCTTCTTCAACATTCATCACCTATGACCGGTTTAGATTATAGACGTATAATGTACCGAGGTTACACCATAGGCTTATACGTCGTAAACATCTCCACTAATCGAGGTCTATCGTCGTCTAGTATGGTCAAGCAGGACTTGAAGGGTTATAATGTTAGGCTAGGGTTCGGGGCTAACGAAAGGATATTTATGATAAAAATAGAAAGAGACAGTGCAAAAGAGCTTTAACCGAGAAATATAAACACGTACTCGGTTTTCAACTTCGTCTTCAATCCTTCCCGACTATTTACACTCTCGGGTTTCAAACCGAACCCTAACTCCAACTTCATAATATACAATGCTACACATCACTTTAGTCCACTTTTTGGACTTATAACAAACTATAAATATGTACATTCACTACTTCTGTTTCTTTTCTTCTTCTTTTTTTCTTTTTTTTTCTTATATACATCAAAATTCCGAACAAAACCGAAACTGACACATTGCTACACTCCTCGTTCCGAATAACTCGTAAATCACGACTCTATACCATTACTTACGTCTTAACAATACCTCGCAACATCGTAAAAATGTGCAGAACGAACAAGCTAAATTGCAAGGTAGTCAAGGGTACGTAGACTGAAATAAAGTTAGGGACATCGATTTTCACGGGTTAGTAACACGAAAGGCTAGTTCGGGTGGCAGTCTAACCACCCTACAAAAGGCTTAGAGGGGAAACAATGGATTAATCATTTAGGTTGGCCTTTGGCTCTGATCGGGTCAAAATAAATGCCAAAACCGTCTTCCCATACCTAACGACGACCTTCATATTTCGCCTCAAAGTTACTAATATAAGTTCTAGGTAACCGGGTCATTAAGAACTACCATAATCGATCACTAGTCAAGGTGATTCGTGAAGTCAAAGCAAACGTGATAGAACTATTCCATGCCTCAATACATGATCACAACACAAACCGCATCTATACAATCACTATATGTTTATCA
The DNA here is from genome assembly GCA_026214975.1 of Gentiana macrophylla. Lineage (NCBI taxonomy): Eukaryota > Viridiplantae > Streptophyta > Magnoliopsida > Gentianales > Gentianaceae > Gentiana > Gentiana macrophylla. Next base: position 99,325,664 of record CM047805.1, on the reverse strand, counting down.
AAACATACTGAGGGCTGAATGTATCAAAACCAATGTCAAAGACATCAAAATTTCTAAAAACAGACTCATTTACACCAAAGGGATAACAAGCGGTAAGTATAACTCGTTCCACACGAAAACAAAACATTGAAGCTAAACCAACCACCCCTTACTTTAAAACAGAACACAAATGATAAGGGTAGAAAAGTTAGCTTACAACCGGAAAAAGGCACGCGTACGATCATGTGGCATCCGTAAAAGTCCTCCCAGGGTACCTGTGCTAATATCAACAAGCAACACCAAATCCAAGAATACACAGGTATGGAGATATCGAAATGTAACAAGACGGATCACCACAACTCATCAAAACCAAAAAACACCACACTAGCCCCCCCAAAACACACTTCTTCGGGTTATATTACAACAAAACTCACCCAAAGTATCAAAATACAAACTAAAGAAACACAGTGAAACACGAAGGGGAAAAAGCAATAAAAACAAATTCTGAGTTTAGAGTCCTCAGCTCGACTTTCTACCCCTTACTATGTCAAGGATAGTTATACCAAAGGAGAGCAAACCATTGCTTCTCCCTAGCAAAATCGTAAGAATTGAGCACCCCTTGAAAATGAAATACGAGCAACACGGGGCTCAATCCCCACCACCAAGATTTGTTCGATGAGTCCATTGCACAGAACAATGAACTCACTTTCCCCGAACTAAAACATACTCCAACCAATAACGACTTTAGCACCAAGTAAGAATTTTTAGGCTCAACATCAACAACAAACTTAATAGGGTGCACCCCCATAGGAATAACAATAGGGCTAAACGAAGATGGAATAGATGATTCAATGGATACAAGAGTCTTACCATCCTCGTAGCATTCCTCCGGGGTGACTTCTACCAAATTTTCACGTTCTCTCCTCTCAACCACCTCTAACAGTTGTTGCACTTGAAGCTCCAAGTTCCGTATGGTTGTTTGTATCGTAGTCATGTCATTTCGAACCATTTGAAACTCTCTATGGTTGTCATAAACTACCTTACTCAATTGTTCAAGTGCCATATGTTCATCCGTTAAGGTCTCTGATTCCGGAGGTGGAGGAGTATCGAGTTGTTGGTCAAAGTAACTTGGGGCATTATCCCACTCATTTCCGTAAGATGCGGTGTATGGGTTAAACTGATAAAATTGTTGGGTTTGGTAACCCATAGCACCGTAATTGTAATATCCGAATGGGTAAGTAGGAACCGTAATTGCAGTATGGATTCATTATGTGCAAACAGGGAAACAACACGAACACAATCATAGTATCTTGTCACTACCACTACCGGAGTAGATGGTGTGATCACAACAACAACAAATAAAATAAACCATACATTAAAAAACAAATGAGAAAAATGACATAATCCTAAAAACTCAACTAACTTACAAGATATCAACCCGATTCCCCGGCAACGGCGCCAGAAAGCTTGATCGGCCTTTTCTAAGTGTCCAATCTTACCGGCAGTGTACCGGGTCAATTATAGCCCAGAATTGGTGAGTCAAGGTTGTATTCCACAGGGAATCTGGTCGAGTACCAAAGTCGGTCTCGTTCCTAGTTTAGGTCAACACAAATATTGAACGTGGTGATTTTTCAGATCACCGGTTCTACAAACTAAATATACACAAAAGAAAGATTTAATACTATATAAAATAGATAGCTGAGCTATGATCCAATCTAATACTCACAAACCCTAGCTAAGTCCCGAGGTATTCTTGATTCACCTAAACGTTCTCGATGTCAAGTAGGGTGTCGTTTCTTGGCATTGAGAATAGACATTATTTCAATATCTACCCTCCTATATCAGGGTCAACAGTCCGCTGACCGGATTTAACTGACCTCACACGGTCTACTATCAATGAAACGCTCGACAAGTTGATACAAACCTCACACGTGAACCGAATCTGAACAACTCAGTCGGATTTACAGGGTGATCCTAGAACCCCGGTTCCCGTATCCTCTCGCAAAATACATATGTAAAGACAATATGTGTGATACGATTATCAATGGGTGATTATGCCCCATTTATAATACGATTATAAAACATAGTAAATGATAGCCAAGTTGACTCTCATCAACCTCCCGAAGTCATTGCAACTTCTTTTAATTTAGAGTTTACTTCAATAACTGATGTAGATGATTCTCCAACTGACTTTTTTCTCACGATGTTCTGATGTCTCGCAAATGCTTCAATTTCCGAAATCAAAGGAAGTAGAGGTTCCTTAGAGCTTCGGGTCATATTCTGAAATCACCAAAACAACAAGAAAACAATAAAATAACAATAGCCTAATCCTAAATACTTGAATGAGTTTCAGATATTGACCGATTCCCCGGCAACGGCGCCAGAAAACTTGATGGCCAAATTATAGTAAGCCAACTTTAACCGGCAGAGTACCGGGTCGGTTGTACTACAATGGTGAGCAAAGTCGTATCCCCGAGGAATCAATCTAGTATCACAATAACGCTTGTATTTAGTCCAGGCTCACAAATATTGGGGATGGTAATTATAACTAGAAAAATATAAAAATACTAACTTTAAAATATATGAATGAGAGAATGCCCAAATTATGGTCAAGAACACTACTCTTAACACCTTTACCGAATTACTAGGGACGAGCCTTAACCTACCAGCCAACCAATGGTTTATAATGAATGTGTTGTGGGTGCAATCTCTTAAACTGGTCCATAGGCGCTAATACCACAACCTAGTTACCCCATATTCGTTTCAACGGCCCCCTCTATGGGATTTAATTGACCTAATATGATTAAGAACTATGAGACGCTCCACATCCAACGAGTTCACGGCTTAGCTAGAGAAACCTTACCAAGGAACAGGCTGTGAAAAACTCGACTAGTTCGTGAATGGCAATCCTAAAATTTTAGTTCGCACACTCCCTCGCAAAATACATTTATAAAGTTCATGTGTAGAATCATGAATTAGGTGATCAAAATAATTCAAGCATTAAGATCAAATTTTAGGACACAACAATTCAAAAGATTCAATTTTTAGCTCTACTCATCCCTAGATCATCGTTTAGGCATTAATTTCGCAGTTCCACCACATAATTTAGCTATTATAAAATTAGCTACTCATAATAAAATCAAGAACGCAAGAAATAGTTAATAAATTTGTAAACAACATGATAAAAAGCTAAATAAAATTACCACAAAAAGATTGAAGCAATCCACCACTTGAATCGTCACTTCGTTGTGTTGAAATCGAAAAATAAAATAAATAAACTGCTGATGTTCTAAGGGAATTCTTGCAGAAAAATAAAATAGATCTACTCCAATGGAAGGGGAAAAAACTGTTGCAGAGAAAAAATAAATTTGTTTTATAAAATCTGTGTGTAAAAATTTGACCTAAGTGACTTTTTAATAACCCAATAGCCGACGTCCCCCGTCTTATGCTTCGGAAATTTTACGGAAAATAAATAAGGGTTGGGCAAATGTTATAAGACTTTGACTGTTGAGGCATGGACCCCAAATGGTCCCAGCCCATGCATCTAATAATGAAATAAAAGCAATCTCAGTAGTATCGGATTTCTTGAGAGATGCTTTCTCTCAGCTGGCTTCTTCATCTCCATGAATGAGCTTGACAAATCCTCTATTCTACTGCATTTTTGCTCTTGTTTTCTACTCGTTTTGCTTCCTTCTCACTTGTTAAACTACATACTGAACTTACAGCTTCTCTTTTGATTCATGGCTCGGAAAAATAAGAAGAAATATGAAGATGGCACTGTTCATTCATCGGATATTGATGAACTTGAAAGTGCAGTTGATTTGCAAGCTCCTGCTACTAATAGCACCATTGTTTCTCTTCCTGCAGCTCAAAATGAAGATGGTAACACTTTGGAAGTGAATCTGTTGCTAGATCCCCCTTGTTTCATGGAATCAGGTAAGAGCTGAACCTACACTTGGTGTGGCTGATGCTCCTACAGTGGTGGAGGTGCCGGACTCTGCCCCATTGTGCAGTAATACTAAGGTGTTTGAAGCTATGAGACTGAAATCATGGAAATTAGTCACCCCGGCTGTCTATACTACAAAAAAAAAGATGAGTGTGAATGATTCTGAATTGGTAAATATCACTACTCTTTCAGAATTACTTGAAGTTGATAAACAGAATGATAATGCTCAAATTAGTTTGGATGATGCTGCTGTTATTTCTTCATTGAATGTTGGGAATGAGTCTAATACTTTTGGGGAAGCTCTTGCTCCTGCATTCACTGAAAAGTCTGGTTCTGGCTCTGATGGTGCTCCAGTTGTTGTTGGTGCAGCTCCTAGTGGTGGGGTTGGTACTGTTGGTTCTGTAGTGGTGGAAGAGCAGGTGCTTGATGCACCTTGTTCTACTAGAACTGCTAATAATGATGTGGTTGCTCTTAATGGTGATTTCCTTGGGGATAATGCAACTAAGGCTGTAGATGATGTTGCTTCTTGGGCTCAATTGGTCAAGAAAAATAGGGAACCTTCTGATGAGGTGGTGGTTTTGTTTGAAGAAGTTGATAGTGTGACACCTAACACTGTGCTGTTGGAAGAAGAGGACTTGAATGATGATAGTATGGAGAAGTTAAGTCTTATTGGTATTTTTCCCCTTAAATTTCCTGGTAGGGATCTTTGTTCGAAAATTGTGAACTCTTGGCCTAGGAAATGTAGATATCACTATCATAACTCTGGTTTGATAGTGTTTCTGTTTGAGCAAGAATCTGATCTTAATGATGTTTTGCAGGCTGGTCCCTTTTATGCCTTTGGGAAGCCTCTACTTTTGAAAAAGATGCATATGTTGTTCAATTTAAGCAAAGAGGCTTGTTCTGTGGTCCCTGTCTGGATTCAATTGCCTAACCTCCTTTTAAGGCTCTGGAAAGACAAGTGTTTGAGCAAGATCTGTTCTTTTACTGGAAATGCTCAGTACACTAATAAAGTTACAGCCTCAAGAAAGGTTTTGAGTTTTGCTAGATGCCTTGTGGAAGTGGATCTCAAGATGAAATTGCCCTCTATGATTCCTATTACAATGCATGATGGTAATGTTTTTTTGCAACCTGTCCTGTATGAAGAAATGCCTAAGTTTTGTACCAAGTGTAATAAACTAAGGCATAATGTTGCTGGATGTGATGACTCCAAGATAGAAGTCCCTACTTTGTATGTGGCTAGGTCAAAAAAACCTAATGCTGGTTCTACCAAGCCTAATACCTCAAAAAAGATGAAAGTGGTTGTCATTTCTGATAATGGTACTTGTGATAGTGCTCTTGTTGCTGATTCTGCTCATGTTTCTGCTGCTATCCCTATTGATAAGGATCCTGTTTCTGGGGATTTAGCAAATGACAAAGGTAAAGAAGTGGCTGAGAATAATAAAGGAAAGAATGTTGTTGAGAATCAGGCACCTACCCCTACTACTAACACTTTTGATGTGTTATATCTAGATAAGAGATCTAATTGGGCAGATAAGGTGGAGTTAGGTGATTAGGGGGATAAAGGAAGCAATGTGGCATCCAGTTCAAAGAAATCTAAGAAGAAGAAGAAAAATAACAGACATAACACTGATAGTGTTGCTGGAAATTTAAACAATGCAAATGGTTCTGTCTCTAGAGGTAGATCACCTCTAGCTAGACAAAAATGATAGGTTTTTGGAATATTAGAGGGTTCAATAAGGTCACCAAAAAATCTGTTGTTATCAAATTTCCTAGGCAGCATCAAATTACCTTATTTGGAATCCTTGAGACGAAGCTGTCTCAAAATAACTTGGAATACTTTTTTAGCAACAAAATTCCTTCTTGAAAGTCTGTTAATAACTTTGAGCATCTGTCAGTAAAAGAATGTTGGTAGTATGAGATACTTCTTTTATTGATGTTGAGGATTTGTAAGTTGATGTTCAGTGGATTCAATGCAAGTTGAAGATTTTGGTCATATGGGAATGTTTTCTTGTCACTTTTGTCTATGGTCTACACTCTGTTGGTGATAGGAGGGCTATGTGGGATAGAATTATGGAGTTAAGTGTTTGTTCACTTCTTCCTTGGATGGTTCTAGGTGATTACCATTTTGTTCTATCTGTGGAGGATAAATTGAATGGGAATGTGCCAACTGAATATGAGATGCAAGATGGTGTTGATTGTTGCTTGGATGCTAATCTTTCTGATTTGAACTCCTCTGGTGAGTACTTCACTTGGACTTCATGTGGTGTTTTAACAACGATTGATAGGGTTATGGTTAATGCCTCCTGGTATGATTGGAACCTGGATGCTCTTGCTTTTTTGAACCTCCTGGTCTTCACTCTAATCACTCTCCTTGTAGAATTGCTCTATCTACTGATTCTGTCAATAGAATGAAGCCCTTCAAGTTCTTTAATATGTGGATGCAACATGATAGCTATAATTATGTTCTTGCTCAAAGTTAGAGCCAGGATGTTTCTGGTACTGCCATGTACCAACTTTGCAAAAGGCTTAAGCAACCTTTGAAAATTTTGAATAAGAAGCACTACGCACATATCTCTATCAGATCTGAGAATGCTCTTTTGGTGCTTGGGGAACTGCAAGCACAGTACAATCTAATGCCTAGTGAGTCTCCGGCATCCCAGATTTTGGAACAAAAAATATTTTTCATGGTTTGGAGGTTGTTGAGGCTAGTTTTCTATCCCAGAAAGCAAAAGTACTATATATGAAGCTTAGTGACAGGGGTTCCAAGTTTTTTCATTCTTTGGTGAAAAGGAACAATGCTCGGAAGCACATTTCTTCTGTTAAACTTGCTGATAATACCTTTACTACCTCTTATGATCATATTGGGGAGGCTTTAGTTAGTTTCTACACTGATTTGTTGGGTACTGAGGTTATGGCCACTCCTATAGATCGGGATGTTGTTAATGCTTGCCCTGCTATTCCTAGTGATTGTTTTGATGATCTTCTAACGGAGGTGACTGATGTGGATGTCAAAGAGGCCTTGTTTTCTTTCTCTGATGACAAATCGCCTGGTCCAGATGGTTATTCAGCTGGTTTCTTCAAAAAGTCCTGGGAAACTGTTGGTACTGATTTCACTAATGCAGTGTTGGAGTTTTTCCACAATGATTCTATCTTGAAATAGATCAATCATGCAATTATTTCTTTGATCCCAAAGACTACACATGCCACCACTGTTGGTGATTACAGGCCTATCTCCTGTTGTAATGTTACTTATAAGGTGATTTCCAAGATTTTGGCTAACAGATTATCTGCTTGTTTGCCTAATCTTATTGATGAGGCTCAGACATGTTTTGTGGATGGTGGGGCCATGACAGATAATATTTTCCTATGTCAAGACCTAATTAGGCATTATGGTGTCATGAGGGGCCCTCCTAGATGTCTGATCAAGGTGGACATCAAAAGGCTTTTGATTCTCATCCATTGGTCCTTTTGGAGGTCAGTAATGAGGGGTTTGGTTTCCTGACGTGTTTGTGAAGTGGATCATATTTTGTGTCTCTATTGCTTCATACTCTTTGTCTATTGATGGTGAATGAAAGGATTTTTTCCAGGCAAGATGGGCCTTAGGCAAGGTGATCCCATATCTCCCTTCTTGTTTGTTATTGGCATGGAATACTTTTCTAGAATGTTGAGGATTTTAGGGGAGGATTTTGAGTTTAATTATCATGCTGGTTGCAAGAATCTGAAGATCAATCATCTTGCCTTTGCTGGTGATTTGATGCTTTTTGCTAGAGGTGATCCTATCTCTGTCACCCTCTTGATGAATTGTTTAACTGTCTTTGGTGAATGTTCTGGTCTTTTAGCTAATTTTCTCAAGTCAGACATGTTTTGTGCTGGTCTATCTGGTGATAAAAAGGAAGAATTACTTGATATTTCTGGTTTAAAAGAAGGTGTTTTGCCTATTAGGTATTTGGGGATTCCTTTATGTGCTGTTAGGCTCAATGTTGTTCACTATAATCCCTTATTTGCCTCTTTGAGGGATTATTTCTGTAAATGGAAAGGTTCTACTCTATCTTATGCTGGTAGGCTTCAACATATTTCCTCTCATATGACCTCTTTTTTTTGCAGTTTTTGAGTGTTGTTAAGTGTTTAGTGACTGTTGTTTCTAGTAGCATATAACCTTAGGGGTCTTATGCTGACTGAAATCAACAAATCTAACCGCTTCTCAACACTGTGTAGGTTTTAGTCTAGCTTTCTTTTTTGTCTAGGATGTAATTTCTTATATTTTGCATACCTTAGTTGAAATATATATTTACACACATTTAACCCAAAAAAAACGAAAGAAAAGAAATTGTATTAAACTTGGGAGGTGCAGGCTATTGAAAGCCTGGGCTTGATGTTTCTTTTTCTATTTTTTTATTTTTTTATTTTTTTGGATAATCAGAATAATAAATAACTTTTATCCCGAACTTTAATGTCGCGTCATTTCTTTTTCCGAACTCCGTTTTAGTTGATTCTCGTCACGTCGCGCTCTTTGTCACACTCTCTATCACGCCGTGCCTAACAAACAAAAACAAGAAAACCAAGAGTGACCCATACCAATAAAGCGCACACGAATCACCCAAAAATGTCTAGATTTTGGACGTAAATGTCTTTCGTCTCGTGGTTCGTGTTATGGTGAAAAGTGCCTATAAAAACCACTTAACTCCCCCAAAATCACATCGAACAGGCTACAAATAGGGGCTAAAATGCATACAAAATTATAGAAAAGTTGACTCTCATCAACTGCTCAGGCTTTGGTGCATGCCTAGACAATGATACCCACACAATAGACCCCCTGGCCTTCTCAAAGTTCTCATGGTTGTGTCCATTTTGGCCCTGGAACACCTTGGTTTTAGAAAGTGTGTTAGAGAATTCAGCCCACAAATTCTCACCGAAGCGGCCCCACTTGCACTTACATAGGTGACCTCCTACAAAGAGTACTATGCAATACCCCACTTGGCTTAACCAAGATATAGGAATCATTAAAAGCTTTATTCTTAACCCAAACCTTCAGCAGACAACACTTTTGTTCTGACAGAATGGGTAAGTGCTAGCTGTCACTCGTAACTTAGTTGTCCCTTTTGAACTATGATCTTGGGATCTCTAGTCACTATGGTTGGGTTGTCATTATAAGGGAACATGCGTAATAGGCTTAAGTCCTATTCCGTTTGTCAAGATTGACATCTGATTTCTAGGTAAACCTTTAGTTAGCGGATCCGCAAGATTCTCCTTTGATTGTATGTAATCAATGGAAATCACGCCATTAGAGATCAATTGTTTGAAGGTATTATGTCTACGACGTATGTGTCGAGACTTACCATTATACATGCAGCTTTGTGCATGTCATATATCCAACATACTATCACAATGTATGCCAATAGGAGGAATTGGCTTTGACCAACAAGGAATATCCTCTAAAAAATTCCGAAGCCATCTTGCTTCTTCTCCAGCTTGTCTAATGCAATAAACTCAGATTCCATAGTGGATCGAGCTCTGAGTGTTTGCTTTGAGGATTTCTAGGACACTGCACCACTACCAATAGTGAATACATATCCACTGGTGGATTTTGAATCCTTACAGTCAGATATCCAGTTTGCATCACAGTATCCTTCCAATACTGGTGGATATCTTGTATATTGTATTTCGAGGTTCATTGTAACCTTCAAATACCTTAACATCCTGTCAAGGGCTATCCAATGATCCTCACTTGGATTACTAGTGAACTTACTCAATTTATTCACTGCACAGGCCAAGTTTGGTCTTGTACAATTTGTAATGTACATCAGACTACCAATCACTTGTGAGTATTACGATTGTCTAACAGGTTCACCTCTATTTTTGGCCAAGTGTTTACTTAAGTCAAGTGGAGTTTTAACATGACTCTTGTCAAAAGCATTAAATCTTTTAAGAACAGACTCTACATAGTGAGCCTGTGACAACATCAATCCATCATATGTTTTTGAGATTTTAATCCCAAGTATGACATCAGCAACTCCCATATCCTTCATCTCGAAGCTCTTAGTCAACATTCTCTTAGTGATCACGATGAAATCATGATCACTTCCCATGATTAGTATGTCGTCCACATATAAACATACTATCACGTAGCCTTTAGGTGTTGTCTTTATGTAGACACACTTATCACATTCATTAATTCTAAATCCATTGGCCATCATTGTTTGGTCAAATTTCAAATGCCACTATTTAGGTGCTTGCTTAAGCCCATACAGTGATTTCACAAGTTTACAGACTTTCCTTTCTTGACATGGAACCACAAACCCTTCAAGTTGTTCCGTATAAATTTCTTCTTCTAACTCACCATTTAAGAAAGCTGTTTTAACATCCATTTGATGGATTTCCAGGTTAAATAGCACAGCAATGGAAATCACAATACGTATAGACGTAATTCTCGTGACTGGAGTGTATGTATCAAAATAATCTTGGGCTTCCGTTTGTCTGTACCCTTTGGATACCAACCTGGCCTTGTATTTATCAATAGATCCATCCGCTTTCATTTTCTTCTTGAAAATCCACTTACATTCGATTGGTTTATCTCCGGGTGGAAGATCAACCAACTCCAAAGAATGATTTTGCAAGATGGATTCTATTTCACTATTGATAGGCTCTTTCTAGAATGGTGCTTCTAAAGTAGACATAGCCTCATCAAATGTCCTTGGATCATCCTCTACCATATAGGTAAGGAAATCAGGACCAAAAGACGTTGAAGTCCTTGTCCTTTTACTTCTGTGTGGTTCCTTCCTTTCCTGATGATCATTTGATTCATCATGTGTTATTTCATCAGAAGTTCTCTTAGAACTTGAACCTTATTTCTCCTTGTCTTTGCAAGGAAAGGTCTTCTCAATAAATACAACATTCCTTGACCAATAATTGTATTTTCATGAACGTCAAGAATGTCTGATTTATGAACCAGAAATCGATAGGCACTACTATTAATTGTGTAACCAATAAAGATGCAATCAATTGTCTTAGGCCCAATTTTTACTTGCTTAGGTATTTCTACCTTTTCTAGGCACCCCACACCTTTAGAATTTTGTAGTTAGGTTTGTGACCCTTCCACAATTCATAAGGTGTCTCATCCCTTTTCTTGGATGGTATCCGGTTTAAAATGAAGTTTGCCGAGAGGATCGCCTCCCCCCATAAGTTCTGGAGTAAACCCAAACTGATCAATATAGCATTCATCATTTCTTTAAGTGTTATGTTCTTTCATTCAGCAACACCATTCGATTGTGGTGAATATGGCGCGGTTTTTGATGAATTATTCCGGATTCCAAACAAAATTCATCAAAAGGTGCGTCGTATTCTCCACCTCGATCACTACGAATTGCTTTAATTTGTTTGCTAAGTTGATTCTCAACTTCATTTTTATAATGCTTGAAAGCATCGAATGCCTCATCTTTACTACGCAATAAATACACGTAACAATAGTTTGTGCTATCGTCGATAAAAGTTACTGAGTATTTTTTACCGCCTCTGGTTTGTACAAACTTTAAATTATATATATCCGTATGAATTAAATTCAAATTTTCATTAAATCTTTCAACACTTGGAAACGGTAACTTAGTCATTTTTGCTTCAATACATGTATGGCATTTTTTATTTTCATCAAATTGTAGTTTAGGCAATAAATCAAAATTCATCAATCTACGAACAGATTTGAAGTTTGCATGACCTAATCTACAATGCCATAAATTAGATGACTCAAGAAAGTACACAGATGTAGTAGCATTCATATTAGCATCATCAGAGTTTACAGAATTACGCACAACGGCCTTAGGAATCACAGTCATAATGTTAAGCTTAAACATGCCATATACACCTTAACCCCTCCCAATAAATTGTCCATTATTACACAAAGTAAATTTCCTGAATAAAAAACTAACTTAAAACCATTGTTAACAAGACGAGAACCGGACATCAAATTTTTGCGAATATCCGGAACATGCAACACGTTGTTCAACGTCAAGTGCTTCTCGGATGTCATCTTCAAAAGAATTTTTCCTTAGCCTTCCACCTTTGAGGTTGCCGAATTTCCCATGAACAACTATTCACCATCCACTTTTTGATAGTCCGAAAATATTGCTTTGACGGCACAAACATGGCGTATAACACCAGTGTCTATAAACCATTCCCGTGGATTTCCAACAGTGTTGCATTCAGATACAACCGCTGACAGGTTCAACTCACCAACCATATTTGTCACGATCTCAGCAGCATTGATCTAATTGTTTTTCTTTGGATTTCGGCATTCAGCCCTTCTATGTCCCGGCTTATTGAAACAAGTGCCTTGGAAGCCCTCGTCTTCTTTCTTCTAATTTTTTCCTTTGGAACTTGATGCACCACCGGCATTGAAATTTCGCTTATTGCCTTATTTCGACCCGAACAGAACTCCACCAAATGTTCTTTGGACTGTCCAATGTGCCCACCTTTGTTTAGTTGCTTGTTATTTTCCTCAACACGCAATTTCACCACAAGTTTGTACATAGTTATCTCTTTATTTTTATGCTTCAGATAATTTTTAAAATCCTTCCTCGATGGTGGAAGTTTATCTATTATTGCAGCAACTTGGAAATGTTCGTTTATAACCAATCCTTCTTCATGACATTCAGAGATAATCACCTGTAATTCTTCCATCTGACTCACGACAGTTTTGGATTCCGTCATTTTGTACTACATAGATCTGTCGACAATGAGTTTTCCTTTGCCTGCATCCTCCGTCTTGTACTTCATCTCGAGTGCCTGCAACAAATCTTTAGCACTTTTGTACATAGAATAAACACTATACAATGTGTTATCAAGATAGTTTAGGATATAGTTTGCAAAGAAAATCAGAATGCTTCCAAGCATCCAATGCAGTTAGGGATGCTTTGTGATTTTCCCGCTCTTGTACTTCAAGAGGATCCTCGGTTAGCCATTTTGCTAGACTCAAGGTATTCAGATAGAACAACATTTTCGGTGCCATCTTTTGAAATTTTGTCCGTTGAATTTCTCGGGCTTTTCGTGGTGTGAAGAACTTGTGCCTTGCACCGGTGCAACAATAGGATGCACCACATTTAGAGGTAAACCGCTTGTGCTTTCAAACGTTCCTTCCATTTCTGTTCAATGACAAAAGATCAACAATTATTTGCAAAACAAAATTTTGTAGTGCACACTTTTCAACAATGGTGTACATGTCAATTTTAAAAAATCACGGACCAAATACACAAGTAAAATTATTGGTTTCACAATCTACAAGATGAAACAAACAACTTTGATTCTTTAAGTTGTTAGAAATGGTGTAGTATTTCCAAAGTATTTTCCAATACAAAACAAGGTACAAAGTCGTGACAATTTTCCTGTAAAATGTAAAATTATTTTTCTGAGCATAAAGTTGTAGATTTTTGTTTCTACAAATTTTAGCACGGACTTGTAAGATATGTTTCTACAAATGGCTGTAGATTTTAATGCAAGTAGTAGATGCAAACTACAACAATTTTTACAAACCAAATACACAGGTTAACGGATGCGCAATTATGACTTAAGATTATTAGAAAAATAGTAGTGTATCGGTTTGCTAATTTTCTGAGAGATGAATAACATGAATTTGTAGAAACACAAATCTGAGGAAATAAACACATAACATGAAAAACTTTATTCATATGTTCATAGTATGCAACACATAGAAACAGAAAATGCAGAAAGCAAAATGTAAACGTGAAAACTTATTTTGACCGAGACGAGTTTAGAACTCTGTCCTTAAGACATAATTGTCCCGCCTATGGTGCACACGGTTTATAGCAATATGTATCCCAAGATACAACAATCTACCTTTCCAGGTTCTTGCACTTGAATAAGGAAAGCAACGAACTGATTGAGCCTTTGTTTATCTCTGACAATGCAAGTGTTTGAGTGTTTATTTCTGCAGAGCGATGGTAAGAAAATGTTGTGTACTTTTCATTCAGGATGTTGTCTATTTATAGAAGAGTAATTGAGGCAAATGAACAGATTTATCTGTTAAAATTCGCAGCAACAGGAAGGATGCAACTGTTGTAAAATGCCAGTTGGAGCAGCTTTGAACAGATGCTTCCTTTTCTGAATTTATTTGTTGCATTAATTCAGAATTACATGGTGAGTTGGTCCAAAAAATTTAATCCTTGAACCGAGCCAAGCCCGAGCCCGAACCGAGCCGGCCAGCAGCGGCGGCGCGCGCGCGTGTACCAACAAACATCTACGTCTTCCCTAATTTACAAAAGTCTCTTGTCCATTGGGGCTTGCCCCTCTATGAAACTCTCCCACTTATATAGTGTGCATTTTAAGTTTCATTACCTATGTAGAACAAATGGAACACACTTCCATTACAACACCCACATAAATTACTCTACCTTTAGGCATTAATTTCTCATTCACCCGATATCGGAATCGAGTGATTCAAAAGCCTAACATCAACTACTATCTTATTAGTTTCCAAAACTGGTTTTAGCTCCCGGAAATTCATTCCGCAAGTCATTCCAAATCGAGTCTCAAGTGGACTGTTCGCCACTTATACTTAGACCCGGTTTGAGCTAAAACTCATTAAAATTCCAACACCTTTGACATTTGAATATTTTTGTGAAGCATGTGCAAAAGGAAAACTTATTGTACGTCCTTCTCGTACTAAAGTTGGAATTGAATCCCCTATTCCCCTTGAAATGATTCATGGGGATATATGTGGACCGATACATCCATCATCAGGAGCATTTCAATATTTTGTGGTCTTAATTGATGCTTCCACTCGGTGGGCTCATATCTGCCTATTGTCTATACGGAATTATGCATTTGCCAGATTTATTGTAAAATAATTGAACTCAGAGCCCAATTCCCTGATTATAATATTAAATCTAGTCGTATGAATAATGCTGGTGAGTTCACATAAAAAACATTGTATGATTATTATATGGCATTAGACATTAAAGTGGAGCATCCAATTTCCTATGTTCACACTCAAAATGGTGTAGCTGAATCTTTGATTAAGCGTGTTAAATAAATCGCTAGACCACCGCTCAGGGACGGACGCAATGTACACAAGGGGGGTGCACGGCCCCCACTCAACTTTTCGTGCGAAGTTATTAAAATACCCCTCTAATAGTATTAAAGATCATGTATGTATATTATTTCAGACAAATTCTAATGTATTCTCTTATTTAGCTCAACGGGTTAGAAGAATAACTACTATACTTGAGGTCACTTGTTCAAAACCCGGTTGCTTTACCTTTTTTAACAATTTTTTTTTTTAATTTGGCCCCCACTGGAAAAAATTCCTGGGTCCGTCACTGCCACCGCTACAAAAGTCCAACTTACCCAAATCATGTTGAGGACATGCAGTCTTGCTTGTTGCTGCTTTAATTCAAATTTGGCCAACTGCATATCATGATTTCTCTCCAACCAACTTGTGCGTGGTCAAGATCAAGAACCAAACATGAAACATTTCCCATTTACGAATTTTTGGTTGTGCAATTATGTGCCTATATCACCACCAAAGCGTACATCTATGGACCGTCGACGTAAATTAGGTATTTACATTGGTTATGAATCTCCGTTTATTCTTAAATACCTAGAGCCCATGATAGGGAATCATTTTACAGCTCGATACGTTGACTGCATAATTGATGAAGATTATTTCCCGACATTAGAGGGAGATAAAAGCCTAAAATCAAAGGAATGCCGAGAAATTGCATGGGATGTATCAGCAAGTAAATGCACCATAGAGAATGGAAATTCCTAAGAAAAAGGGTTTTTTCGCAGAGTGAAGAAGATGGAAAGCTGCGGCAGGGAAAAGATGATAATTTTCGAGGAATGAAAGTAAGGGTAGTGATGTAATTTTAAATTAAGACTGAAAATTGAATGCCCTGGCATTAATTTAAATGCGTTGCCCATACCAGGAGCCTTTTTTTGACAGCCCCAGTCTGAAATGACAATGAGTTATCAAATCAATCAGCCTCAGCAGTAAGCAATTGGTGCAAAAGATAAGAATCCGCGGAAGACAAAATCTAATAAAGAATCTTTATCACTCTTGATCAAGTGTTCAAGAACGGGTATTAGTACCATAAATGATATGATTAGCTTAGTATCATGAGTTAACGCGTAACATAGAATAGTTTTTTTTGGAGTGGGCAGATCAATCCAATATCAAACTCCTATCCTCGTAAGATGGCACTAAAAAATAGAAAATTGAGTAGGATCCCCACCCCCACAGGGCCCACATCCCATTGAACTGGTGCGCACTTAATACATAATTTTTCTTTTTAAAAAGATTAAAAAAAAAAATACATAATTTTCTACTCCAAGCAATTAATGCAGACGAATTTGGGTATTGACTAACAAGTCAGATAGACAGAGTGTGCGGAAACTATGATAATAAAGTCAAACCTTTTGTCATCATTTCAACTAACAAGAGTCGCCTCGCCTTGGGACGAATTTTATAATGCAGTTTTTCTTTTTTTCCGTATTAATAACTTAATCACTAGTATCAATTTTACCTTAACTTTCCCTTTCACATCATTGACTGTTTTTGTTTTTTTTTCGAGGCTTTCAGTTGAGTTCGCCAACCTGTTCGACGGATTGCTTCATTTAAAGATTGTGGGTCGCTGAAGTGTTTATTTTTAAAACAGTTCTGCTTGTGGTTTACGATTTCGTACTTACTTTCTGATCTAGGATCTGAAACCAGGACAGTTCTTGAATTCTGCAGATATTTTAGCTTTGTTAGCTAGTTGGAAGTCCAGTTTTCTCGGCTTTTATTTTTTCGCGTTGTGGGGTTTTTGGGATCTTGGCCCTTGAATTGCTCTATATCTGGGATTGAATTTCATATATCTCTGCGTCTCAGATTATTTGATGTGGGTTGAAGATCTTGATGAGATTCTTTGTGGTTCTACCGGCTTAAGTTGCTGCTATTTGAAGTGGAACTTTTGCTTCATCACTTGGAATTCGTCTGCTTGCAGAGTTCAGTGCAGGTGCAGTCATGCCTAATTGAATTGACTCTATGGTTTTTATCTTGATTAGTAGAGTTGATCTTTTTATTGGTTTCAATATGGTGCTCCTAAATTTTGCCTATATGACTTGTCTTAATTGGTTATTATGGGCTTGTGTGATGTATTCATGTTTAAGTCTTCAGCAAACCCCAGGCCAAAGTTGTCATCCAATTGATTTTTTAGCATTAAAGGAATTTGCAGGCAATTTGACTAATGGAACTATTATCTCAGCTTGGTCCAATGAACCTAACTGTTGTAAGTGGTATGGTGTTGTCTGTGATGATGCAAACAGAGTGATCATGTTAAATGTCTCCTCAAAAGGTTTGCAGGGAGTGATTTCTGAGTCTTTGGGCAGTTTAGATCATCTTCAGATTCTTGATCTTTCACACAATTATCTCAAAGCTGGGTTGCCTTTTGGTGTTTCTAATCTAAAGCAGTTGGAATCTCTTGATGTTAGCCACAACACGCTAGCTGGATCTATCGGGGGAGCAATTTTTGGGTTGAAATGGATCAAGTCATTGAATCTTTCCAGCAATTTATTGACTGGAAATTTTACCAACTTTGGTCAATTCCTCAATCTTATAGAGCTGAATATAAGCAATAATGCATTTACAGCGTCCTTGAATCTCAACTTTGTAATATCTCTACAGAAATACGGGTTCTAGATTTATCACAAAACCGCTTTTCTGGAGGCCTTGAAGTCTTGGACAATTGTAGTTTGTCTTTACAGAAGCTACATTTAGATCATAACTTATTTTCAGGGCTCCTCCCTGAGGCCTTGTACTCCATGTCTTTTTTGGAGCAGCTTTCTCTATCTGCCAATAATTTCTCTGGCCCTTTGAGCGATAAACTCGGTGAGCTTTGAATCTCACTTCATTATGTTTAGATGGGAACCGTTTTCTGGTACTATTCCTGATGTGTTTAAGAATCTATCACTACTAGAAGTGTTGGTTGTCAGTTCAAATTCTTTGTCTGGGCCACTGCCTCTGAGCCTGGAGGCGTGTTCTAAGCTACGAGTGCTAGATCTTGAACAATTCCTTGCACGGTGTTATTAGCCTCAATTTTACTGGATTAACTAGTCTGTATAACCTTGATCTTGCTACTAATCGCTTTACTGGTCCCCTGCCTGATTCTCTCTCTACCTGCAAGAAACTAAAGGTTTTGAGTCTAGCAAAGAATGAGCTTACTGGCCAGGTCCCTGAGAGTTATGGAAATTTATCGTCTCTTACTTTCCTGTCGTTGTCCAATAACAGTTTCGTGAACTTATATAGTGCACTGCCCGTTCTACAGAACTGTAAGAGTCTGTCCACCCTCATCCTCACCGAGAACTTCCGAGGTGAAGAAATTCCGCAGAATGTGGATGGATTTGAGAATTTGATGGTTTTTGCTCTAGGAAATTGTGGTTTGACTGGTGAAATACCAAATTGGTTATTGAACTGTAGCAAGTTACAAGTTCTTGACTTCTCCTGGAATCATTTGAGTGGTACTATTCCTCCTTGGATTGGCCAAATGGATAATTTATTCTACATGGATTTCTCAAACAATTCTCTAACTGGAGAACTTCCAAAGGAGTTGATGGATATGAAGGCCCTTATTTCTGCAAATAGCAGTTCTGCAATTATTAACCCAACAACAGGGATTCCGCTGTTTGTTAAGCGGAATCGGAGTTCTAGTGGTTTGCAGTATAATCAAGCTTCAAGTTTTCCTCCATCTATATTGTTGAGCAACAACAGATTAAATGGATCGATTTTTCCCGAGATTGGACAGCTAAAGCAACTTCATGATCTTGATCTGAGCAAAAATAATATATCAGGAACCATCCCTCCCTCCATTGGTAACATGGTGAATCTGGAGCTATTGGATTTATCATTCAATGATCTTTATGGATCAATTCCTTTATCCTTAAATAAGCTGACTTTCTTGTCGAGATTTTGTGTTGCAAATAATCACTTGCAGGGACCTGTTCCAACAGGTGGCCAGTTTCTTAGTTTTCCAACCTCGAGTTTTGAAGGTAATCCTGGACTTTGTGGCAAGCTACTTTCCCCATGTGCAGCTAATCATATAGTAGATCTCCATCCTTCCATGCCACCAGCTGGTAAAAAAAGCAAGTTTGGCCATGGCGGTATACTTGGCTTGGCAGTAGGTGTAGGAGTTGGGATTGCTATCATCCTTGCCCTTATTCTAGTTAATTTGTCAAGAAGGGATCCACAATGTCCAGTTCAAGACCAGGAGGATGAAATTCATGGGCCACCTAGATATTCGGACGCATTAGGGAATTCAAAGATGGTTCTTTTCTTAAACGCCGAATGCAAGGATCTTACAGCCACAGATTTGTTGAAGGCAACCAACAATTTCAGCCAATCAAACATCATTGGCTGTGGCGGGTTCGGTTTGGTATATAAAGCGGATCTTCCGAATGGCTCGAAAGCTGCAGTCAAGAAACTATCCGGTGATTGTGGACAGATGGAACGTGAATTTCAAGCAGAAGTCGAAGCCTTATCACGAGCTCAGCATAAAAACCTCGTAGCTCTTCAAGGCTACTGCAAATACGGTACTGACCGGCTCTTAATTTACTCATACATGGAAAACGGAAGCTTGGATTACTGGTTGCACGAAACATTTGATGGGACTTCAAGCCTTAACTGGGAAACAAGATTAAAGATAGCTCAAGGGGCAGCCCGTGGATTGGCCTATTTACACAAAGAGCCGAATATAATTCATCGAGACATTAAAAGCAGCAATATTCTTTTGGATGAAAGGCTTGAAGCTCATCTAGCTGATTTTGGTCTCTCGAGGTTACTACATCCGTGCGATCGCATGTAACTCACGGTTTGGTTGGCACCTTGGGATACATACCGCTGAATATAGTCAAACATTGACCGCGACTTTCCGGGGTGATGTTTATAGTTTTGGGGTTGTTCTTCTTGAGCTTCTTACGGGAAGGAGACCTATGGAAGTTAGTAAGGGAGCGAATTGCCGGGATTTGGTGTAAGTGGTTGTTTCAGATGAAAGCAGAGAAGAAAGTGGAGCAGATATTTGATTCATTCATATGGAATAAAGATTCTGAAAAGCAACTAATAGAAGTGCTTTCTATAGCATGTAAATGTATAGACAAGGATCCAAGAAGTAGACCCTCTATTGATCAAGTTGTTTCATGGCTTGATGCAATTGAGACTGATAAAATAAAGCTAGAAAATAATTCCCATGTTTACAACTGATGAATGTAGCAAATATAAAGAAACTGCATTTTGGGGTTTTTCTAAAGTGCTTTGGGTTTGAAAACCAATTTGCTGCTTTACATTTTCTGTTATAACTCCATTTGTATAAGATAGATGTTGTATGTTCTTGATAATATTTTAAGGAAGTCGTCTCATCCGTCACAATTTCAATGAAAAAATAAGAATGTAGAGCTTTTCTTTTTCTTTTAATTCAAACAATCATACACCTATTTCAAAACCTAATGCTTTTTCTCACAAAAAAAAAAAAAAAAAAAAAAAAAAAAAAAAAAAAAAAAACCACCTAAGGCTCAGAGTTAGAGACGGTTTACACATATGCAGTATTAGGATACTGACGTTTTACATTAGTCAGTGATGATACTCAAAATGTTATTAGGAGTTGACGATCATCCAATAAAATATTAAAAAAGAGTATACATAAAGGTGACAACCAGTATAATGTCAGTCTTAAATGAGAAATCATATTGTCTCTATGGGAATCCAAAGTAAGTTAGGTGAATTAAGTCGAATTTAACTTATTACTATGCCCTTCGTTTATTTTTAACTGTCCCACCTGACAAAAGCACACATATCAAGAAGAGAAGTTAATATTTTGACTTTAATATAGTTAATGTTTTTATTTTAATAATAAAATGACAATAACACCCTTTTAGTATAATTAATTCAATATTGTTTTCACTCCCACCTATTAATAAATAATGGTAGATTTTAAAAAACACAATAAATAGTGATTTGGAAATGTAAATACATAAAATAAAAGGAATTTTAATTTTTAACAACTACGATAGTTAAATATACGGGCGGTGGGTCTAAAGGACAATATAAGATGGTAAATTATGAAATAGAATGAAAAAAAAAGAAGACATTTGGTTGAGAAGACAAAAAAGAAGAGATGTATAAAAATACCCTTAATGATAATTAAAGATATTTTTATTTTGTTTTTAGCAAAATCGGGTAAATTAACAAACGTTACTACATTTTCCTTGAAATGTTCAAAGTCAAAATATCACTCCGTTTTTCGCGTTTCCATTGTTTCGGTAGCTTTCATACCCTACTTGGGAAGGAGGCACGATAGGGATTTGTGTCACGCTAGAAGATCGTGCGCATTCATGAAAAAATGTCGAAACGTTACTACTTTTTAGTGTGAAATGTTCTACGATTGTTTGGTTTATTCTTATATTATGTAGCAATGTTACTACTTCGTTGTTCAAATGTTACTACGTTGTTGTTTACATGTTACTACATCATAATCCAGCAGCAATAAAACAAGATTCCATACCAATAGATCAACGAATTTGAAAGCAAAATTGAAGAACTGAAACAAGATTTTTGCTGAATTAAAGAGTCCATAAAAATCACAAACATCCCAAATACTAGAGAGCAACACAGGACTCTATACAGACTCCAAAACATTATTTCATCAACAAAACACCCAAATTAGAAAATAAAAAGCATCAGTCAAAAAAAAAAATAAAAAGCATATTAACTTCTCTATGGTTGATCAACGAATTGAAAGCAAAATTGATCAACGTTTGAAAGAAAATAAAAAGCAATATGAAGGATTATTAAGAAGAAGAGGAGAATTTGGAGGAATTTGGGATGGTCGGATTCACCGGAATTGAGCGATTCACGGAATTTTAATTTTACATCAGGCGGTTTTTTTTGGTGATCGCCGGAATTTGAATTCACTGGCATTAATATTGTTGAATTTGAACAATTCACCGGAATTTGTAGCGGCTCTTCCAGTTCTCTTCCATTGAATTTGACAATAGGCGGTATTTTTGGTGGTCGCCGGCGGACAAACCACAAAATTTTGACATCAGTGATGAGCAGCGCAAATTGAGCAATTGATGCACCGCAAATTTGAACATTTGACGAGATCGGATCTTATCATTTGTTGTAGAAGAATGAGGAGCAATTTGTTGCAGAATGAAGAGGCGCGAGAATGAAGGAGGCTAGGGTTTTTACAGATTTTAGGATAATGGAGGAATGAGACTAGTTGTAATTATAAAGGGTATTTTTGGATTGATATTACTTTTTGTCCTTCTCAACCATTGCCATTTTTTGTTGTCCTTTTTACATAAATAAGATGTAAAATGGTCCTTTACAACCTTTTCCTATAAATAAGAGATAGTGTTTTTACGACATTAAATCAAAATGGTTTTTCCAAAAGTTATTTTTTATTTCTAATTTCTATACTAATTTTTTTGGGCTATAATTTGTACTCCACTCATTTTATCTCTACACCTACCTACCAGTACACCACACCGTTTTCACCAAATCGACCTTGTAAAAGTCGGTTTTGGAGTCAAAAACCGACTTTTCCTGGGTAGATTTAGAATTGACTCTGCTGGAAGTCAGTTTATGATTTCAGAACCGACTTTCACAAGTTTAATTTTATTGTGCTACATAGATAGTGTGGTGTACATAAAGGCCCCCATTTTTTCCGGTATAAAAGACAGTGATTGACATGGTCACATCAATGATGAGCTACGCTCGCTACCGATATCTTTACGGGGATATGCTCAGAAGCGCGATCTACATATTGAATGCGATGCCGGCAAAGTCATCACTCTGACACCACTTGGAGTTTGGAAGGGGCGTCGCGAAAGCATACGTCACTTTCGCATTTGGGGTTATCTGCACATGTCTTTGAATGACAAGACATCGAAGCTCTCAGACAGCGTCACAAAGTATGTATGTTTGTAGGCTACTCGAGGAGGAACACGTGGAGGTCTGTTTTTACGATCCGGAAGATAACAAGGTGATAGTTTCTACTAACGCATACGTTTTTGAAGATCAATATATGACCGACTTCTACCAAATAGGAGTTTTGATATATATATATATATATATATATATATATATATATATATATATATATATATTACATGTTATAACTTGTGTTATAAGCATGCTTCGTAATGTGTGGATGTCAATTAGATATAATATCTATCTCTGCCAAGTGTGTAAAATCTTAGCCATATTAACTAGTTCGTTTAATAAATGAAAATCTCACATAAAAGCGATAAATATATTGGATCGTAAATATATGATGTATGTATTGATGGATGTTTACTACATAAAAAGCGCGTATATAAGTGCGTGTGCTTTATTAATCGATCTGCATTTCGAATAATCTCAAAGAGAGATAAACTTGGCCGACTATGCAGCCACCCTCCCTTAGAGCATCCACTATGATACCTTTTAACACAATGTGAAAAGAAAGTGATACTACAAAACATCCACTATGGCTCATGTAAAGACACTGTGGGAGTGAAAACCGTGGAAGTGGTCGTGGGTCTGTACACGCCGGGTTCCACACTTGTGAACGCAAATCTAGGTACAAATATAAATATTTTTGTTTCCTCTCTCTTTTATTTGATCTTCCTCACTAAATTTGCAGGCAGAATCAATGCTTGTTCTATTTATTTTTCTTCTTCTAATTTCTGTAAATAAAACGATTGCAGAAACTTCAGATCTAGATATTTGGTTTTAGTTGCTCCGCGTCGGCGCCGGATCTCATGAAGGATGGAGATGGGTTCCTGTTGCAATTTTAAATCCTTTGGTTTCTTCACCTTCAATTTTGATTCTGGGATTTTTTTTTTTTTTTTTTGAAGAAGCAACAGAGGAAATAGAATGGAAAGAAAATAAATTGAGTTTTGTATCAGTTTGGATGTAATTCAGAGAGTTTGAATGTAAAATCCATGGAGCAGTTTTCATAGTCGACGGGAGGTGGTAGGGGAAGGAGGCGAATGGAATGGAAGGGAAGAAGAATACATTTTGTTTTTATTATTCTTTATTTTTGAAGTGTGTAAAAACAGACCATAGTGGATCTAAGTGTGTAAAAACAATAAGGTGGATAAAAAAGTGGTATGGAACACATCCACATCAGCATCACCATTGTGGATGCTCTTAGTCATTAAGTTTGGTATATATATATATACCTATTTATAATCTTTGGTTGGGAACTCAAAAGGTGTTCAGCGTGTTTTTTTTTTTCTTTGTTCGTTCGTTCAGGTAGAATCAAATTTTTTTTTTTTTTTTTTTTTTTTTTTTTGTGAAAGGTTTGAGTTAAATTGTTCCATTTTAGAATTCGATTGTATTTTTAATCTACATTAGCTTTAATTTATTCTTAATCTTATTATGTGTGTTGTCTTAAGATGTATCAGATTCCAATTTAATTACATTTGGAAAATGTCAAAAAGCACTCCACGTGTTTTTTTTTTTTCTTTGTTAGTTTAAGTGGTAGTGAGAAAAAAGTTTTTAATTTTATTTTTATTTTTATGTATCACGTTTCATATCCAACGAGTGTGTATGGCATGCAGCGTTGTCTTTGCCTTCATCTAGTATATATATATATATATATATATTAGTTGTACCTTCAGATAAGTAATAAGAATAGAATATATCCATCTGGGAAATTCTCTCCATTTAAGTTACTATCTTCTTTTACTTTCTTATTAGCTTATTATGTTTGAGCAAAGATTTGTGTACTTGGATTACATATATTTGATAACACCTTATCACTCTACCGATTAATCCTTCTAAATTCTGATAAACTACGGCGCAAGAGAAAGTTGTAAAAAAGGACGGCAAGGTTTAGTTTGAGCTTTAAGGTAGCATTCCTCCGGCAGCATAATAATGGATGATGGATATTCTATAGTATTTATCTATTATTTTATTTTATTGTTATATCGGGTATTCTGGATTTCTATTATTTAATCATCAATCGAGGATTATCTCTTACTACGGTGATCAATTATTTAGATTCCTATATTGATACATGTCCGGATATTCTATGGATCCATCTTATACGATATATGGATATCTATTATTGACCGATCAGAGTCAATAATTTATAATGGTGATATATTCTATCCCTGAGGTAAACTATGGAGGTAAAAGTTTATTTTATTCAATTCATGTATTATGATCAATATATCATACGGTGATATTATTATATATTGTAATATATAAATTATTGGTGAAAAGGATGATGCAATTACATTTCCGGAAGTGAATTGTTCAAACTATTAGTTTGATGCGTCAAATTATATAGATCCGTTTCCAGAAGTGAACGTGATTAAACTATATATTTAAGATGTGTCGGTTGACACAAATCTATTCCCAGAAGTGAATGATACGAAATGAAATATTCGAGGTGTACCTAATTACCCGTGTCCTTTCCCAGAAGTGAATAGGATCACCTAATGAAATGTATAAGTTAAATCAAATTTTATAGGCTCATTTCCAGAAGTGAATGTGACCTCATATATTTAAGATATATGAAACTACACGAGTCGGTTATCTGAAGTGAACGTGTCTAAATTATAATTATTAAAGATACATCAAATTATATGGGCTCAATCCCGGCAGTGAATATGAGTAAATTTAATATTTATGGTGTATCTGATTACGCATGTCAATCTCCAGAAGTGGATGTGACTAAACTCAAAATTTATGATGTGTCCGTTCCTCGAAGTGAATGTGGACAGTTAAAAATTATATATGTGTTGAGATACACAAGTCTGTTCCTAGAAGTGAACATGACAGAATCCAGATATTTTATACCGATATTTAAAGATGTATGGAATCACGTCGATCGAGTTCCATGTAGTGAAAAAATGACATAGATGAGAGTGTGATATTAAAATTGTCATAATAAATCTCACTAGAAGTGAGTTGATGACACTAGTGTGAAAATGATACATCGGTACAACCCGGTATACTATGAGTAAACTTTATATTTTATTATATAGTATATATTATATATACATACATATATATATTTTTATTTTTGTGTTTACTTTTGCATCACTTAGATTGAGTCCTGAAGACCAAGTCTAACATAAAAGATCATTTTGTCTTGTAGACAAATATGATTAGAAGATTTGATCACCTGAAGATGATCATTCATTTAAAGTATATATATAGATGGACTTGGAGTTCATCAGAAGCACTTGTATGCTTATAAAAGTGAATCTGAAATTCACAAGAATAAATACGGACTCGAAGTCCATATGAAATAGAATGATTTTCCAACGAATGACCTAAAGTCTAAAGAAAGAAAATTCAGTAAGAACATCGTGACACTTCTTTAATCCTCGTAAAAGGATTGTATTTATCGTTACGATAATATGCTCATGTAATAGCAATATTGAAAGAAGTGGTTTATGTTCAACAAGATGATTATCATAGAGTAATCATAAAACACGATCTATTTGGTTTAGTCAATTCCACTGAAGTGAATGTCACTAGATTCGTGATATAAAAAAGATCAAAGACTACTTTGATCAGTAGTATTAATAGTATAAATTACTTGTGCATTCATTTTTATAATAGGATATAGATAGCATACGAGTAATAGTTTTACATTTGTCATTTAATTTACTTCATAAACGTGTGTGCCTTCATAGACTAGATCGCGATCAATATATCTCTGACGGATATCACAAACGTTTGTCTTCTCGAATGGGAAGAATGGTCCACCCGAAGTGAATCAACATTGATACTATATTCCAGAAGAATAACGAAAATCGATTTTCACAATGTGGCATAGAAGGCCACTGGTCTCGTACTTGTCGTACGGCGAAATATCCGGATGAGAATAATGAAGCTTCAAAATCGTAGTAAAGGCAATGTCATGACAAATAATATATGTTACGGTCATCCTGAAGATGATCTAGATATGATAAATTTTGTTTATCATTTTTCAAAGTCTCAAGCGCAGTAAGTTGTGCGGATATCCCCTGATGTTGATATTAAATTGAGACATCGGATGAATTAAAAAGCTATAAATCTCTCGAAGAGATAATATACTTCTTCCCGATTGAGTCGATATCTCTTAATGTTTGTTGATACTCATATAAATGGATACACATTGACATGTAGAATCCCACATAGGGATATCACATCGAAATGTTGAATCCCACAAAGGGTCATTGTAAACTTACGTAGATATGACTTATAATGAAATTTTTTCTCGAGATTAGGGGGAGGAAAGTAAACTTAAAGTTTATAAATCTCGTGGAAGAACATTATATTAATGCACATTTTATCACCGGATGCATTTAATTACTCTGGAAGAGTGAGCAGCTGTAAATGCCCTGGTTAGATTAAATGTCACAAAAATGTTTGTCCAGAAGGACAATATTTGTCCCAGAAGGAAAAGTCCCAATAGGACATGGGAAGGAAAAGTCCCAGTAGGACATGAGATGATACGTATCAAATTAATGAAAATATCGATATAAGCGTTAAAGACCAATTGGCTTAATAAATAAAATTCCTCAAAAGAGGTTATGGCTATATTATTTATGAGAACTCTAGAAGTGTTAGACAGTTAGAAAATGATCGAGCATAAAATAATATAGTCTTTGAAGCTCTAGAAGAGCGATGACATACTCCAGATGAGTAATGAAATCATAAACCCTTGAAGAGGTCAAGGCTAGAAAATGTGAACAAATGTTGATAAATAATATGCGTGGAACAAATAATACATGGTTGTCATACATACATGAGGGGGAGAAATGAACCCGAAGATTCAATCCTTAGTGTTATTTTCTTGTGCCCCCCCCCCCCAAAGAAAAAAATGTAATGATTCTGAAGAATTTGAAATTGCATAGTGTTATCTTTGTTAATTATGTTCAACGCTTGGAGCATGAGAAACATAGTAGTTCCAAAAAATACAAATATCATAGTGTTGAGATAAGGAATTAATGTTATCATCGTTTGAATAATAAGATACGATAATGAATACAACACTTGGTTTATGAACGAGGTTCATAAAAGAGGCAAACATGTTTAGAAATATTGAAACAGCCTGAAGTGAATACAGTGAGGCATGCATGTTTTGAAATGTCAAAATCGCCTTAAGAGAATACAGTGCCTGAAGCACATAAGATGTTAGAACCGTGCCTGAAGAATATAAGACGCTTGAAGCGTTCTTGAAGCACATAAGACACTAGAAGCGTGCCTGAAGCGTATAAGATTCTAGAAACGTTCCTGAAGCATATAAGGCATTTGGGAGCATCAAATGCTTGAAGCATACAAAGTTTACAAAATACACAATATGTATTTCATATGAAGTACCTCATAAACGGCATAAATGGTTTTGATCTGAGAAAAATCGATCGTAATTAAGCTCGGTAGAGTTACAAAGATGATAAAGTATGAGTATTTGACTTATACTATTAAGGTCCATAAAATGCACATGCAAGATGTCATTTGGCCCTGAAGACCAATGATTGTACTCTTTTTCCCTTTAACAAGTTTTTTCCACTGAGTTTTCTTAGTTAAAGGTTTTTAACGAGGCAATCGATTGCGGGGCGCATATGTCATGAATCTTTTTCCCCATGTGGATTTTTTTCCAGGGTTTTCAAGCAAGGTTTTTGGTACATGTCATATATGTTATACAACTCAGATCAAACAAAAAGCAAGTCGAGAACTTGTTGGTTACACGGTATGATGGATATTTATCCACCCTCCAAAAGCGAAGCATCAATCTGGTTGTTCATTCATCGGTGGTGGTACATCGATTTCATGTCACGGACTTAGCAAACTTTGGTCGCTACATCCTCAAATAATGGCGAAATGATAGCTATTCATGAAACAAGTCGAAAATAGGTTTCGTTTGGATCATTGGCAAATTAGGTTCCAGAACCTTGAGGTTTATTCGTTGAGAAAGAGAAGCTGACTTGATTATATGAAGACAATGCAACATGTATAGCTTAGTTCAATGGTTTCAATAGTGGCTACGTAAAGCGTCAGGATGGAGTATATTTCATCAAAAGTGTTTGCCACATACGATCTCAGAAGAAGGGCCATAGTAATGTTCAACGATTCAGATCAAGTGACAATCTAGTAGATTTGTTCACAAAAACACTGCCTACTGCCACATTTGAGAAATTACTAAAGAAGATCAGAATGCGCCAACTTAAAGATCTGAAGAGATGTTCAAATCAGGGGGAGTATAACACAAATGAAGGGTGTACTCTTTTTCCTTCATTATGATTTTTTCCCACATGGTTTTTTTCATAATGAAGGTTTTAACGAGACAGATTCTTTGTGGATGGACATCCAAGGGGGGGTGTTATAAATATTACGTGTTATAACTTGTGTTATAAATATAACACGTAATGTGTGGATGTCATTAGATATAATATCTATCTCCACGTGTAAAATACTAGTCCATGCGGTAGTTCATTTAATAGCTAAGTCTCGCGCCTTAAGCACGATAAATATATTGGATAAATATCGGCGTAAATATATGATGTAATCAATGGATAACATGTCGTGTCTTTATTAATCGGTACCGCTTTCGGATAATCTCAAAGAGAGATAAACTTGGCCAACTATACAGCCACCCTCCCTTAGTCATTAAGTTTGGTGTATATATATATATATTAGTTGGAATTGGGATCGTCTGCTGCACGCGCCCTGCTATCTTGGTCTTTATGGCCAAAGCAGCGTCGTTTGAGTTTTTTATATAGCTCGGAACCAAACGACGTCGTTTCAACCCGAAATGGCGTCGTTTTACATCACAGCACCCCTGCTATGTGTATTTCACAGCAGAGGATCGGGGTCCATATTAGTTGTACCTTCAGATAAGTAATAAGAATAGAATATATCCATCTGGGAAATTCTCTCCATTCAAGTTACTATCTTCTTTTACTTTCTTATTAGCTTATTATGTTTGAGCAAAGATTTGTGTACTTGGATTACATATATTTTATAACAATGTGTGTGTATATATATATATACACTACCTCTGTCCCATAAAAAAATGTCTATTTTTTGTGGTGTACACAGATTAAGAAAACAATTAATGTGTTAGAATCTCCAAGGGAACACACACAATCATCAATTTGGTGTAACTTTTACACTAAATATTATCCACCAACTCCAACCGTTCAAATCAAAAAATAATATTCTTGGAATATTCTATTTTTTAGTTGTAAAAAAGGATGAATAGTGTCTGCAGGTGGAATAACCCACGGAAAATTTGCTGGTGAAATCACTCAAAACACCAGTTTGGTGTAAGATTAGCTGGACCATTAGAGTGGAGTTCTCCCATCAAAACATCAATTTGGTGTACCGTTGGAGATAACTAGTGATGGACATGTATAATCCTATCAAATAATAAATCTTTTTGAAAAAAATGGGCCACTTTTATGGGATGAATGTAGTATATATGTGGGAGTTTTGTGCGCCATGCACTTGCGTGTGTGTATTATTATACCACTACTACCATATACTCCCTCCGTTTTTTATATGTCGCGAGAGAAAAATTAGTGCAGATTATGAAAGTAATTAATCATGTCTAAAACATAGTAGTAGAAATGTATTTTTATTGGAGATGTAAATCTTTTGTTGGTAAAGGAGTTTTAGTATTGGAAATGTATTTTTATTGGAGATGTAAATACTTTATTGGTAAAGGAAGAAAAAAAAAGTAATAAATGATGCATTGTAAATGTAAAATGATATATATATATATATATATATATATATATATATATATATATATATATATATATATATAAACAGAACAATTTCTGAAATGTTACATATATAAAAATGGAGGGATTATCAGATTACTATAAAATGTTTTTTTTTTGGGTATGATTCACTCAAACTTAGCTCATTTATATTTTATATTGGCAATATATTTCCGATTCATTATTGATTTCGTATCTTTAATATCTGGATATTCGCGCCTCAAAAAAAAATCTAGATTTTTGTTGACAAGGACTATTTATTAACTTAATAGGGTATTCAAGACACTTTAATAACTTATTTGGTAATAAGGAGAAATCATTTTTTAATGGACTAATTTACCCTTAATAATAAATATTTGTATGTGTAACCACCATAGAAAATATTGCGTGATTTCAGGCGGCAGGCTGTCTCCATGAATGACTGTTAACTAATATGGCACATTGCACAATTTGTTCCCATTCAAACTCTTTGCAACGTGGACTGGTAGATTTCTTTCCTTCCTTCTCTTTTTTTTCCCAATCTATTCATACACTAACTCTTTCATATTATATTATGCTTTATAATGCTGATTCACAAAAAAAAGATTATGCTGATTCAATAACGAATTCATAAACAAGTTTCAGCATATCATTAAAAAAGGAATTTTATCATTTACCAAAGAAAAAACTAAATGATAAATGTGTATATGAAAAAGTACACAATCAACTGTATGATAAATCCGTAACTCCAACATACGCAACAACACTCGATGAAGCACACACATTATGTGGACTCCCCACTAAAAAAATCAACGCATCTTCAAATTTCATTACCGTAAAACATGTTCATCCAAATGTCCATCTAGAACGAAGAGAGCATCATAGAATGGTTCATTTAAAATAATTTTGTCACTGCAGTTACATCTAGTAACAATCATTGATTCTTTTAAACTACCGTCACTACATCGGCATTCACTATATTAACAGCGTTCTACGTTCACGCAAGCTAATCCATATCAAAGTATTCATTCAACGTCATTTCAAATAGCAAAACACATGCATGGATGGTACATTGTCATTGACCAACAGATCCAATGAGAATTGATTAAGCGTCATCGGAAACCTAAGTTTCACGTTACACGTTAAACGATCTAGAATTATCACGATTTTGGCTCCTCAACCCTCAAAACACATTTCTTGAAAACCTTGGAATTGATCAAAACCCTTGGAGACACGCCCAAGAAACCTTGATTTGTGAGCGTTCAAGAATTGCCAATTCTTGAATTTGATGTTCAAGATTAAGTTTATACGTAAACTTAAAAAAGCATAATTTTCTTGCCAAAGCAAAGAAGAAATTTTATATAATTCTCAATAATTGTGTGATTAAACAAAAGACTCCTAAGCCTTATTTATAGGCTTACAACTAAAGAAAATAAATCCCAAATTCGATGTGGGACAAAAAAAAAACTAAAAGTAACTCTAAGTGTTTTATTAAAAATAACCTAAATAAACTCTTAAAAATATCATTTCACACCTCTACTCACATCCATCAATGAACAACAACGAGCAATACCGACTTCTCACAATCAACACATGTGCTTCGTGAACCTCGGCGAATGTCTGCGTAACCAATGTCAATAAAGCTTCGTCTCGCTTCTTGCGTTGCAATAACAGTCACGTGATCCATCTCAATCACCAAAGGATCCTTAGCCTTAATCGGTGACATAAGATCATGATGTGTGACCGGTGGCAGCGGTTCTGAACTCACATCATTCCTCTCCCAGGTTGAGAAGGATGCGTCCTCCGGATCATAAGGATTATCAAACAAAGACAACTCGTCAATTTGGAAAAGGAGAGAGATCGGCAACATTCACTTTGAAGTAGACACGCCCCAATCGGTGGTAGATCAATCACGTAAGCGTTGGGGTTGATTCGTTTCAGCACTTTGAGCGGTCCATCACCTCTCGGATGCGACTTGGTCTTCCTCTACGATACCAATTGATCTGGAAACCTAAGTTTCACGTACGTTAAACGATCTAAATTATCACGATTTTTGGCTCGCCGACCCTCGAGAACTGTTCTTGAAAACCTTGGAATTGATCAAAACCCGCCAGGAGACACTTGCCCAGAAACCTTGATTTGTGAGCGTTCAAGAATTGCCAATTCTTGAATTTGATGTTCAAGATTAAGTTTATACGTAAACTTAAAAAAGCATAATTTTCTTGCCAAAGCAAAGAAGAAATTTTATATAATTCTCAATAATTGTGTGATTAAACAAAAGACTCCTAAGCCTTATTTATAGGCTTACAACTAAAAAAATAAATCCCAAATTCCGATGTGGGACAAAAAAAAAAAAAAAAGTAACTCCTAAGTGTTTTATTAAAAATAACCTAAATAAACTCTTAAAAATATCACCCCTTCCTCTACTCACATCCATCAAGCAACAACGAGCAATACCGACTTCTCACAATCAACACATGTAGCCGTGAACCTCGGCGAATGTCTGCGTAACCAATGTCAATAAAGCCGTCTCGCTTCTTGCGCGTTGCAATCTGGTCGTGGTCCATCTCTAATCACCAAAGGATCCTTAGCCTTAATCGGTGACATAAGATCATGATGTGTGACCGGTGGCAGCGGTTCGAACTCACATCAAAGCCCAAACCATGTGCCATTGCATCATTCGTCACTTCATCTTTGGTGTCACTTTTGCTTTTGCGTCAACGTACTTTTACCGATCGATCTCACTTTGCTCTTTTGTTTACCCCATTACAATCATTATAACTCTCGATTATAACTCTCGTTCTCCAAAAGTTAAAACAAATGGCGTATACTACAACATCAATCCCGCCAATGTCGTTGGTTGATTTTTTCCATCTTTTCTTTAGTTGATCAATGTATCATTCCAACCATCATGTTTCACATTTCAAGTGGGTCATAAAGCTAAAATGAATTGTAGCAAGTGCGGGTTCATTGAGTAATAATCTACACTATAAGAGGCATTTGTCACTACATTACAACTACGGAGGCTTGTTACATCAACGACCTTTACATACATAAGGCGATGTGTGTAGTGACACTTTGCTCTAATGGCTCCATTCAAACCAATGTACCAACTCAATTTCACTACAAATAATTCACTACACTATCACAACATGCATATGGTTCGACAAATTCGTGTCATTTTTCATCGACAATTACTCACGATTCTCATGCTCCATCTACCATACACCATAACTTCGAATTTCATTGGGTTCAATAAACAATCGAATCATTTATCTCAAAAAATAATCATACAAAGCAGTGACATACGATTAAGAATACAAAATTAAAAGTTTTGAATCGAGTGTCACAACAACGACGATGATTCAAAAAATTCTCATTAGTCTCTTTACTGTGTCCTCTCTACGAGTTGTGTGAATCAACATCCTTTGCACCCGTATTTCTCTTCGATCCTCTCCATCGACGTAGTAGGGATTTCCGATCGCTACCCACAAATTGAGGGATGAATAGGCTGCAATCTTTTCCAGTTCATGTTCAGAAAAATCCAACGCTGTAAACCCTTAAATCGTTGCTCATATTTGTTGCCAAATTGATTGACAGCGTGATTGGAAAATAAACAACCATTTTTCCCCTCTCACATGTGTTCGAGTGGCGTACGCACCTCTTACGAGCGGCTATAGCAATAGCACCTCGAAGTGGATGGATTCAAGCCCCCTTCATGAGAAAGAACAACAACAACAACTCATAACAACATTCACTCTAGAACTCAGGAATTCTATACTTTATCTACTCCGGTGGTCTTGCTTTAGGAATGGTAGTACCCTAGCTAGACAAAAAAAAAAAATTCTTGAAAGATCTGTCGTCTGATTTCTTTAAAGGGATGATTTGATTGCCTTCAATTAAGGGGTTACGTTATCTAATCTAATTGCATAAATTTCGTGAATGGGTTATTTTTTTATTTATATATTTTTTTTGAGGATCATGAATGGATGTTTGGAAGATAGAATTAAGAGAGGGTAATTTGGTCAACTTAGTTTCATATTGTCCTTACACACAATTAAAAAAAAATAACATGTCCTATTCTCCTACTATTTCATCGTTCATTTCCTTTAGGACCCTTGCCCCAAATCTAGATTCATTATCCTTTCACATATTTATCTAAATGTTCCAAACTCTTACAAGAATCTCGACAACACAATTCATTCGTCAACTCATAACCACTAACCCTATTTCATCTTTCTACTTCATCGGCCAATATTTGAGATCCGTTTACTCTAATTTTGAGGAAAAAAAACTTTTTCTCACGATGCTAATGAATCTTCTCATTGATATTTTCCGATGATTTCACAAGGTTTGACATTTCAAATAAATAAATCGATTTTTTATAAAAAATTAGGAAAAAAAACATGTTTTGAAATATTTTTAAGTAAAGGATAGTCAAATAAGAATCGTTGGGAGAATGACGTTTTTTTCTTTTGGATTTATAGCTTAAACCACACACACAAAAAATCGATGCTGAAGGGATAAAAAGGCCGTAGAAACCTTTTTTTTTTTTTTTTTTTTTTTATCTTTTCCCCTTTATTTTTAAACAATCATATTTTTTTGACGTAGATCTTCAAATGAGGTAAAAAAAATTCACCAAATTTTTATTTTTTCGTCCTCTTCATTTGGAGACTTGGTTCGATATCATAACATCGTTTTTCATGAGATGAACAGTGAATATCGACAGTGGATTTTCAGAAATTACATCAAAATATGGTCGTTGTGGTCTTGAAATAAAGATTGCGAAAAAAGTAAAACTTTGGTGTATGATAACACCAGGGTTATCGCAAACATGTTTAATTAATTTTAACGATGGATATCTAGCTAAAGTGAATAGTTTCTCCTGTGATGATGTGGCGGAGCTCAAGAACACAATGAAGATGCTCAAGAACAATATGAAGAAAATATGAAGATATTAAGAACACCGGAAGCTGTCGACGAATTGGCAGAGGTTGTCCGCGTTTTGTACTAATTAGTCGATCCCCCTTTTGAAGTCTGAGATGCCGTAATTTATAAGGACTAAGAGTTGGCGGTTACAAAGGGCGGTAAGTGAATGTAATTAAAGTATAAATAACTACAAGGCTGCTGAGTGAGCTTGATCATAGCTGCTGCGGGCTCTTCGCTTGTAACCGTCATGTACGACTTTTGTTGCCTAGTCAAGCGGGCTTGGTCCGAGCTGAATGGCGGGCAGGCCGGCCCTCAGTGCTATGTGTCACCTTGTTGATGGCAAGCTGAAGGCTTTGCTGATCGACGCCCGTTGTCTAGCCGATGATTAGAATCGTAAAGTCATGAGGCGGGTTGGATTATTCCTGACCCGGTCCGGCTTATGAAGGTGCAGACTGGCTGGGCCAAGGACCCTATTCGTTATTGGGCTATGTACACAGGACCGATGTGAATCCGTGGGCTTTTTCTAGGTTTGGCGTATCAATGGTTCCCTACTCCTTGAGCTCTTCATTGTAGAAAAAAAATGATAAGAGTTTCTCGATAATCCTCAACACCGTTAGACCGGAGCCCCTGCATGTGTATTTAGTAGTAATAACATATGGGTCTTAGGCCATTTAGAATCTGTCCATTTATAGGTCTAGTTTGAGTATTAGGCTCATGTGCAGAGCCACTATATGGGTTGAGGGCTAAGTCCTTTTAATTTTTTTGTTAAGTAGATACTAGATAGCTTGAAACAAACTTTTAGCCCTCCCATTCTAATATTTTATCTATACAGAAGCTGTATGCATTTTTCTTGTCAGGAAATGAAAAAAAAAAGCGTCATTAGTTGTCTTTATTACTTGTTATGATTAGTGTAAAAGAATTCCTCTTGAAAAGAAATTAAGAATGTCACTGAATTATTACTTGATTAAATCAAAATGGTTTTTCAAGAGTTATTTTTATTTCTAATTTCTATACTAATTTTTTGGGCTATAATTTGTACTCCACTCATTTTATCTCTACACCTACCTACCGGTACACCACACCGTTTTCACCAAATCGACCTTGTAAAAGTCGGTTTGGAGTCAAAAACCGACTTTTCTGGGTAGATTTAGAATTGACTCTGTTGGAAGTCGAGTTTTGATTTGAACCGACTTTCACAAGTTTAATTTTATTGTGCTACATAGATAGTGTGGTGTACATAAAGGCCCCATTTTTTCGGTATAAAAGGCGGTGATTGACATGGTCACATCAATGATGAGCTACGCCTGCGCTACCGATATCTTTACGGGGATATGCTCTAGAAGCGGCGGTCTACATATTGAATGCGATACCGTCAAAGTGCATCACTCGACACCCTTGGAAGCTGTGGAAGGGGCGTCGTGAAAGCATACGTCACTTTTCGCATTTGGGGTTGTCATGCACATGTCTTTGAATGACAAGACATCGAAGCTTCAAGCGCGCGTCACAAAGTATGTATGTTTGTAGAGCTACTCGAAGGAACACGTGGAGAGTCTGTTTCACGATCCGGAAGATAACAAGGTGATAGTTTCTACTAGCCATGCGTTTTGGAAGATCAATATATGACCGACTTCAAGCCTCAGTAAAGTCGTACTTGAGGAGTTACTTTCGGCGAGTCGGACCA
This sequence comes from Gentiana macrophylla, assembly GCA_026214975.1. NCBI lineage: Eukaryota > Viridiplantae > Streptophyta > Magnoliopsida > Gentianales > Gentianaceae > Gentiana > Gentiana macrophylla. The sequence continues at coordinate 99,288,399 of CM047805.1, read as the reverse complement.
CAAGTGCCACCTAGTGTCACTTTGTGAGACAACACTTCTGAATGCAACAATCACCCTAATCTAACCCACCAGACGTCTTGAGAGAGTGGTTCGGCCACCAAATCGGTATGGACAATCGAGGCGAACGTAGCCGTCTCGATGGTGTGGAAGATGATCCAGTGTCTTTTTGAAAGGCCATGGATGATCGTGACAAGATGATCGATGGAGTTGTAGCGATGAATCAAGAGATAGAGTCCATGTACTCCAACTCATGCGGAAACTTGTAAACTTGTTAATACTTTGATCGGAGACGATCAAAGGCTAAAATGAAGCGATTGATGACGGTCGATTTGTACCCGTTATTACGCAATCTTTACCCTTGATTTTGATGTGAAATAACCTTAAGAAGTGATAATAAGTCGTTAAGTGCCTAATTTAGATATACCCGTGTTACGATTTATTATTATGCATTTGGTAATTTATCAAGTATTTGGTATTACAAACTATGTTTTATATGATAAAAGCATTGAGCATTATGGACGGACTACGGAGAAGGAATTAAAGATCGAGGACAATGCAGAGCCCAGAAAGATAGAAAGCGAGCCGAAGCGGTGAAGGCTCGGTCGGCCGAAACCAACTATTCGATTAGGCGAGTGGACTTAAAGCCCGAGACAAAGTCGACATATTACTTAAGTCGGTTAGGGTTTAGGGAATCCGATCCTTAGTCGGTTTCTAAGTCGGTTTGAGCTCTATATAAACACATTGTCATTAGTATTATGGATCCATTCATACATTGATTTAATCATTCATAAAAAGCACAACAAATTAAGAGTTTTTAACAAGTTAGAAATTTGCAACAATGTAAGCCCTTAATCTTCATGTTTTATTTTCAAGTAATTAATTCTTCCAATTACGTTCTTATCGTTTGAATTAATTAAACATAGCTAGATGATGTGATTCTCGGCTATGACGTTAGGTGGTGGTGTGACACCTTGTCAATGAGGATCCCATGACCTACGTCATAATCTAGATTTATTCATGACTACATGTGATTTAATTCTTGTGTATCTATGATAGTTTATATAAGTGATGTGCAATTCTTTGTTTAATCTGTTTTGTATAAGAAGCCCGAGAGCTTATTTCTAGGATGTAATTAAGGTTGAATTCGTCCGGGTGACCCGAGCAGTCGTTCGATCGACCGAGCCTTTCACTTTCGATCGACCGAGCCCTAATTTTAATCGATTAAATGCGCCGCGTCTTTATGGTGAGTCTAACCTAGTTGAATTTACTTTCTCGGTAGGTATGGCTACGGCTCGTCGCTCGTCGATTTTTCATCGGCGTGTTATTAGGAAATACCAATATAAGGCGTCTAGTTCGGCTCATGAAACGATCTTTGGGGACTTTTCGCCAAGATCTAGATTAGTTTTGTATTAGGGAATTGTCGACACCTAGTCATACGTAAATCGTAGATTAACAAGAGACTTACCAAGTAATTGTTAATAGGGCGAGGCTTGGCGATCGTTTAGGAAATGCTTTAACCATAGGAATGTTGCCTAAGCGAGGTGTGCGGTTAATATCGGCATCCTTAGAGTAATGGCGTGTGAGTTATATGAGATGGAAACCCAAAAGGTGAAGTCACGTAACAATACCCGCGGTGATCTAGTAACCTAACCGGTGCTAAGTCAAGTTAAGGGGATGACTCCGTAGCCAATTAAATATGAATACTGCCCAGTTGATGATTAGTGAGTTAGGTTATCTTATATAAGTTGTCTTGGTCCAAGCGATAACGTTGGTAATTGGAAGGTTAATTACGTGTGTGTCTTTTTAGATTTGAGTTTGTTTATTTTATTTTGTCTTTTATGTTGGTCTTAGACCGTTGTTCAATAACAATTAGGTGAGTTAATTATTTAAACCTAGGGTCCACATTTTGATTCCTGAGGATCGACCTCGATTCACCATCGCTATGCTATGATGTACTAGTGCTATTGCTAGTATTTGGTGGTCAAGTAAAATAAATTTATAACTTTGATCGGACCGCAATCAAGGGGCTAAGTCCTTTTAATTTTTTTTTGTTAAGTAGATACTAGATAGCTTGAAACAAACTTTTAGCCCACCCATTCTAATATTTTATCTATATAGAAGCTGCATGCATTTTTCTTGTCAGGAAATGAAAAAAAAAAGCGTCATTAGTTGTCTTTATTACTTGTTATGATTAGTGTAAAAGAATTCCTCTTGAAAAGAAATTAAGAACATCCTTTGAATTATTACTTGATTAAATCAAAATGGTTTTCAAAAGTTATTTTTATTTCTAATTTCTATACTAATTTTTTTGGGCTATAATTTGTACTCCACTCATTTTATCTCTACACCTACCTACCGGTACACCACATCGTTTTCACCAAATCGACCTTGTAAAAGTCGGTTTTGGAGTCAAAAACCGACTTTTCCTGGGTAGATTTAGAATTGACTCTGCTGGAAGTCAGTTTTTGATTTCAGAACCGACTTTCACAAGTTTAATTTTATTGTGCTACATAGATAGTGTGGTGTACATAAAGGCCCCCATTTTTTCCGGTATAAAAGACAGTGATTGACATGGTCACATCAATGATGAGCTACGCCTCGCTACCGATATCTTTCTGGGGATATGCTCTAGAAGCAGCGGTCTACATATTGAATGCAGTACCGTCAAAGTCATCACTCGACACCACCCAGAAATTTGTGGAAGGGACGTCGCGAAAGCATACGTCACTTTCGCATTTGGGGTTGTCATGCACATGTGCTGAATGACAAGACATCGAAGCTACAAACGCGTACGAAAGTATGTATGTTTGTAGGCTACTCCAGAGGAACATGTGGAGGTCTGTTTTACGATCCGGAAGATAACAAGGTGATAGTTTCTACTAACGCCACATTTTTGGAAGATCAATATATGACCGACTTCAAGCCTCGAAGTAAAGTCGTACTTGAGGAGTTACTTTCTGACGAGGTCAGACCACAAGTGCCACCTAGTGTCACTGTAGACAACACTACAAATGTAACAATCACCCCTAATCCTAACCCACCCAGACGTACTGAGAGAGTGGTTCGGCCACCAAATCGGTATGGACAATCAGAGGCGAACGTAGCCGTCTCTGATGGTGTGGAAGATGATCCAGTGTCTTTTTGAAAGGCCATGGATGATCGTGACAAGGATCAATGGGTTGGCGTGATGAATCAAGAGATAAGTCCATGTACTCCAACTACATGCGGAAACTTGTAGGCGCCCGAAGGAGTAAAACCCATAAGGAGCAAGTGGCTCTACAAGAGAAGCGAGAGGTTGATGGTATGGTGCAAACCTTTAAAAGCACGGCTTGTAGCTAAGGGCTACACACACGGAGAGAGGTATAGACTACGAAGAGACCTTCTCCCCGTGGCCATGCTTAAATCCATCCGGATCCTCCTTTACTATTCTTGCATGCCTAGATTATGAAATCGGCAAATAGATGTCAAGGCAGCGTTTCTTAACGGCTTTCGATGAGGAAATCTATATGCAGCAACTAGAATGATACATCGAGGAAGGCCAAAAGCACAAAGTGTGCAAGTTCTTTGAGATCCATTTATAGGTTAAAGCAAGCATCTCGGTCTTGGAATCATAGATTTGATGACACCATTAAGTCATATGATTTCGAACAAAGTCCTGATGAACCTTGTGTATACAAGAAAATCGTTAAGGATAAGGTTGCGTTTCTAGTGTTGTACGTAGATGACATTCTACTAATCGGAAGCGATAAGGGGATGTTGTCGGACGTTAAAATTTGGTTGTGTAATTCCAAATGAAAGATTTGGGAGAGCGAATTATGTTCTTGGGATCCAATTAATACGGGAACAAGATGTTAGCTCTTTCACAAGCCACTTACATTGATAAGGTGATGGCAAAATATAGCATGACGGACGCAAAGAGGGTTACCTACCAACTCGTCCACGGCGCCCATCTCTCTAAGACTCGAGTCCTCAAACTCCTGAGGAAGCAGAGGCTATGGAAAGAGTGCCTTATGCTTGGTGTGTAGGTAGTCTAATATGCGCTATCTTTGTGCACTAGACACGACATCTGTTATGGCGTTGGACTCGTCGATCGTTATCGATCGAATCCGGGCAATGAGCATTGGATCACGATAAAGAACCTCTTAAAGTATTTGAAGAGGACTAGGAATTATATCTTTGGTATATTCGGTGCAAACCTGGATGTATAGAAAGCCAGTGACTCGACTTCCAGTCAGATCGAGATGATTTCAAATCTACCACAGGCTCGGTGTTTACCATTGGTAGTGGTGCATTCTTTTGGAGAAGCGTCAAGCAATCCAGCACGGCTGATTCTACTATGGAAGCTGAATACATAAGCGGCCTCTGAGGCGGCTAAGGAAAGCGATTTGGCTCAAAAGTTCTGAGTGGTTTAGGGGTCTCTCCAAATCACAGCGATCCGATCACTCTCTGTTGTGACAACAATGAGGCGTATCAAGTCGAAGGAACCCTATAGTCACCATAAGTCGAAGCATATTGAGCAAAGTACCATTTAATCGGAGAGATTGTACAAAGAGGAGACATTTCCGTAAAGAAAATCGCCTCTGCTTGACAACCCCGATCCTTTCACCAAGACATTGCCGTTAGAAGTCTTCAACCGGCACTTAGAGACTTTGGTATTAGGGACATGACTTATTTGCTTTAGAGCAAGCGAGAGTTGTATTCTTTGTAATATATATATAATGTGTGCTCTAAAACAATTAATCCACTTGCCTTTCGTGCAAGTGGGAGATTGATAGGTTTTATGCCCGAAAGACAATTTGTAATTGTTTTATTTAAATAAATAGCGAAATTTATTTCATCTTATTTATTAGCATTTATTGCCAATATTAATACACTACTGAAAAACCTAGGTATATTGATTATGTAATCACATAACTTTCGATGTATGACTATACACACGAGGATTGAGTTTGTGAAATATACTTAAAATTAACTTAGTCCGTAGCGTTTATTAATCAAGTGCGGGTCTACAGATTAATTTGCTAATAATCCCAAAACACTTTAGGTGTGTGCGAGTCTTATCCGGTTTATCGGTAATAGAAGTACCTATTGGGGCATTTATATATGATGATAATCATATAGAAATGGACCAATTTTATTTGAGTTCTCGATATAATTCCGTAATCGAGAAGTCTTATTGAATCACAAGATGATCATATATGGATTAATCTCAATCCTGAGGTGATCACAGACAAATGCTTAGACTAGGGTAGAGTTTGATGTTTTAGTAAGGATCACTTCTTAGTATGTGGTCCAACAGAACCTTCTCGTTGGCTCTATTCTAGAATGAGTGAGTAGTGCACGTGTTATCACGAGATATGGGAATCCATTCCTTCCTTTGGGAAGTAGGCAGAGGCAGATTCCTTATTTGTTAACCACAGAAGCGATCGATCGGCGAGTTCATATTATATTAGTTATGAACTAATTGATCACTAAAGGGGTTAATGTTAAATAAGGATAATATGTTCGAGAAGGGTTTACGGAAATATCGAATCGAAGTGAGCGATCTATGGAGGATTTATCCGTATGTAATGATTATATCGATGGGCGCTTTAGACTCATAAATTTAGTGTAAGTTATCTATATTCGATAAAGTTCGAGTTTGGGTTTATGGTGGTGTAATCCGGAATTAATAGATTGAATATAATTGTTCGATCGATGAATAATTTTATTAAATTTATTGTAGGCTGCTTGAATATAGGTCCATGGTCCCCGGCGTGGCTCTAATATAGCATATCGTTTTCTCGTCGTTTCACCTCATGTTGGACTTATTTACATGTTTTGATGATGAGTGCGGACTATTTGTGTTATAATGCAAAGGCAAAAGATGTCTAGATCAAATGTATGGGTTTATTAGAGTTTGATTTATGAATAGGTTTGATCAAACAAGCCTTTGTAATAGTCAAGCGATTTATATCGTGAGTGATGGTCTTTATCGATGGGGTAGATAGGTCGATGAACTAGTCGGGAACCTCTCTTGAAGGCGAAAAGCTGAGGCTCAAACTTCGATTCTGAAGGGTAAGGGATCAAACTTAGTACTTAAAGTCAAGGATATGGAATCGGAATTTAGAGCAAGTCTGTGATGACTAAAGCGATTACATATACCTTGTGTACAAGGTCTAAATTCCATAAGTTGGATGATGTTTGGAACTTGGTTATATTTAAAAAAGTGTAATCTAACTTCACAAGTAAAAGTTAGATAAAAGAAATCATCTGCATTGTATTTTACACCACAACAAATTCTTTGTTCGTGATGATAGGTATTATAGATGATGAACCTGCGATAATATACCTCGATTAACTCAAGAATTACATTGGAAGATTACATGGAAAATGACGGCTAACAACCTCGACTTATCAAACAAATTAGTGGTTGAGATTAAAAGGGCGTTGGGATGATTCGAAATTTTATCCAATAGATATAAGTCAAGGGTGGACATCTTGCTTTGTCAAAAGGAATTACGATTATGTCGATCCTATGAATAGTGATTGAAAGCAAGTCAAATGGGACGAAATCGAGAGCGGCTACATTTGAATTTCAAATACAAGTCACATGCATTCCTACATATAAATAGAGGACTTCCAACTCGAGAGAAAATGTAGATAAAAATTGATGAACTTTTAAGAGATATTTATAAGTTGCAAAACACCTGTTTGAACTCACTTGAACTTAAAGCTCTTGATCGAGAAATTCTTCAAGTGTATTACGTATTCAAGCTACATCAAGTATACACACTTGAAGGCGCAAGCTATGATTATATCATCTAATCAAAGGCTGCTTGCATTGAATCATTTACTTGATTCATTCTTTATTTATAAAGAACCTGCTTGAAAACGAGTGAAACACCAGGTTGTGTGAAAGGCTTGTTGTTTGTGGTGGAGGCGGTGAAGAGGCAATCCTACCCTTCAAGGACAGTGGAAGACTTAGGAGCGACAATCCTACATTCCGGTTTCGAGTTTGTGAAGCCATAGTCATTGGTGAAGGACAAACAACCTTAAGAATCTTTATAACAGCAACATCAAAGATCTACAGTGAATTACCTCCAACATCACGGGAAAAGCGGGTGACAGGATTACACCACACCGAACCACTATAAAATCTGCCTACTTACTTTACTGCATTTACATTTTGCACTTAGTTTATTATACACATCTATCTCACGAATCTAGCAAGCGAAATAACACACATACACTCTGAGTATCTAATACTTAGTATCATATTTAACAACAAGTATTAAGGCTTAATTTTGATATAATTCCCTTTGCACAAATTCGATGAAACTAAAATGTCGATGAACTCTTTTTATCGAGGCTCTTGAGGTGTCAGCCAGACTCTCTTGAAGTATCGGTGGTGAAGTTCTAATTTTGTTAACTCCAATAGTTTTAAGTGTTAAGTTTATTCACCCCTCAAAACTTAACCAAAGCCTTTTCAAGGACCAACAATTGGTATCGGAGTAGTGCTTACATTACGAAGAAATCCTACTTGTTGTGCTTGTGAAAATACTTTGAAACTTTTTCAAATTCTTGATTTTCAAAGACTTGCATCATGGATAACACTCGGTTATGCTAGAACTATCTTTGATGTGTTCTCTGAATAGATTTGATGAATATAAACATCGAATGCGAGGCTTACCTTGCGCAACTCATGATGAGATGATGGATGTACTAGCGATGGACCACTGGAGATTACAAAGGCGATGTGATGGGTGATACTACAGTACATTCCAAAACCAAAAAAGAGAATGGAATCTGAGAAGGCGAGAAAAGAGCAAACCTCAAAAGAATATTGCTATTGGTATCATTTATAGAACCTTGGATAGCAATATGTACATGAAGGTTAAAGATTGCAAAAGCTGCAAAAGTACTTTGGGACAAGAATGCAGTTGATCTGTGAAGGCAGCGATGCAATAAAGAAGAACAAAAAAATCGGTGTGGTCAAAAGAGGTTTCAAAAGTTCAAGATGCTACCAAATGAAACCATTGAGCAAATGGAATCAAGATTTAATGCTATCTGGATGAACTTACCTGCTTGAGAAGAAATAAACACAAAAATCTTGGAAGCTCTACACGCAAAAGATGTTTGGAAAATGAAGGTGGCTGCAATAGAAGAAATGAGAAAGGCTGCATGAAGAAGACACCTTCAAGTTGTTTTTAGATCTTAAGGCTTATGAATTTAGCAAAAAGCTTGTACACGAGGCCCGAAAAAGAAGAGCCAAAGACCCTTGCATTGGGTGCTTCACATCAGAAGAAACACCCAGGAGGACAAGATGATCTGCTGGGATGAGATCTGAGGCAGCGATTACCTCTTGAGCAAGAAAATCGGGATGATGAAAATTGGAAAGGCCCTTCAAGAAATTTCACAAAGAGGCCTCTCTTGAAAGGAAGAAGAAGAACCAAGAAAGACAATGACTATCTGTACTTTCATTGCAGAAACCAGGACACTTCAAACTGGTATCCTGAGTTAAAACAAAGTAAGGAACTTTGATTATCTTTGCTTCAAGCGCAAGAAACACGGACACTTTAGACACGATTGTCGGACCTCCCGAAGACCAAGAGTCAACAAAGAAGACATGGCAAGAAGGCTATGGTTGCTGAAGATGAATCAGGGTATGAAGTGGAATCTGAAAAGGAAAATGAATCAGATGACACATCATTGGTTGCTGATATGGAAGATTATGCTTTGATGGCTAATATGGATGAAACTTAGGAGGTATACAATACTGTATCAATAAACACTCCTGCTGGAAGTGATTGTGAATCAACTTGTGGTTCAAATCCTAGAAATTCTAACAATGAGGAGACTTTGGATGTCATCATTAATCAATGAGGATAATACAATCTGTTTATGAGATTGTGAAGGTTTGAAAAAAACTCTTCAATTGGAAGTTGAAAGATTAAATCTTTGAATTAAAATTCTTAAAGGCAAAGAAAAGGAGAATTTGGAGCGGAATCGGCGTAAGCCCTCTTGTACAATCAGTAGATCTTTGAACCATCTTGTTCATCTACATACAAATCTAGAAAGCCTTATGGTGATAAAACAAGGCTTGGATTTGGAACTCAACAATCTAACAAGAATGGATCGGTAAAGCTCTTTGAACTGGTACGAGGTGGTCCTAAGTTTGTGCACACACAGATCCAACTCTAGTAAGATTGTTGAGGCGATAAAACCTACTAAGAATGCTTCAAAGAAGCAAAGCATTAAGTCAAAAGAATGACACCCCAACAAAATGGCTAAACCCAAAAAGTAGAGTTTCTTTGGACCTTAGACTCTCTTGATAGTAGACCTGCTACCAAGTCTGTTGGACCACAAAAGGTAAAAGGTCAGAAAAAATTCCAAGGATAAGAATCCTAAATCTAAAAATGTTAATCATTCTAGGATACTTATCTCGAGGGGAAGGTAGGCTGTTCCCTACGATGATTGGAATATTCTGTACTGCTGTGCTTAGAAACAACAAGTATAACCATGTTTCTAGGGTAAAACCTAAGCAATGGAATCGACAAAGGACTCGGCCAGAGAGGACTTATACAAGGCCTCAGCGGGGACCTCAGCGAGACTCCATACTACGAATTGTTCTAACAGACGACAAACAAATGGTTACTGCTAATGCTTAAACAACAAAAGTCACTTCTAAGCATTATAAACCAAAGGCCGGAGAAAACATATGTGAATCCTACACAACCTCTTTATTAGAACTTATGGATGTGTGGAATACATGTATGAACCAAAGTATGACACTTGTAGGAGAAGACCTTATGGAAACTTACCAAGGGTCATGCTTGCCATGACCATTATGGACCCAAACAGGGTTTGGGTACCTAAAATGTATTAACTTTGTTTTGTAGGGTGTATGCAGTACTTTGGCGGTGGATGTTCCGGACATATGACAAAGAAAAAGCCTTTATTTGTCAAACTTTGTGGCAAAGGATGGTCTAAGGGTGAATTTGGCAACAAGAATACACTGGTTATACAAGAGGATATGGCACACTTGTGAGAAATGGACTTACAATCAAGAATCTTTGCATATGTGGAAGGAGTGGACTACAACTTCTGGCCGAGCATTGGACAATTTTGTGACATGGGATACAAGGTCACTTTTGACAAAAACATTTGTCTTGTCATTAGTGAAAGAGGTGATCAAGTTGTATTGGGTGGTGAAGACAACAAAACATGTAAGTTGTGGATTGGTCTCTGCGGTTCGAAACACGCCTGATTACGCATGCAAGTCGTCGAACTCAATTGGTTATGGCACAAGAAGTTGAATCATTTAAATTTTGATGATATCAATGATCGGCCTTTTCTAAGTGTCCAATCTCACCCGGCAGGTGTACCGGGTCAGCTGTAGCCTAGAATTGGTGAGCCAAGGTCGTATCCACGAGGAATGCGGTGAGTACCAAAGTCGGTCTAGATCACTAGTTCGAGTCAACACAAATATTGAGCGTGGTGATTTGTCGAGATCACGGTTCTAACACTAAATATGCACAAAAAAGGGTTTAAACTATGAAAAACAAGATAGCGAGCTATGATCCGACAAACTACTCTTTAACCTACTAACTCATTTCCGGAAGTGTTTTAGGACAAACTCTAATGTTCTCGGCATCGTTGAAGGGTGTAAGTCTCCTATTTCGAAACTAAGAGCCAATTTCAACAACCAAGCTTCCTATATCGAATTCAGCGATCCGGACCGGATTTAAGCGGCTCGACACGGTTTACGCTACATGAGGCAGCTTCGTTAACAACGATATAAACCTCACACAAGCGAATCTGAACAACTCGGTCGGTTTTACACGGTGATCCTAGAACCCTTTTCCGCACCTCTCGCAAAATACATATGTAAAGAAGCCACGTGTGATACGATTATCGAGTCGCGAGTTCAATAAGCGTCATTAGGCATAAGTTCTAGAACAATAACAACATTGAGAATCTAACAATCATAACATCAAAACACTTCAATCAGCGAGATAAGGATTAGATTTGAAGGCTATCACATATCTCGACTATTGGAAAAACTAGCTACTACGTCATAACAAGAAAAACAACAAGAACACAACATCAAATCTAACATAAACCATGATTGAAAGCAAGAGCAAGAAATGAAAATGAAATACCGAATATATTATGCAGTGAAAATCGATCCACGAACAAAATCCCGTCAATAACGCGTCAAGCTATCTTCGAGAATCAGCGGTTACAGCGATCTACGACTAATCTAAGCTAATATACTTAAACTAAGCTAATCTAATGAAAGCTGCGAGGAAAAAGTGCGGAGAAAAATCGATCTCAAAGAGAAGGGATTCGATCTAGATCAAAATGAGGGTATTTAAAGTGTTTTTCCAGATCACAGGCTGCTAGGCGGGCGCTATCTTGTGGCGAGTACGCACTGTCAAAAATCTATGAAGAAAACCTATCAGCAACTTTCTATGGTGACGAGGCCCGCGAAAAACAGGCATAACGTTGTATGTAGACCTCCAAATCAGTGATTCAAAATCCTTGGAAAGCTAATGAAATTCTATACAACTTTTATGAAGATGTCCAGCCCGAGAATATGCCTCTAAGGTGGATCAAAATGCAGATCGAGTGGAAGGTATGGTTTGTAGTACCACGCGTTTTTGATCCATTTGAGCGTTTAAGCCAGCACACGTTCCGATCCTTGTATCCTCGCCTTCGGACATCTCAAACACCAAGTCTTGTTCAAAATCACACCGAATACCACACATAATCCCTACAAGACACTAGGGTGACCGAGTATAGTAAATTACACCAGAAAAAAATCGAGAATCGGACTTTGCGTCCACAGGTCCCGAAATGATAACCAAGGTGTAAATACATCAAAATACAACCAAATGTCCCCAGGAAACACATAAACGAGGTATAAGCGGGGTATAATCACATAGTAAATGATAGTCAATTTGACTCCATCAACTACCCCATCTACTTAGCGTTTGCTCGCTTCTCGAGCAAAAATAAGCGATCCAAAAGCAAAGATGGAGTCAACATTTCTATCATACATTAAAATCTATAAAATTGAAATGGTAAAACACAAGTAAGCGATATAAATGCATAAGATTTAAGTTCTACGATATCGAGAAAAGAATGTGTGTGTGTGTGTATATAGCTTCTGCTGACATTAATCACCAATGACCAGTTTAGATTATAGAGCGTGAATATACCAGGATTACACCATAGGCTTATACGTCATGTAAACATCTCCACTCAATCCGAGG
>CM047805.1:99047927-99276039 GCA_026214975.1 Gentiana macrophylla | reverse complement strand
AAATTTTAACGTCCGAGCAACATCCGCGCCGTTTCCGATTAGTAAGATGTCATCTGCATTACTTTCACCCAAGCGCAGCTATCATATGATTTTCTTGTATACACAAGGTTCTTCAGGACTTTGTTAGAAATCATATGACTTAATGGTGTCTATTAAATCTCTATGATTCCAGCGAACCGAGATGCTTGCTAATACCTATAAATGGATCTCGACAACTTGCACTTATTACTTTTGACATACTCGATGCATCATTCTAGTTCTTTTCATATAGTTTCCTCATCTTCGGCTTCGTTAAGCATTTGTCTTGGCTCCTATTTGCCCAGTTCATAATCTGGGCATGCGATAAATAGAAAGGAGGAATCCGGATGGATTTAAGCCAGCCCCACGAGAAAGGTCTCTTAGCTGATCTCTTCCTCTACAGTGTGTGTAGTACTTGGCATTTACAAGCATTGCTTTAAAGGTTTACCACATACCATCAACCTCTACGCTCACTCTTGGCAGAGCCACTTGCTCATATGAGTTTTACTCCTTGGGGCGATCTACAAGTTTCCAGGCTGAGTTGGAGTACCTGGACTGTCTTCCGATTGCTCACATCAACCCATTGATCCTTGTCACGATCATCCGTGTTTTCAAAAAGAACAACTGGATCATCTTCCCACACCCATACGAAGGCAGCCTCGTTCGCCTCAAAATTTATCCATCTGATTTGTTGACGGGCCTCTCTCAGTCAAGCAGGTGAGTTAGCAGTTAGAGTGGTGTATATTACATTTGTGAAAAATGTTCCTTCGGATGACACTAGAGTGGCACTTGTGGTCGACCTCAAATCGACCAGCGCTTTCTCAATGCGACTTTATGAGGCTTGAAGTCCGGTCGCACCTGTGATCTTCCAAATGTAGGCGTTAGTGAAGCTATCACCAACCTATCTTCGGATCAAATAAGCAGTTCTCCATATGTCCTCTGGGTAACTACAAACATACGCGCTTTAAATGCAACGTTTAGCAAGCCGATGTGCTTGTCATTCAGCCACATGTGCGCGGACAGCTAAATCTGTGAAAGTGACGTATGCTTTTTCGCAGCGTCAACTCACAGCTGCTAAGAATTGTCGTGGTGGCGGTTTGGCGATACTGCATTCAATAGCAGACCATTTGCTAGAGCATATCCCGAGAAAGATATCGGTGGCGAAGCGTAGCTCGTCATTGATGTGACCATGTAAATCTTGTCTTTTATACCGGAAAAAAATGGGGGCCTTTATGTACACCACACTATCTATAGCAGCACAATAAAATTAAACTTGTGAAAGTGGTTGCGAAATCAAAAGCGACTTCCAGTGAGTCAATTCTAAATCTGCAGAAGAAAGTCGGTTTGACTCCAAAGGCCGACTTTTACAAATCGTTAATTCAAAGCGATATCAGTGTACGGTAGGTAGGTGTAGAATAAAATGAGTGGAGTACAAATTATAGCCCAAAAAAATTAGTATAGAAATTAGAAATAAAAAATAACTTTTGGAAAAACCATTTTGATTTAATCAAGTAATAATTCAGTGGCAGTTCTTGAATTTCTTTCAAGAGATTCTTTTACTAATCATAACAAGTAATAAGACAACTAATGACGCTTTTTTCATTTCTGACAAGAAAAATGCATTCAGCTTCTATATAGATAAAATATTAGAATGGGTGGGCTAAAGTTTGTTTCAAACTATCTAAGTATCTACTTAACAAAAAAAAAAAATTAAAAAGGACTTAGCTTATGATGATTGCGGTCTGATCAGGTTATAAATTTATTTTGCTTGACCACCAAATACTATGGCAATAGCACTAGGTACATCGTAGCATAGCGATGGTGAATCGAAGTCGATCCTCCGAGGAATCAAAATGTGGACCACAGGTTTTAAAATAATTAACTCACCTAATTAGTTATTGAACAACGATCTAAGACCAACATAAAAGACAAAATAAAATAAACAAACTCAAATCTAAAAAGACACACCGTAATTAACCTTCCAATTACCAGCGTTATCGTTTGGACCAGACAACTTATATATAAGATAACCTAACTCACTAAGCATCAATCACTGGTGTATTCATATTTAATTAGCTCTGAGGTCATCCCACCTTAACTTGACTTAGCACCGGTTAGGTTACTGAGATCAACGTGGTATTCGTTGACTTCACCTTGCAGGTTTCCATCTCATATAACTCACACGCTCATTTACTCTCTGGGATGCGATATTAACATTACACCTGCGCAGGCAACATTCACATGGTTGGGCGTGCTTCCATAAGCGATCGCTCAAGCCTCGTCCTGTAACAATTACTTGGTAAGTCTCTTGTTAATCTCGATTTCACGTATGACTAGGTGTCGACAATTCCACAATACAAAACTAATCTAGATCTTGTTTGAAAGTCGAAAGATCGTTCATGAGGCCGAACTAGGCGTCTTATATTGGTATTTTCCTAATAACGATGAAAAAGCGGCGGCGTGGCGTGGCCATACTACTTGAGAAAGTAAATTCCAACTAGGTTAGACTCACCATAAAGGCGTGGCGGACTTAGCGACAAAAATTGGGGCTCGATTAGGCCAGGTGAAGAGGCTCGATCGACCCGAGCGACTCTGTTCGGTCACGGACGAATTCAACATTAGTTACATCCTGAAATAAGCTCTGGCGGCGTTTCCTTATACAAAAGCAGTTAAGCGACAATTATTACATCACTTATATAAACTATCATAGATACACAGTAATTAAATCACATAGAGTCATGAATAAATCTAGATTATGGCGTGGGTCATGGGATCCTCATTGACAAGGTGTCACCACCTTTTAACGTCATAGCGAGAATCACATCATCTAGCTATGTTTAATTAATTCAAAGCGATAAAACGTAATTGGAAGAATTAATTACTTGAAAATAAAACATGAAGATTAAGGGCTTACATTGTTGCGGCCTAACTATTTGAAAAACTCTTAATTTATTGTGCTCTTTTATGAATGATTAAATCAATGTATGAATGGATCCATAATACTAATGACAATGTGTTTATATAGAGCTCAAAAACCGACTTAGAAACCCGACTAAGGATCGGTTCACAAACCACTAACCGACTTAAGTAATATCTGGACTTTCTTTGGGCTTTAAGTCCACTCAGTCCGAAAACGAATATTTTGGGCTCGATTCGGCCGAGGCTATCCTTAACTATAGGCTCACGTCTTCTATCTTACGTTGGGCTCTTGCATTGTCTGGATCTTTAATTCCTTCTCCGTGATCCAGATCCATAATGCTCGCTGTTTTATCATATAAAAACATAGTTTATAATACCAAATACTTGATAAATTACGAAATGCATAATAATAAATCGTAACTTACGGGTATATCTAAATTAGGCATAGCGACTTATTATCACTCTCTTAAGGTTATTTCACATCAAAATCAAGGGTAAGATTGCGAGAATAATGGGTACAAATCTTGGCCGTCATCATCTTTGCCCCAGCCTTTGATCGTCGATCAAAGTATTAACAAGTTTACAAGTTTCCAGGCGAGTTGGAGTACATGGACTCTATCTCTTGATTCATCGCGTCAACCCTTTGATCCTTGTCCACGATCATCCATGGCGCTTTCAAAGACGGATCATCTTACCTCATCGAGGCGGCTCGTTAAGCCTCGATTGTCCCATACCGATTTGGTGGCGAACCACTCTCTCGGTCGTCGGGTGGGTTAAGATTAGGGTGATTGTTGCATTAAGTAGTGTTGTCTCTGATGACACTAGGTGGCACTTGTGGTGACCTCGTTTCGAGAAAGTAACTCCTCAAATCTGACTTTACGAGAGGCTTGAAGTCGATCGTATATTGATCTTAAAAGCGTGGCGTTAGTAGAAACTATCACCTTGTTATCTTCCGGATCGTAAAGAGACCTCCGTGTTCCTCTGCGGAGTAGCCTACAAACATACATACTTTAAATGCGCGTTTGTAGCTTGATGTCTTGTCATTACGGCACATGTGCATGACAACCCCAAATCTGAAAGTGGCGTATGCTTTCACGGCGTCCTTACGCAGTTCAAGGTGTCGTAGTGAGCAGACTTTAGCGATCTTGCATTCAATATGTGAACCGCTAGCTTACAAGCATATCCCGAGAAAGATATCGGTAGCGGCGTGGCTCGTCATTGATGTGACCATGTCAATCACATCTTTTATGCGGAAAAAATGGGGGCCTTTATGTACACCACACTATCATGTAGCACAATAAAATTAAACTTGTGAAAGTCGGTTCTGAAATCAAAAAGCGACTTCGGCGAGTCAATTCTAAATCTACCAGGAAAAGTCGGTTTTGACTCCAAAACAGACTTTTACAAATCATTAATTAAAAGCAGTGTGGTGTACGGTAGGTAGGTGTAGAGATAAAATGAGTGGAGTACAAATTATAGCCAAAAAAATTAGTATAGAAATTAGAAATAAAAAATAACTCTTGGAAAAACCATTTTGATTTAATCAAGTAATAATTCAGTGGCAGTTCTTAATTTCTTTTCAAGAGGAATTCTTTTACACTAATCATAACAAGTAATAAAGACAACTAATGACGCTTTTTTTCATTTCCTGACAAGAAAAATGCATACAGCTTCTGTATAGATAAAATATTAGAATGGGAGGGCTAAAAGTTTGTTTCAAGCTATCTAGTATCTACTTAACAAAAAAAAAAAAAAAAATTAAAGGACTTAGCCCCTCAGCCCATATAGTGGCTCCGTACATGAGCCTAATACTCAAACTAGACCTATAAATGGACAGATTCTAAATGGCCTAAGACCCATATGTTATTACTACTAAATACACATACATAGGGGGCTCCGGTCTAACGGTGTTGAGGATTATCAGAAACTCTTATCATTTTTTCTACAATGAAGAGCTCAAGGTAGGAGACCATTGATCGCCAAACCTAGAAAAAGCCCATGGATTCACATCGGTCCACAATGTACATAGCCCAATATGAATAGGGTCCTTGGCCCGCCGAGTCTGCACCTTCATTAAGCGGACCGGGTGGGGAATAATCCAACCGCCTCATGACTTTCGATTCTAATCATCGGCTGAACAGCGGGCGTCGATCGGCCAAAACCTTGACTTGCCATCAACAAGGTGACACATGCTGGGGGCGGCTTTGCCCGCCATTCGGCTTTCGGACCAAGCCGGCACGACTAGGCAACAAAAATCGTACATAGCGATTTACAAGCGAAGAGCCATTGGCGGCTATGATCAAGCTCACTCGGCGACCTTGTAGTTATTTATACTTTAATTACATTCACTTACCGCCCTGTAACCTTGCCAACTCTTAGTCGCTTATAAATTCGGCATCACATTACCCCAAAGGGGATCGACTAATTAGTACAAAAACGCGGACAACCTCTGCCAATTAAATCGGCGACTTCCGGTGTTCTTAATATCTTCATATTTTCTTCATATTGTTCTTGAGCATCTTCATTGTGTTCTTGAGCTCCATACATCATCACGGGAGAAACTATTCACTTTAGCTAGATATCCATCGTTAAAATTAATTAAACATGTTTGCGATAACCCTGGTGTTATCATACACCAAAGTTTTACTTTTTACATAATCTTTATTTCAAGACCACAACGACCATATTTTGATGTAATTTACGAAAATCATTGTCGATATTAACATTTAATCTCATAAAAGCGATGTTATGATATCAATAAAGTGCCAAATGAAGAGGGCGAAAAATAAAAATTTGGTGAATTTTTACCTCATTTGAAGATCTACGTCAAAAAAATATGATTGTTTAAAAATAAAGGAAAAAAGAAAAAAATAAAAAAAAAAAAAAAAAAGGTTTCTACGGCCTTTTTATCCCTTCAACATCGATTTTTGTGTGTGTGGTTTAAGCTATAAATCCAAAGAAAAAAAACGTCATTCTCTAACGATTCTTATTTTATTATCATTTCTTAAAAATATTTAACGTGTTTTTTCTAATTTTTATAAAAAATCGATTTATTTATTTGAAATGTCAAACCTTGTGAAATCATCGGAAAATATCAATGAGAAGATTCATTAGCATCGTGAGAAAAGTTTTTCCTCAAAATTAGAAGTAAACGGATCTCAAATATTGGCCGATGAAGTAGAAAGATGAAATAGGGTTAGTGGTTATGAGTTGACGAATGAATTGTGTTGTCGAGATTCTTGTAAGAGTTTGGAACATTTAGATAAATATGTGAAAGGATAATGAATCTAGATTTGGGGCAAGGGTCTAAAGGAAATGAACGATGAAATAGTAGGAGAATAGGACATGTTATTTTTTTAATTGTGTGTAAGGACAATATGAAACTAAGTTGACCAAATTACCCTCTCTTAATTCTATCTTCCAAACATCCATTCATGATCCTCAAAAAAATATATAAATAAAAAAAAAATAACCCATTCACGAGAATTTATGCAATTAGATTAGATAACGTAACCCCTTAATTGAAAGGCAATCAAATCATCCCTTTAAAGAAATCAGACGACAGATCTTTCAAGAATTTTTTTTTGTCTAGCTAAGGGTACTACCATTCCTAAAAGCAAGACCACGGAGTAGATAAAGTATAGAATTCCTGAGTTCTAGAGTGAATGTTGTTATGAGTTGTTGTTGTTGTTCTTTCTCATGAAGGGGCTTGAATCCATCCACTTCGAGTGCTATTGCTATAGCCGCTCGTAAAGTGCGTCTGGCCACTTTCGAACACATGTGAGAGGGAAAAATGGTTGTTTATTTTCCAATCAGCGTTTCAAATCAATTTGGCAACAAATATGAGCAGCGATTTAAGGGTTTCTGACGTTGGATTTTTACGAACATGAAGCTGGAAAAGATTGCAGCCTATTCATCCTCGATTTGTGGGTAGCGATCGGAAATCCTACTCGTCGATGGAGAGGATCGAAGAAGAAATCTGGTCTTGATGTGATGATTCACACAACTCAGAGAAGGACACAGGTAAAGAGACGAATGAGAATTTTTTTGAATCACTGTCAGTGTTGTGACACTGATTCGAAAACTTTCGAATTTTGTATTCTTAATCGTATGTCACTGTTTGTATGATTATTTTTTGAGATAAATGATTCGATTGTTTATTGAACCCAATGAAATTCGAGTTATGGTGTATGGTAGATGGAGCATGAGAATCGTGAGTAATTGTCGTATGAAAAATGACACGAATTTGCTGAACCATATGCATGTTGTGATAGTGTAGTGAATTATTTGTAGTGAAATTGAGTTGGTACATTGGTTTGAATGGAGCCATTAGAGCAAGTGTCACTACACACATCGTCTTATGTATGTAGTGTCGTTGATGTAACAAGCCCTGTAGTTGTAATGTAGTGACAGTCGTCTCCTTATAGTGTAGATTATTACTCAATGAACCTGCACTTGCTACAATTCATTTTAGCTTTATGACCCACTTGAAATGTGAAACATGATGGTTGGAATGATACATTGATCAACTAAAGAAAAAGATGGAAAAAAAAAATCAGAACCAACGACATTAAAGGGATTGATGTTGTAGTATCGTCATTTGTTTTAACTTTTGGAGAATGAGAGTTATCTTGAGAGTTATAATGATTGTCTTGGGGTAAACAAAGAAGCGGTGAGATCGATCGGTAAAGAAATCTGATGGCGATGCTGCGGTGACACCAAAGATGAAGTGACGAATGATGCAATGGCACATGGTTTGGGCTTTGATGTGAGTTGAGCCGTTACCACGGTCACACATCATGATACTTGTATGTCACCGATTCCCAAAAATTAAGGATCTTTGGTGATTAGAGATGGACGGCCCGACCAGGATTACCAGCGCAAAGCGAGGCAGAAGCTTTATTGACATTATTCTGTGACGTGCTTTGCCCGAGTTCTGAAGCACGGAGTTGATTGTGATCGGTATGTGCTCGTTGTTCTTGATGGATGTGAGTAGAGGTGTGGGCGCGTATTTTAAAGAGTTTATTTAGGTTATTTTAATAAAAACGACTTAGGAGTTACTTTTAGTTTTTGTCCCACGTGAATTTGGATTTATTTTCTTTGTGTTTAAGCCTATAAATGAGGCTTAGGAGTGTTTTGTTTATCACACAATTATTGAAATTATATAAAATTTCTTAACTGCTTTGGCAAGAAAATTGCATTTTAAGTTTACGTTATAAACTTAATCTGAACATCAAGATTCAAAGTGGCGATTCTTGAGCGTTCTACAAATCAAGGTTTCTTGGGCGAAGTCTCCAAGGGTTTGATCAATTCAAGGTTTTCAAAACCGAGGTTTCTTGAGGGGTTGAGCCAAAATGATGATAATTAGATCGTTTCAGCGTGTCTGCAGTGAAACTTAGGTTTCCGGTATCAGTTGGTATCGAGAGAGGAAGAACCCATTTGCATCCGAGAGGTGATGGACCGTTCAAAGTGCTGAAGCAGATCAACCCAGCGCTTCGTGATTGAGTACCACGCAGTTGGGCGTGTCTGCTTGGTGAATATTCGCTGATCTCTCTCGGCTTTTCCGGCCGACGAGTTGTCTTTGTTTGATAATCCTTATGATCGGGGCCAGGATCTTACCAGCCCCAGGGAGGAATGATGTGAGTTGGGCTTAATCAATTCTCATTGGATCTGTTGGTCAATGACAATGTACCATCCATGCATGTGTTTTGCTATTTGAAATGACGTTGAATGAATACTTTGATATGGATTAGCTTGCGTGAGCGTGAAACATTTGTTAATATAGTGAATGCCGATGTAGTGACGGTAGTTTAAAAGAATCAATGATTGTTACTAGATGTAATCTGCGGTGACAAAATTATTTTAAATGAACCATTCTATGATGCTCTCTTCGTTCTAGATGGACATTTGGATGAACATGTTTTACGGTAATGAAATTTGAAGATGCGTTGATTTTTTTAGTGGGAGTCCACATAATGTGTGTGCTTCATCGAGTGTTGTTGCGTATGTTGGAGTTACGGATTTATCATACAGTTGATTGTGTACTTTTTCATATACACATTTATCATTTAGTTTTTCTTTGGTAAATGATAAAATTCCTTTTTAATGATATGCTGAAACTTGTTTATGAATTCGTTATTGAATCAGCATAATCTTTTTTTGTGAATCAGCATTATAAAGCATAATATAATATGAAAGAGTTAGTGTATGAATAGATTGGGAAAAAAAAGAGAAGGAAGGAAAGAAATCTACCAGTCCACGTTGCAAAGAGTTTGAATGGGAACAAATTGTGCAATGTGCCATATTAGTTAACAGTCATTCATGGAGACAGCCTGCCGCCTGAAATCACGCAATATTTTCTATGGTGGTTACACATACAAATATTTATTATTAAGGGTAAATTAGTCCATTAAAAAATGATTTCTCCTTATTACCAAATAAGTTATTAAAGTGTCTTGAATACCCTATTAAGTTAATAAATAGTCCTTGTCAACAAAAATCTAGATTTTTTTTTGAGGCGCGAATATCCAGATATTAAAGATACGAAATCAATAATGAATCGGCAATATATTGCCAATATAAAATATAAATGAGCTAAGTTTGAGTGAATCATACCCAAAAAAAAAAAACATTTTATAGTAATCTGATAATCCCTCCATTTTTATACGTAACATTTCAGAAATTGTTCTGTTTATATATATATATATATATATATATATATATATATATATATATATATATATATATATATATATATATATCATTTTACATTTACAATGCATCATTTATTACTCTTTTTTTTTCTTCCTTTACCAATAAAGTATTTACATCTCCAATAAAAAAATACATTTCCAATACTAAAAACTCCTTTACCAACAAAGTATTTACATCTCCAATAAAAAAATACATTTCTACTACTATGTTTTAGACAGATTAATTACTTTGTGAATCTGTGTGAATTTTCTCTCTGCGACATATAAAAAAAACGGAGGGAGTATATGGTAGTAGTGGTATAATAATACACACGCATGCGGGCGCACAAAACTCCCACATATATACTACATTCATCCCATAAAAAGTGTCCATTTTTTTTCAAAAAAGCATTTATTATTTGATAGGATTATACATGTCCATCACTAGTTATCTCCAACGGTACACCAAATTGATGTTTTGATGGGAGAACTCCACTCTAATGGTCCAGCTAATCTTACACCAAACTGGTGTTTTGAGTGATTTCACCAGCAAATTTTCCGTGGGTTATTCCACCCGCTGAGACACTATTCATCCTTTTTCTGAACTAAAAATAGAATATTCCAAGAATATTATTTTTGATTTGAGCAGTTGGAGTTGGTGGATAATATTTAGTGTAAAAAGTTACACCAAATTGATGATTGTGTGTGTTCCTTGGAGATTCTAACACATTAATTGTTTTAACTAATCACTGTATGCACCACAAAAATAGACATTTTTATGGGATGAGAGGTAGTGTATATATATATATACACACACATTGTTATAAAATATATGTAATCCAAGTACACAAATCTTTGCTCAAACATAATAAGCTAATAAGAAAGTAAAAGAAGATAGTAACTTGAATGGAGAGAATTTCCCAGATGGATATATTCTATTCTTATTACTTATCTGAAGGTACAACTAATATGGACCCCGATCCTCTGCTGTGAAATACACATAGCAGGGGTGCTGTGATGTAAAACGACGCCATTTCGGGTTGAAACGACGTCGTTTGGTTCCGAGCTATATAAAAAAAACCTCGAAACGACGCCGTTTCGGCTTACAGCACCGCATAGCAGGGGCGCGGTGCAGCAGACGATCCCAATTCCAACTAATATATATATATATACACCAAACTTAATGACTAAGGGAGGGTGGCTGTATAGTTGGCCAAGTTTATCTCTCTTTGAGATTATCCGAAAGCGGTACCGATTAATAAAGACACGACATGTTATCCATTGATTACATCATATATTTACGTCGATATTTATCCAATATATTTATCGTGCTTGCGTCGAGACTTAGCTATTAAATGAACTAGCTGCGGACTAGTATTTTACACGGTGGAGATAGATATTATATCTAATAGACATCCACACATTACGTGTTATATTTATAACACAAGTTATAACACGTAATATTTATAACACCCCCCCTTGGATGTCCATCCACAAAGAATCTGCCTCGTTAAAACCTTCATTATGAAAAAAACCATGTGGGAAAAAATCATAATGAAGGAAAAAGAGTACACCCTTCATTTGTGTTATACTCCCCCTGATTTGAACATCTCTTCAGATCTTTAAGTTGGCGCATTCTGATCTTCTTTAGTAATTTCTCAAATGTGGCAGTAGGCAGTGTTTTTGTGAACAAATCTACTAGATTGTCACTTGATCTGAATCGTTGAACATTACTATGGCCCTTCTTCTGAGATCGTATGTGGCAAACACTTTTGATGAAATATACTCCATCTGATCGCCTTTTACGTAGCCACTATTGAAACCATTGAACTAAGCTATACATGTTGCATTGTCTTCATATAATCAAGTCAGCTTCTCTTTCTCAACGAATAAACCTCAAGGTTCTGGAACCTAATTTGCCAATGATCCAAACGAAACCTATTTTCGACTTGTTTCATGAATAGCTATCATTTCGCCATTATTTTGAGGATGTAGCGACCAAAGTTTGCTAAGTCTGGTGACATGAAATCGATGTACCACCACTGATGAATGAACAACCAGATTGATGCTTCGCTTTTAGAGGGTGGATAAATATCCATCATACCGTGTAACCAACAAGTTCTCGACTTGCTTTTTGTTTGATCTGAGTTGTATAACATATATGACATGTACCAAAAACCTTGCTTGGAAAAACCCAGTGGGAAAAAATCCAGTCAAGGGAAAAAGATTCATGACATATGCGCTCCCGTGCACTGATTGCCTCGTTAAAAACCTTTAACTAAGAAAACTCAGTGGAAAAAACTTGTTAAAGGGAAAAAGAGTACAATCATTGGTCTTCAGGGCCAAATGACATCTTGCATGTGCATTTTATGGACCTTAATAGTATAAGTCAAATACTCATACTTTATCATCTTTGTAACTCTACCGGAGCTTAATTACAGATCAGATTTTCTCAGATCAAAACCATTTATGCCGTTTATGAGGTACTTCATATGAAATACATATTGTGTATTTTGTAAACTTTGTATGCTTCAAGCATTTGATGCTCCCAGCGTCTTATATGCTTCAGGAACGTTTCTAGAATCTTATACGCTTCAGGCACGCTTCTAGTGTCTTATGTGCTTCAAGAACGCTTCAAGCGTCTTATATTCTTCAGGCACGGTTCTAACATCTTATGTGCTTCAGGCACTGTATTCTCTTAAGGCGATTTTGACATTTCAAAACATGCATGCCTCACTGTATTCGCTTGAAATTTGTTTCAATATTTCTAAACATGTTTGCCTCTTTTATGAACCTCGTTCATAAACCAAGTGTTGTATTCATTATCGTATCTTATTATTCAAACGATGATAACATTAATTCCTTATCTCAACACTATGATATTTGTATTTTTTGGAACTACTATGTTTCTCATGCTCCAAGCGTTGAACATAATTAACAGTATAACACTATGCAATTTCAAATTCTTCAGGAATCATTACATTTTCTTTGGGGGGGGGGGGAGGGGGGGCACAAGAAAATAACACGAAGGATTGAATCTTCAGGTTCATTTCTCCCCCTCATGTATGTATGACAACCATGTATTATTTGTTCCACGCATATTATTTATCAACATTTGTTCACATTTTCTAGCCTTGACCTCTTCAAGGGTTTATGATTTCATTACTCATCTGGAGTATGTCATCGCTCTTCTAGAGCTTCAAAGACTATATTATTTTATGCTCGATCATTTTCTAACTGTCTAACACTTCTAGAGTTCTCATAAATAATATAGCCATAACCTCTTTTGAGGAATTTTATTTATTAAGCCAATTGGTCTTTAACGCTTATATCGATATTTTCATTAATTTGATACGTATCATCTCATGTCCTACTGGGACTTTTCCTTCCCATGTCCTATTGGGACTTTTCATACAGGACAAATATTGTCATACGGACAAACATTTTTGTGACATTTAATCTAACCAGGGCATTTACAAATTGCTCACTCTTCCAGAGTAATTAAATGCATCCGGTGATAAAATGTGCATTAATATAATGTTCTTCCACGAGATTTATAAACTTTAAGTTTACTTTCCTCCCACAATCTAGAAAAAATTTCATTATAAGTCATATCTACGTAAGTTTACAATGACCACTTTGTGGGATTCAACATTTCGATGTGATATCCCTATGTGGGATTCTACATGTCAATGTGTATCCATTTATATGAGTATCAACAAACATTAAGAGATATCGACTCAATCGGGAAGAAGTATATTATCTCTTGAGAGATTTATAGCTTTTAATTCATCCGATGTCTCAATTTAATATCAACATCAGGGGATATCCGCACAACTTACTGCGCTTGAGACTTTGAAAAATGATAAACAAAATTTATCATATCTAGATCATCTTCAGGATGACCGTAACATATATTATTTGTCATGACATTGCCTTTACTACGATTTTGAAGCTTCATTATTCTCATCCGGATATTTAGCGTCACGACAAATGCGAGACCGATGGCCTCTATGCCACATTGTGAAAATCGATTTTCGTTATTCTTCTGGAATATAGTATCAATGTTGATTCACTTCGGGTGGACCATTCTTCCCATTCGAGAAGACAAACGTTTGTGATATCCGTCAGAGATATATTGATCGCGATCTAGTCTATGAAGGCACACACGTTTATGAAGTAAATTAAATGACAAATGTAAAACTATTACTCGTATGCTATCTATATCCTATTATAAAAATGAATGCACAAGTAATTTATACTATTAATACTACTGATCAAAGTAGTCTTTGATCTTTTTTATATCACGAATCTAGTGACATTCACTTCAGGGAATTGACTAAACCAAATAGATCGTGTTTTATGATTACTCTATGATAATCATCTTGTTGAACATAAACCACTTCTTTCAATATTGCTATTACATGAGCATATTATCGCAACGATAAATACAATCCTTTTACGAGGATTAAAGAAGTGTCACGATGTTCTTACTGAATTTTCTTTCTTTAGACTTTAGGTCATTCGTTGGAAAATCATTCTATTTCATATGGACTTCGAGTCCGTATTTATTCTTGTGAATTTCAGATTCACTTTTATAAGCATACAAGTGCTTCTGATGAACTCCAAGTCCATCTATATATATACTTTAAATGAATGATCATCTTCAGGTGATCAAATCTTCTAATCATATTTGTCTACAAGACAAAATGATCTTTTATGTTAGACTTGGTCTTCAGGACTCAATCTAAGTGATGCAAAAGTAAACACAAAAATAAAAATATATATATGTATGTATATATAATATATACTATATAATAAAATATAAAGCGACTCATAGTATACCGGGTTGTACCGATGTATCATTTTCACACTAGTGTCATCAACTCACTTCTAGTGAGATTTATTATGACAATTTTAATATCACAGTCTCATCTATGTCATTTTCACTACATGGAACTGACTGACGTGATTCCATACATCTTTAAATATCGGTATAAAATATCTGGATTCTGTCATGTTCACTTCTAGGAACAGACTTGTGTATCTCAACACATATATAATTTTTAACTGTCCACATTCACTTCGAGGAACGGACACATCATAAATTTTGAGTTTAGTCACATCCACTTCTGGAGATTGACATGCGTAATCAGATACACCATAAATATTAAATTTACTCATATTCACTGCCGGGATTGAGCCCATATAATTTGATGTATCTTTAATAATTATAATTTAGACACGTTCACTTCAGATAACCGACTCGTGTAGTTTCATATATCTTAAATATATGAGGTCACATTCACTTCTGGAAATGAGCCTATAAAATTTGATTTAACTTATACATTTCATTAGGTGATCCTATTCACTTCTGGGAAAGGACACGGGTAATTAGGTACACCTCGAATATTTCATTTCGTATCATTCACTTCTGGGAATAGATTTGTGTCAACCGACACATCTTAAATATATAGTTTAATCACGTTCACTCCTGGAAACGGATCTATATAATTTGACGCATCAAACTAATAGTTTGAACAATTCACTTCCGGAAATGTAATTGCATCATCCTTTTCACCAATAATTTATATATTACAATATATAATAATATCACCGTATGATATATTGATCATAATACATGAATTGAATAAAATAAACTTTTACCTCCATAGTTTACCTCAGGGATAGAATATATCACCATTATAAATTATTGACTACGATCGATTGAATAATAGATATCCATATATCGTATAAGATGGATCCATAGAATATCCGGACATGTATCAATATAGGAATCTAAATAATTGATCACCGTAGTAAGAGATAATCCTCGATTGATGATTAAATAATAGAAATCCAGAATACCCGATATAACAATAAAATAAAATAATAGATAAATACTATAGAATATCCATCATCCATTATTATGCTGCCGGAGGAATGCTACCTTAAAGCTCAAACTAAACCTTGCCGTCCTTTTTTACAACTTTCTCTTGCGCCGTAGTTTATCAGAATTTAGAAGGATTAATCGGTAGAGTGATAAGGTGTTATCAAATATATGTAATCCAAGTACACAAATCTTTGCTCAAACATAATAAGCTAATAAGAAAGTAAAAGAAGATAGTAACTTAAATGGAGAGAATTTCCCAGATGGATATATTCTATTCTTATTACTTATCTGAAGGTACAACTAATATATATATATATATACTAGATGGGAAGGCCTTGACAACGAGCATGCATGTATTCGTTGGATATGAAATGGGGATACATAAAAATAAAAATAAAATTAAAAAAACTTTTTTGGTGCTACAATGAAACAGTAAAAAAAAGAAAAAAAAACACGTGGAGTGCTTCTTTGACATTTTCCAAATGTAATTAAATTTGAAACGGATACATTTTAAGACAACACACACATAATAAGATTAAGAATAAATTAAAGTTAATGTGTAGATTAAAAATACAATTGAGTCATACAAATTGAGCAATTTAACTCAAACCTTTCACAAAAAAAAAAAAAAAAAAAAAATTCTGGGCTGGACCGCCCAATGAACAGTAAAAAAACAAAAAAAAACACGTGAACACCTTGGTTGGAATTTCCCAACCAAGTATTATAAATAGGTATATATATATATACCAAACTTAATGACTAAGAGCATCCACAATGGTGATGCTGATGTGGATGTGTTCCATACCACTTTTTTATCCACCTTATTGTTTTTACACACTTAGATCCACTATGGTCTGTTTTTACACACTTCAAAAATAAAGAATAATAAAAACAAAATGTATTCTTCTTCCCTTCCATTCCATTCGCCTCCCTTCCCCTACCACCTCCCGTCGACTATGAAAACTGCTCCATGGATTTTACATTCAAACTCTCTGAATTACATCCAAACTGATACAAAACTCAATTTATTTTCTTTCCATTCTATTTCCTCTGTTGCTTCTTCAAAAAAAAAAAAAAAAATCCCAGAATCAAAATTGAAGGTGAAGAAACCAAAGGATTTAAAATTGCAACAGGAACCCATCTCCATCCTTCATGAGATCCGGCGCCGACGCGGAGCAACTAAAACCAAATATCTAGATCTGAAGTTTCTTGCAATCGTTTTATTTACAGAAATTAGAAGAAGAAAAAAATAAATAGAACAAGCATTGATTCTTGCCTGCAAATTTAGTGAGGAAGATCAAATAAAAGAGAGAGGAAACAAAAAATATTTATATTTGTACCTAGATTTGCGTTCACAAGTGTGGAACCCGGCGTGTACAGACCCACGACCACTTCCACGGTTTTCACTCCCACAGTGTCTTTACATGAGCCATAGTGGATGTTTTGTAGTATCACTTTCTTTTCACATTGTGTTAAAAGGTATCATAGTGGATGCTCTAAGGGAGGGTGGCTGCATAGTCGGCCAAGTTTATCTCTCTTTGAGATTATTCGAAAGCGGTACCGATTAATAAAGACACGACCTGTTATACGTGGCTTTATGGTGTAGAAACATCCATTGAATACATCATATATTTACGATCCAATATATTTATCGTGCTTGCGTCGAGATTTTATTTATTAAATGAAGCTAGTTGCTTAAATTTAGTATTTTCTGTGGGCAGATAGATATTATATCTAATGGACATCCATGCATTCTGAGTTATGTTTATAACACAAGTTATAACATGTAATATATATATATATATATATATATATATATATATATATATATATATATATCAAAACTCTATTTGGTAGAAGTCGGTCATATATTGATCTTCAAAAAACGTGGCGTTAGTAGAAACTATCACCTTGTTATCTTCCGGATCGTAAAACAGACCTCCACGTGTTCCTCTGGAGTAGCCTACAAACATACATACTTTAAATGCTGGCGTCAGTAGCTTCGATGTCTTGTCATTCAACACATGTGCGGGACAACCTCAAATGCGAAAGTGACGTATGCTTTCGCGACGTCCTTCCATGGCTCGAGGTGTCGTGGTGAGACTTTGCGATCTTGCATTCAATATGTAGACCGGCTTCTGTAGCATATCCCGAAAGATATCGGTAGCGGCGTAGCTCATCATTGATGTGACCATGTCAATCAACATGCTTTTATACCGGAAAAAATGGGGCCTTTATGCACACCACACTATCTATGTAGCACAATAAAATTAAACTTGTGAAAGTCGGTTCAAAATCATAAAGCGACTTCCAGTGAGTCAATTCTAAATCTACCCAGGAAAAGTCGGTTTTTGACTCCAAACCCGACTTTTACAAATCGATTTAATGAAAGCGATGTGGTGTCTTTGGTAGGTAGGTGTAGAGATAAAATGAGTGGAGTACAAATTATAGCCCAAAAAAATTAGTATAGAAATTAGAAATAAAAAATAACTTTTGGAAAAACCATTTTGATTTAATGTCGTAAAAAACACTATCTCGTATTTATAGGAAAAGGTTGTAAGAGGCCAATTTTACATCTTATTTATGTAAAAGAACAACAAAAAATGGCAATGGTTGAGAAGAATGAAAAAGTAATATCAATCCAAAAATACCCTTTATAATTACAACTAGTCTCATTCCTCCATTATCCTAAAATCTAAAAACCTAGCCTCCTTCATTCTGCGCCTCCTTTCATTCTGCAACAAATTGCTCCTCATTCTTACACAACAAATGATAAGATCCGATCCTGCGTCAAATGTTCAAATTTGCGAGGCATCGGCGTTCAATTTGCGGCGTTCATCGGTATACGATGTCAAAATTTGCGAGGTTTGTCCGCGGCGACCACCAAAAATACCGCCTATTGTCAAATTCAATGGAAGAGAAGCTGGAAGAGCGCTACAAATTCGGTGAATTGTTCAAATTCAACAATATTAATGCCGATGAATTCAAATTCAGCGATCACCAAAAAAACACTTTGATGTAAAATTAAAATTCCGGTGAATCGTTCAATTCCGGTGAATCCGACCATCCCAAATTCCTCCAAATTCTCCTCTTCTTCTTAATAATCCTTCATATTGCTTTTATTTTCTTTCAAACGTTGATCAATTTTGCTTTCAATTCGTTGATCAACCATAGAGAAGTTAATATGCTTTTATTTTTTTTTTTGACTGATGCTTTTTATTTTCTAATTTGGGTGTTTTGTTGATGAAATAATGTTTTGGAGTCTGTATAGAGTCTGTGTTTGCTCTCTAGTATTTGGGATGTTTGTGATTTTTATGGACTCTTTAATTCAAAGAAAAATCTTGTTTCGAGTTCTTCAATTTTGCTTTCAAATTCGTTGATCTATTGGTATGGAATCTTGTTTTATTCTTTCTTTGGATTATGATGTAGTAACATGTAAACAACAACGTAGTAACATTTGAACAACGAAGTAGTAACATTGCTACATAATATAATGTAACGATCCAAACAATCGTAGTAACATTTCACGAAAAAGTAGTAACGTTTGACATTTTTTCATGAATGTGCACGATCTTAAGATCTGAAATCACTATTGGGGTTCCTTCCCAAGTAGGGTATAGAAAGCTACTGAAACAATGGAAACGCTAAAAACGGAGTGATATTTTGACTTTGAACATTTCAAGGAAAATGTAGTAACGTTTAGTTAATTTACCCGATTTTGCTAAAAACAAAATAAAAATATCTTTAATTATCATTAAGGGTATTTTTGTACATCTCTTCTTTTTGTCATTCTCAAACAAATGTCTTTGTTTTGTCATCTATTTACATAATTTACCATCTTATATTTCATTTAGACCCACCATGTAGTATATTTAACTATCGTAGTTGTTAAAAATTAAAATTCCTTTTATTTTATGTATTTACATTTCCAAATCACTATTTATTGTGTTTTTTAAAATCTACCATTATTTATTAATAGGTGGGAGTAAAAACAATATTGAATTAATTATCTTAAAAGGGTGTTATTGTCGTTTTATTATTAAAATAAAAACATTAACTATATTAAAGTCAAAATATTAACTTGTTCTTGATATGTGTCTTTTGTCGAGGTGGGACAGTTTAAAAATAAACGAAGGGCATAGTAATAAGTTAAATTCGACTTAATTCACCTAACTTACTTTGGATTCCCATAGAGACAATATGATTTCTCATTTAAGACTGACATTATACTGGTTGTCACCTTTATGTATACTCTTTTTAATATTTTATTGGATGATCGTCGAACTCCTAATAACATTTTGAGTATCATCACTGACTAATGTAAAACGTCAGTATCCTAATACTGCATATGTGTAAACCGTCTCTAACTCTGAGCCTTAGGTGGTTTTTTTTTTTTTTTTTTTTTTTTTTTTTTTTTTTTTTGAGAAAAAGCATTAGGTTTTGAAATAGGTGTATGATTGTTTGAATTAAAAGAAAAGAAAAGCTCTACATTCTTATTTTTCATTGAAATTGTGACGGATGAGACGACTTCCTTAAAATATTATCAAGAACATACAACATCTATCTTATACAAATGGAGTTATAACAGAAAATGTAAAGCAGCAAATTGGTTTTCAAACCCAAAGCACTTTAGAAAAACCCCAAAATGCAGTTTCTTTATATTTGCTACATTCATCAGTTGTAAACATGGGAATTATTTTCTAGCTTTATTTTATCAGTCTCAATTGCATCAAGCCATGAAACAACTTGATCAATAGAGGGTCTACTTCTTGGATCCTTGTCTATACATTTACATGCTATAGAAAGCACTTCTATTAGTTGCTTTTCAGAATCTTTATTCCATATGAATGAATCAAATATCTGCTCCACTTTCTTCTCTGCTTTCATCTGAAACAACCACGACACCAAATCCCGGCAATTCGTTCCCTTACTAACTTCCATAGGTCTCCTTCCCGTAAGAAGCTCAAGAAGAACAACCCCAAAACTATAAACATCACCCCGGAAAGTCGCGGTCAATGTTTGACTATATTCAGGCGGTATGTATCCCAAGGTGCCAACCAAATCCGTAGTTACATGCGTATCGTACGGATGTAGTAACCTCGAGAGACCAAAATCAGCTAGATGAGCTTCAAGCCTTTCATCCAAAAGAATATTGCTGCTTTTAATGTCTCGATGAATTATATTCGGCTCTTTGTGTAAATAGGCCAATCCACGGGCTGCCCCTTGAGCTATCTTTAATCTTGTTTCCCAGTTAAGGCTTGAAGTCCCATCAAATGTTTCGTGCAACCAGTAATCCAAGCTTCCGTTTTCCATGTATGAGTAAATTAAGAGCCGGTCAGTACCGTATTTGCAGTAGCCTTGAAGAGCTACGAGGTTTTTATGCTGAGCTCGTGATAAGGCTTCGACTTCTGCTTGAAATTCACGTTCCATCTGTCCACAATCACCGGATAGTTTCTTGACTGCAGCTTTCGAGCCATTCGGAAGATCCGCTTTATATACCAAACCGAACCCGCCACAGCCAATGATGTTTGATTGGCTGAAATTGTTGGTTGCCTTCAACAAATCTGTGGCTGTAAGATCCTTGCATTCGGCGTTTAAGAAAAGAACCATCTTTGAATTCCCTAATGCGTCCGAATATCTAGGTGGCCCATGAATTTCATCCTCCTGGTCTTGAACTGGACATTGTGGATCCCTTCTTGACAAATTAACTAGAATAAGGGCAAGGATGATAGCAATCCCAACTCCTACACCTACTGCCAAGCCAAGTATACCGCCATGGCCAAACTTGCTTTTACCAGCTGGTGGCATGGAAGGATGGAGATCTACTATATGATTAGCTGCACATGGGGAAAGTAGCTTGCCACAAAGTCCAGGATTACCTTCAAAACTCGAGGTTGGAAAACTAAGAAACTGGCCACCTGTTGGAACAGGTCCCTGCAAGTGATTATTTGCAACACAAAATCTCGACAAGAAAGTCAGCTTATTTAAGGATAAAGGAATTGATCCATAAAGATCATTGAATGATAAATCCAATAGCTCCAGATTCACCATGTTACCAATGGAGGGAGGGATGGTTCCTGATATATTATTTTTGCTCAGATCAAGATCATGAAGTTGCTTTAGCTGTCCAATCTCGGGAAAAATCGATCCATTTAATCTGTTGTTGCTCAACAATATAGATGGAGGAAAACTTGAAGCTTGATTATACTGCAAACCACTAGAACTCCGATTCCGCTTAACAAACAGCGGAATCCCTGTTGTCGGGTTAATAATTGCAGAACTGCTATTTGCAGAAATAAGGGCCTTCATATCCATCAACTCCTTTGGAAGTTCTCCAGTTAGAGAATTGTTTGAGAAATCCATGTAGAATAAATTATCCATTTGGCCAATCCAAGGAGGAATAGTACCACTCAAATGATTCCAGGAGAAGTCAAGAACTTGTAACTTGCTACAGTTCAATAACCAATTTGGTATTTCACCAGTCAAACCACAATTTCCTAGAGCAAAAACCATCAAATTCTCAAATCCATCCACATTCTGCGGAATTTCTTCACCTCGGAAGTTCTCGGTGAGGATGAGGGTGGACAGACTCTTACAGTTCTGTAGAACGGGCAGTGCACTATATAAGTTCACGAAACTGTTATTGGACAACGACAGGAAAGTAAGAGACGATAAATTTCCATAACTCTCAGGGACCTGGCCAGTAAGCTCATTCTTTGCTAGACTCAAAACCTTTAGTTTCTTGCAGGTAGAGAGAGAATCAGGCAGGGGACCAGTAAAGCGATTAGTAGCAAGATCAAGGTTATACAGACTAGTTAATCCAGTAAAATTGAGGCTAATAACACCGTGCAAGGAATTGTTCCGAAGATCTAGCACTCGTAGCTTAGAACACGTCTCCAGGCTCGTAGGCAGTGGCCCAGACAAAGAATTTGAACTGACAACCAACACTTCTAGTAGTGATAGATTCTTAAACACATCAGGAATAGTACCAGAAAAACGGTTCCCATCTAAACATAATGAAGTGAGATTCGAAAGCTCACCGAGTTTATCGCTCAAAGGGCCAGAGAAATTATTGGCAGATAGAGAAAGCTGCTCCAAAAAAGACATGGAGTACAAGGCCTCAGGGAGGAGCCCTGAAAATAAGTTATGATCTAAATGTAGCTTCTGTAAAGACAAACTACAATTGTCCAAGACTTCAAGGCCTCCAGAAAAGCGGTTTTGTGATAAATCTAGAACCCGTATTTCTGTAGAGATATTACAAAGTTGAGATTCAAGGACGCCGGTAAATGCATTATTGCTTATATTCAGCTCTATAAGATTGAGGAATTGACCAAAGTTGGTAAAATTTCCAGTCAATAAATTGCTGGAAAGATTCAATGACTTGATCCATTTCAACCCAAAAATTGCTCCCCCGATAGATCCAGCTAGCGTGTTGTGGCTAACATCAAGAGATTCCAACTGCTTTAGATTAGAAACACCAAAAGGCAACCCAGCTTTGAGATAATTGTGTGAAAGATCAAGAATCTGAAGATGATCTAAACTGCCCAAAGACTCAGAAATCACTCCCTGCAAACCTTTTGAGGAGACATTTAACATGATCACTCTGTTTGCATCATCACAGACAACACCATACCACTTACAACAGTTAGGTTCATTGGACCAAGCTGAGATAATAGTTCCATTAGTCAAATTGCCTGCAAATTCCTTTAATGCTAAAAAATCAATTGGATGACAACTTTGGCCTGGGGTTTGCTGAAGACTTAAACATGAATACATCACACAAGCCCATAATAACCAATTAAGACAAGTCATATAGGCAAAATTTAGGAGCACCATATTGAAACCAATAAAAAGATCAACTCTACTAATCAAGATAAAAAAACCATAGAGTCAATTCAATTAGGCATGACTGCACCTGCACTGAACTCTGCAAGCAGACGAATTCCAAGTGATGAAGCAAAAGTTCCACTTCAAATAGCAGCAACTTAAGCCGGTAGAACCACAAAGAATCTCATCAAGATCTTCAACCCACATCAAATAATCTGGAGACGCAGAGATATATGAAATTCAATCCCAGATATAGAGCAATTCAAGGGCCAAGATCCCAAAAACCCCACAACGCGAAAAAAATAAAAGCCGAGAAAACTGGACTTCCAACTAGCTAACAAAGCTAAAATATCTGCAGAATTCAAGAACCGTCCTGGTTTCAGATCCCTAGATCAGAAAGTAAGTACGAAATCGTAAACCACAAGCAGAACTGTTTTAAAAATAAACACTTCAGCGACCCACAATCTTTAAATGAAGCAATCCGTCGAACAGGTTGGCGAACTCAACTGAAAGCCTCGAAAAAAAAAAAAACAAAAAACAGTCAATGATGTGAAAAGGGAAAGTTAAGGTAAAATTGATACTAGTGATTAAGTTATTAATACGGAAAAAAAGAAAAAACTGCATTATAAAATTCGTCCCAAGGCGAGGCGACTCTTGTTAGTTGAAATGATGACAAAAGGTTTGACTTTATTATCATAGTTTCCGCACACTCTGTCTATCTGACTTGTTAGTCAATACCCAAATTCGTCTGCATTAATTGCTTGGAGTAGAAAATTATGTTTTTTTTTTTTTTTTTCTTTTTGAAAAGATAAATTATGTATTAAGTGCGCACCAGTTCAATGGGATGTGGGCCATGTGGGGGTGGGGATCCTACTCAATTTTTAATTTTTAGTGCCATCTTACGAGGAGAGGAGTTTGATATTGGATTGATCTGCCCACTCCAAAAAAACTATTCTATGTTACGCGTTAATTCATGATACTAAGCTAATCATATAAATATTTATGGTACTAATAATACCCGATCTTGAACACTTGATCAAGAGTGATAAAGATCTTTTATTAGATTTTGTTTTTCGTGGATTCTTATCTTTTGCACCAATTGCTCACTGCTGAGGCTGATTGATTTGATAACTTATTGCCATTCCAGACAGGGGCTGTCAAAAAAAGGCTCCTGGTATGGGCAACGCATTTAAATTAATGTCAGGGCATTCAATTCAGTCTTAATTTAAAATTACATCACTACCCTTACTTTCATTCCTCGAAAATTATCATCTTTTCCCTGCCGCAGCTTTCCATCTTCTTCACTCTACGAAAAAAAAACCCTTTTTCTTAGGAATTTCCACTCTCTATGGTGCATTTACTTGCTGATACATCC
Source organism: Gentiana macrophylla (assembly GCA_026214975.1). Lineage (NCBI taxonomy): Eukaryota > Viridiplantae > Streptophyta > Magnoliopsida > Gentianales > Gentianaceae > Gentiana > Gentiana macrophylla. The sequence goes on along the minus strand of CM047805.1, from coordinate 99,251,315 downwards.
CATGCAATTTCTCGGCATTCCTTTGATTTTAGGCTTTTATCTCCCTCTAATGTCGGGAAATAATCTTCATCAAATATGCAGTCAACGTATCGAGCTGTAAAATGATTCCCTATCATGGGCTCTAGGTATTTAAGAATAAACGGAGATTCATAACCAATGTAAATACCTAATTTACGTTGACGGTCCATAGATGTACGCTTTGGTGGTGATATAGGCACATAATTGCACAACCAAAAATTCGTAAATGGGAAATGTTTCATGTTTGGTTCTTGATCTTGACCACGCACAAGTTGGTTGGAGAGAAATCATGATATGCAGTTGGCCAAATTTGAATTAAAGCAGCAGCAAGCAAGACTGCATGTCCTCAACATGATGTGGGTAAGCCTCAACATGATGTGGGTAAGTTGGACTTTTGTAGCGGTGGCAGTGACGGACCCAGGAATTTTTTCCAGTGGAGCCAAATTAAAAAAAAATTTGTTAAAAAAGATAAAGCAGCCGTGTTTTGAACAAGTGACCTTAAGTATAGTAGTTATTCTTCTAACCAGTTGAGCTAAATAAGAGACTACATTAGAATTTGTCTGAAATAATATACATACATGATCTTTAATACTATTAGAGGGGTATTTTAGTAACTTCGCACGAAAAGTTGAGTGGGGGCCGTGCACCCCCCCTTGTGTACATTGGGTCCGTCCCTGAGCGGTGGTCTAGCGATTTATTTAACACGCTTAATCAAAGATTCAGCTACACCATTTTGAGTGTGAACATAGGAAATTGGATGCTCCACTTTAATGTCTAATGCCATATAATAATCATACAATGTTTTTTATGTGAACTCACCAGCATTATTCATACGAATAGATTTAATATTATAATCAGGGAATTGAGCTCTGAGTTCAATTATTTTACAATAAATCTGGCAAATGCATTATTCCGTATGGACAATAGGCAGATATGAGTCCACCGAGTGGAAGCATCAATTAAGACCACAAAAATATTGAAATGATCCTGATGATGGATGTATCGGTCCACATATATCCCCATGAATCCTTTCAAGGGGAATAGGGGATTCAATTCCAACTTTAGTACGAGAAGGACGTACAATAAGTTTTCCTTTTGCACATGCTTCACAAAATATTCAAATGTCAAAGGTGTTGGAATTTTAATGAGTTTTAGCTTAAATCGGGTCTAAGTATAAGTGGCGAACAGTCCACTTGAGACTCGATTTGGAATGACTTGCGGAATGAATTTCCGGGAGCTAAAACCAGTTTTGGAAACTAATAAGATAGTAGTTGATGTTAGGCTTTTGAATCACTCGATTCCGATATCGGGTGAATGAGAAATTAATGCCTAAAGGTAGAGTAATTTATGTGGGTGTTGTAATGGAAGTGTGTTCCATTTGTTCTACATAGGTAATGAAACTTAAAATGCACACTATATAAGTGGGAGAGTTTCATAGAGGGGCAAGCCCTAATGGGCAAGAGACTTTTGTAAAGTAGGGAAGACGTAGATGTTTGTTGGTACACGCGCGCGCGCCGCCGCTGCTGGCCGGCTCGGTTCGGGCTCGGGCTTGGCTCGGTTCAAGGATTAAATTTTTTGGACCAACTCACCATGTAATTCTGAATTATGCAACAAATAAATTCAGAAAAGGAAGCATCTGTTCAAAACTGCTCCAACTGACATTTTACAACAGTTGCATCCCTCATGTTGCTGCGAATTTTAACAGATAAATCTGTTCATTTGCCTCAATTACTCTTCTATAAATAGACGACATCCTGAATGAAAAGTACACAACATTTTCTTACCATCGCTCTGCAGAAATAAACACTCAAACACTTAAATTGTCCGAGATAAACAAAGGCTCAATCTGTTCGTTGCTTTCCTTATTCAAGTGCAAGAACCCGGAAAGGTAGATTGTTGTATCTTGGGATACATATTTCTATAAACCGTGTGCACCATAGGCGGGACAATTATGTCTTAAGGACAGAGTTCTATACTCGTCTCGGTCAAAATAAGTTTTCACGTTTACATTTTGCTTTCTGCATTTTCTGTTTCTATGTGTTGCATACTATGAACATATGAATAAAGTTTTTCATGTTATGTGTTTATTTCCTCAGATTTGTGTTTCTACAAATTCATGTTATTCATCTCTCAGAAAATTAGCAAACCGATACACTACTATTTTTCTAACAATCTTAAGTCATAATTGCGCATCCGTTAACCTGTGTATTTGGTTTGTAAAAATTGTTGTAGTTTGCATCTACTACTTGCATTAAAATCTACAGCCATTTGTAGAAACATATCTTACAAGTCCGTGCTAAAATTTGTAGAAACAAAAATCTACAACTTTATGCTCAGAAAAATAATTTTACATTTTACCGGAAAATTGTCACGACTTTGTACCTTGTTTTGTATTGGAAAATACTTTGGAAATACTACACCGTTTCTGACAACTTAAAGAATCAAAGTTGTTTGTTTCATCTTGTAGATTGTGAAACCAATCATTTTACTTGTGTATTTGGTCCGTGATTTTTTAAAATTGACATATACACCATTGTTGAAAAGTGTGCACTACAAAATTTTGTTTTGCAAATAATTGTTGATCTTTTGTCATTGAACAGAAATGGAAGGAACGTTTGAAAGCACAAGCGGTTTACCTCTGAATGTGGTGCATCCTGTTGTTGCACCGGTGCAAGGCACAAGTTTTTCACACCACGATAAGCCCGAGAAATTCAACGGACAAAATTTCAAAAGATGGCACCGAAAATGTTGTTCTATCTGAATACCTTGAGTCTAGCAAAATGGCTAACCGAGGATCCCCTTGAAGTACAAGAGCGGGAAAATCACAAAGCATCCCTAACTGCATTGGATTCTTGGAAGCATTCTGATTTTCTTTGCAAACTATATCCTAAACTATCTTGATAACACATTGTATAGTGTTTATTCTATGTACAAAAGTGCTAAAGATTTATGGCAGGCACTCGAGATGAAGTACAAGATGGAGGATGCAGGCAAAGGAAAACACATTGTCGACAGATCTATGTAGTACAAAATGACGGAATCCAAAACTGTCGTGAGTCAGATGGAAGAATTACAGGTGATTATCTCTGAATGTCATGAAGAAGGATTGGTTATAAACGAACATTTCCAAGTTGCTGCAATAATAGATAAACTTCCACCATCGTGGAAGGATTTTAAAAATTATCTGAAGCATAAAAATAAAGAGATAACTATGAACAAACTTGTGGTGAAATTGCGTGTTGAGGAAAATAACAAGCAACTAAACAAAGGTGGGCACATTGGACAGTCCAAAGCACATTTGGTGGAGTTCTGTTCGGGTCGAAATAAGGCAACAAGCGAAATTTCAATGCCGGTGGTGCATCAAGTTCCAAAGGAAAAAATTAGAAGAAAGAAGACGAGGGCTTCAAAGGCACTTGTTTCAATAAGCCGGGACATAGAAGGGCTGAATGCCGAAAGCCAAAGCAAAACAATTAGATCAATGCTGCCGAGATCGTGACAAATATGGTTGGTGAGTTGAACCTGTCAGCGGTTGTATCTAAATGCAACACTGTTGGAAATCCACGGGAATGGTTTGTAGACACTGGTGTTACACGCCATGTTTGTGCCGTCAAAGCAATATTTTCGGACTATCAAAAAGTGGATGGTGAATAGTTGTTCATGGGAAATTCGGCAACCTCAAAGGTGGAAGGCTAAGGAAAAATTCTTTTGAAGATGACATCCGGGAAGCACTTGACATTGAACAACGTGTTGCATGTTCCGGATATTCGCAAAAATTTGATGTCCGGTTCTCTTCTTGTTAACAATGGTTTTAAGTTAGTTTTTTATTCGGGAAATTTACTTTGTGTAAGAATGGACAATTTATTGGGAGGGGTTAAGGTGTATATGGCATGTTTAAGCTTAACATTATGACTGTGATTCCTAAGGTCGTTGTGCCTAAGTCTGTAAACTTTGATGATGCTAATATGAATGCTACTACATCTGTGTACTTTCTTGAGTCATCTAATTTATGGCATTGTAGATTAGGTCATGCAAACTTCAAATCTGTTCGTAGATTGATGAATTTGGATTTATTGCCTAAACTACAATTTGATGAAAATAAAAAATGCCATACATGTATTGAAGCAAAAATGACTAAGTTACCGTTTCCAAGTGTTGAAAGATTTAATGAAATTTTGAATTTAATTCATACGGATATATATAATTTAAAGTTTGTACAAACCAGAGGCGGTAAAAAATATCAGTAACTTTTATCGACGATAGCACAAACTATTGTTACATGTATTTATTGCGTAGTAAAGATGAGGCATTGGACGCTTTCAAGCATTATAAAAATGAAGTTGAGAATCAACTTAGCAAACGAATTAAAGCAATTTGTAGTGATCGAGGTGGAGAATACGACGCACCTTTTGATGAATTTTGTTTGGAATCCGGAATAATTCATCAAAAACCGCGCCATATTCACCACAATCGAATGGTGTTGCTGAACGAAAGAACATAACACTTAAAGAAATGATGAATGCTATATTGATCAGTTTGGGTTTACTCCAGAACTTATGGGGGGAGGTGATCCTCTCGGCAAACTTCATTTTAAACCGGATACAATCCAAGAAAAGGGATGAGACACCTTATGAATTGTGGAAGGGTCACAAACCTAACTACAAAATTCTAAAGGTGTGGGGTGCCTAGAAAAGGTAGAAATACATAAGCAAGTAAAAATTGGGCCTAAGACAATTGATTGCATCTTTATTGGTTACGCAATTAATAGTAGTGCCTATCGATTTTTGGTTCATAAATCAGACATTCTTGACGTTCATGAAAATACAATTATTGGTCAAGGAATGTTGTATTTATTGAGAAGATCTTTCCTTGCAAAGACAAGGAGAAATAAGGTTCAAGTTCTAAGAGAACTTCTGATGAAATAACACATGATGAATCAAATGATCATCGTGAAAGGAAGGAACCACACGTATAAAAGGACAAGGACTTCAACGCCTTTTGGTCCCGATTTCCTTACCTATATGGTAGAGGATGATCCAAGGACATTTGATGAGGCTATGTCTACTTTAGAAGCACCATTCTAGAAAGAGCCTATCAATAGTGAAATAGAATCCATCTTGCAAAATCACACTTTAGTTGGTTGATCTTCCACCCGGAGATAAACCACTCGAATGTAAGTGGATTTTCAAGAAGAAAATGAAAGCGGATGGATCTATTGATAAATACAAGGCCAGGTTGGTATCCAAAGGGTACAAACAAAAGGAAGCCCAAGATTATTTTGATACATACACTCCAGGCACGAGAATTACGTCTATACGTATTGTGATTTCCATTGCTGTGCTATTTAACCTGGAAATCCATCAAATGGATGTTAAAACAGCTTTCTTAAATGGTGAGTTAGAAGAAGAAATTTATACGGAACAACTTGAAGGGTTTGTGGTTCCATTTCAAGAAAGGAAAGTCTGTAAACTTGTGAAATCACTGTATGGGCTTAAGCAAGCACCTAAACAGTGGCATTTGAAATTTGACCAAACAATGATGGCCAATGGATTTAGAATTAATGAATGTGATAAGTGTGTCTACATAAAGACAACACCTAAAGCCTACGTGATAGTATGTTTATATGTGCACGACATACTAATCATGGGAAGTGATCATGATTTCATCGTGAACACTAAGAGAATGTTGACTAAGAGCTTCGAGATGAAGGATATGGGAGTTGCTGATGTCATACTTGGGATTAAAATCTCAAAAACATATGATGGTTTGATGTTGTCACAGGCTCACTATGTAGAGTCTGTTCTTAAAAGATTTAATGCTTTTGACAAGAGTCCTGTTAAAACTCCACTTGACTTAAGTAAACACTTGGCCAAAAATAGAGGTGAACCTGTTAGACAATCGTAATACTCACAAGTGATTGGTATCTGATGTACATTACAAATTGTACAAGACCAGACTTGGCCTGTGCAGTGAATAAATTGAGTAAGTTCACTAGTAATCCAAGTGAGGATCATTGGATAGCCCTTGACAGGATGTTAAGGTATTTGAAGGTTACAATGAACCTCGGAATACAATATACAAGATATCCACCAGTATTGGAAGGATACTGTGATGCAAACTGGATATCTGACTATAAGGATTCAAAATCCACCAGTGGATATGTATTCACTATTGGTAGTGGTGCAGTGTCCTAGAAATCCTCAAAGCAAACACTCAGAGCTCGATCCACTATGGAATCTGAGTTTATTGCATTAGACAAGCTGGAGAAGAAGCAGAATGGCTTCGGAATTTTTTAGAGGATATTCCTTGTTGGTCAAAGCCAATTCCTCCTATTGGCATACATTGTGATAGTATGTTGGCTATATGACATGCACAAAGCTGCATGTATAATGGTAAGTCTCGACACATACGTCGTAGACATAATACCTTCAAACAATTGATCTCTAATGGCGTGATTTCCATTGATTACATACAATCAAAGGAGAATCTTGCGGATCCGCTAACTAAAGGTTTACCTAGAAATCAGATGTCAATCTTGACAAACGGAATATGACTTAAGCCTATTACGCATGTTCCCTTATAATGACAACCCAACCATAGTGACTGGAGATCCCAAGATCATGGTTCAAAAGGGACAACTAAGTTACGAGTGACAGCTAGCACTTACCCATTCTGTCAGAACAAAAGTGTTGTCTGCTGAAGGTTTGGGTTAAGAATAAAGCTTTTAATGATTCCTATATCTTGGTTAATCCAAGTGGTGTATTGCAGAGTACTCTTTGTAGGAGGTCACCTATGTAAGTGCAAGTGGGGCCGCTTCTGTGAGAATTTGTGGGCTGAATTCTCTAACACACTTTCTAAAACCAAGGTGTTCCAGGGCCAAAATGGACACAACCATGAGAACTTTGAGAAGGCCAGTGGGTCTATTGTATGGGTATCATTGTCTAGGCAGGCACCAAAGCCTGAGTAGTTGATGAGAGTCAACTTTGCTATAATTTTGTATGCATTTTAGCCCCTATTTGTAGCCTGTTCGATGTGATTTTGTGGGAGTTAAGTGGTTTTTATAGGAACTTTTCACCATAGCACGAACCACGAGACGAAAGACATTTACGTCCAAAATCTCGACATTTTTGGGTGATTCGTGTTCGCTTTATTGGTATGGGTCACGCTTGGTTTTCTTGTTTTTGTTTGTTAGGCACAGCGTGATAGAGAGTGTGACAAAGAGCGCGACGTGACGAGAATCAACTAAAACGGAGTTCGGAAAAAGAAATGACGCGACATTAAAGTTCGGGATAAAAGTTATTTATTATTCTTATTATCCAAAAAAATAAAATAAATAAAAAAATAGAAAAAGAAACATCAAGCCCAGGCTATCAATAGCCTGCACCTCCCAAGTTTAATACAATTTCTTTTCTTTCGTTTTTTTGGGTTAAATGTGTGTAAATATATATTTCAACTAAGGTATGCAAAATATAAGAAATTACATCCTAGACACAAAAGAAAGCTAGGCTAAAACCTACACAGTGTTGAGAAGCGGTTAGATTTGTTGATTTCAGTCAGCATAAGACCCCTAAGGTTATATGCTACTAGAAACAACAGTCACTCAACACTCAAAAACTGCAAAAAAAAAGAGGTCATATGAGAGGAAATAAGTTGAAGCCTACCAGCATAAGATAGAGTAGAACCTTTCCATTTACAGAAATAATCCCTCAAAGAGGCAAATAAGGGATTATAATGAACAACATTGAGCCTAACAGCACATAAAGGAATCCCCAAATACCTAATAGGCAAAACACCTTCTTTTAAACCAGAAATATCAAGTAATTCTTCCTTTTTATCACCAGATAGACCAGCACAAAACATGTCTGACTTGAGAAAATTAGCTACAAGACCAGAACATTCACCAAAGACAGTTAAACAATTCATCAAGAGGGTGACAGAGATAGGATCACCTCTAGCAAAAAGCATCAAATCACCAGCAAAGGCAAGATGATTGATCTTCAGATTCTTGCAACCAGCATGATAATTAAACTCAGAATCCTCCCCCAAAATCCTCAACATTCTAGAAAAGTATTCCATGCCAATAACAAACAAGAAGGGAGATATGGGATCACCTTGCCTAAGGCCCATCTTGCCTGGAAAAAATCCTTTCATTCACCATTAATAGACAAAGAGTATAAAGCAATAGAGACACAAAATATGATCCACTTCACAAACCTGTCTGGGAAACCAAAACCCCTCATTACAGCCTCCAAAAAGGACCAATGGACAGAATCAAAAGCCTTTTGATGTCCACCTTGATCAGACATCTAGGAGGGCCCCTCATGACACCATAATGCCTAATTAGGTCTTGACATAGGAAAATATTATCTGTCATGGCCCCACCATCCACAAAACATGTCTGAGCCTCATCAATAAGATTAGGCAAACAAGCAGATAATCTGTTAGCCAAAATCTTGGAAATCACCTTATAAGTAACATTACAACAGGAGATGGGCCTGTAATCACCAACAGTGGTGGCATGTGTAGTCTTTGGGATCAAAGAATTAATTGCATGATGTAATATCCCGAAATTTTGACTTCCTAATTAATTAGTAAAAGATCTAATTATTTGGGAAATTATGGGATTATTAATTTTATGGAGGGATTTATTAATAATTAAAAAGGAGTTTTAATCGTTTAATAAATTAAAAGGATTTTCACTCCTATTTCCTCCCTTATTTCCCCAAACACATAATTTTCAGCCCCAAAACCCTCCCCTTGCCGTCGGCCTCTTGTAAGGAAGAAGGTTAGAAAAATCTCTCATTGGTGTTTAGGAATTCGTCGTCGTCATCATCGGTAAGCATCGTTATTTCTTTTCCTACATCTCGAGCATGACGATCGGCCGACCAAAGGCCATGGCCGATCCTTTTATGCGTTGGGAAGGGGTTGTGTTCGATCTAGGGTTCTACCTTTGGGGGTCACTAGAATTTTTTAGTGATCACCGTTTTTTTTATATAGATTTGGGTTTCGTAGAGGAGCGATTTTAGCTTGATAGCAGAGGGCTTTCAAGAAACGCAGCTTAACCGGTAAGAATATTTCTATGTTTTGCGCTCCGTTTGGTTTGAAAGATGGGATTTTGAGTAATATGTAGGGTTGCGTATGCTTTGTGGATACTTGGCTTTGTTGTGTATGGATAATTAAGTGTAATTCGGAGCTGTTGGTAGGCTTTAGAGTATAATGCTGTTAATTTTTCCAAAGTGTTATGCTGTCAAGTTTTATTCAAGGGTGTTTACGCTTGGTTGTCCTGTTTCGGGGATGTTAAACGTTTATAGTAGTGTGTTTTTGCGTTGGTTAAAATCTATAGTTGATATGATACTTTTGTATGGAGTTTTCCGGGCTTAAAGTGTTGCTTTTGCTTTCGCTTTGTTGAGAAACGGCTCGTAAATCGTGTGGAGAATTGTTAGGGTTCGAGATGAAACCTAGGTGGACGGGCGCCCAGGCTTCCGACGGGCGTCGTGCGCTTTGATTTCATTTCAGACGGGCGTCCGGATTTTTTGGACGGGCGTCTGCCCTGGGTAATTTTCCTTGGACGGGCGCCTGGGTTACCTGGAAGGACGTCTGAGGGGTTGATTTACATTCAGGATCTAACTCTGTTAGAGTGGACGGGCGTCTATACATTATGGACGGGCGTCTGATATTTTGGACGGGCGTCTGATAGTTTGGACGGGCGTCCAGTAGAGTCCTTGGATGGGCATCCGGCCTTCCAAACGGGCGTCCAGTCTATGTTGTTTTCCTTCTTTGTGGGTTGTTGGCCAGTCTTACGAACATGTTCTGTAGGTTACGCTTTGGTGAGTCAAGAATTTTGGTGTCTTGGTGAGATTCGGATATTGGGCATCGAAGTTCGTAGACCCGTAGTGGTTGGGCCGGATAGGGTAGCTCCCGAAGCCGGGCACCCGGAAGGTTTCCTTACGACTTCAGTGACCTTAACGTATTTGGAGAGTTGCGCATGCGGTGGTGTGGTCGGGCCGGATAGGGTAGCACCCGAAGCCGGGAACCCGGGAAGGTTTCCTTGCACCCCAGTACGTGATGGTCCATCTAGTATGGTACCATTGGATGACCTTTAGGATCCTCCTCTCTAGGGCTTTACCCTTTTGAGGGATGTGCACATTCGGGACCTTTAGGTGGATAGTTGTGATGTATGGTATCCGTTATGCATTGGTCGTAACTTTTATAGATTGGTTGGGTCCTTCATAAATTGGTGGTACTTTTCATGGGTTGGTTTTACCTTACGTATACTAGATTTACTCTTACTCAACTTTATAGTTGACGGTTTTGCTTTTGTTTGACCCTGCTATGATCCATTTATGGGGAGCAGATTCTTAGCAGGTACTTCTATGGATGTTTGTTTGTTGCTGGGATGTCGCGGGGTTTGAGAACCACGTAGTCGCAGTCGCATGTTTTCTACATTATTTGGAATTTTAAATTTTAAAGATTTTGACGCTCCGCATAATTTCATTTTCTTCAGGATATTTGTACTCACTTTAATACTTTATTTTAAAATAATGAATGCTGAATGTTTATTTTCTTTCTGTTGTGGAATGTTGAATGTTACCGCACGATGTGTGTGTCGTGATGAGTGGCACTACAGATGACCAATACCGCGGCCGACGGATTGGAAACCGGGGTGTTACAAAGTGGTATCAGAGACTTTCGACTCCAGGACCACCACCTAAAATGAACCTTAAGAATAAATTCACTAAAATAAGCACAGTGAGGATGTGTGGGGTAGGTATTGAGTTCTATGTAGGGAAGGTACGGTAAGTTCTGATGTATGTGGAAATGTGGCTGTGTGTTGCAATTAATTTTGGACAGTAAGTGTTAGTATATGTGAAATATTCTGTGGCATGATATTGGTGATAATTGAATACATGATTGTTTACTTTTGTAGTTTTAGCTATGCCTTCTAGGAATGGAAATGAGAGGGACCAGCTGATTGATCAGTTGGTTAAGATGAATCAAGACCTGATTCAGGCGGTCAACAAGCTGACAGAGTATCATTCTCAGGGGTCAACCACCGGCATGACTAGGGCCGTGAGTCAGCAGAGGCCTAGTCAGTACGATGGTAAGGGAGATCCTAAGGGACTCGAGCGGTGGATTAGAGAGTTTGAGAAGATCTTCGCCACTCTAGGCTATCCAGAGGAACTGAAGGTCGACCAAGCTACTTTCTACTTGGTTGACAGGGCTGATTTGTGGTGGGGTGCTAACAAAGATCGGTTGGCTCAGACTGAAAATGAGCAAGGGGAATCAGTAGTGGTACCACTGAACCGGACCGAGTTTAAGCAGGAGCTGAGGCGTGTCTTAGGATCAAGCGCTTACCATTGTACTAAAACCAATTGGTGGTAGTAAAGGCGCAACTTTATTTCCTTAAATCACACCATTACAGGCGCCATGGGTTGAACTAACATGGGAGGGCGAATCTGTCAGACACCCAACAATCCCCCAAAGACTGCTACCCACTCCAACCGTGACACCCGTAGTATGTATGCCATGGGGGAATGGATTACCACGTAAATGTTGTTGCCAGGATTCGAACCCATGACCTTCTCTCGATACCAATTCTTAGGATCAAGCGCTTACCGTTGTACTAAAACCAATTGGTGGTAGTAAAGGCGCAACTTTATTTCCTTAAATCACACCATTACTGACGCCATGGGTTGAACTAACATGGGAGGCGAGATCGTCGTACACCACCCAACAAATGTGAATTCTTTCCCGAATCTAAGAGGAAAGAGTCTGCGGGTTGAGTTCGATAATCTCCGACAGGGGATATGACTGCTCAAGAATATTACGAAAGTTTGTTGACTTGGCGCTTTATGCATCCGAGCTAGTGCCGATCAAGAGGCCAAGATGGTGAAGTTTGAGCAACACTTAGATTTAGCGATCCGGGATCGTATGGGGGCAGCAGGGCTTCACGAGCCTAAAAGAGATGTGTGAAGTAGCATGCAACATTGAGAGGATTCGGAGAGAGGTTAAAGCGGCATATGCTACTAACAAGAGGAAGAGTGTCTCGAGGACAATCGAAGGCAAAAAAAACGCAGATGATTCGGGAACCCTCGAAGACGACTCTTTTTGGCAAATTCCCACGCTACTGAGGCAAGCAAGGCGGTCAGCTAGTGAGAGGTGACTCTCAGGGGTTTAGTCGGCCACGAAGTTATCATTGCAAGCGGTGCCAGAGAAATCATCCGGGTACCGATTGTTCAGGTGCACAAGTTCAGTGTCACAACTGCGGGAAGTTTGGACATAGACGGTTTGAGTGTTTTGTGGCTCCAACACTTGCCGGGTCGGCATCGGTTGCGGGAAGCAACATGGGTGGAGCTCCAAGGGGTAACACGGGAAACATGAGTAGGGGCAACCAAAGAAGAGAGTAGTACCCTCGCACGCAGAGCCGGCGGGGGGTACACCTACGCCACTTGGTGGAAACAGAACCGACCATCGTGGTCGGCCAAAGACAATCCAGGAGCCGGAGTAAATCGATCGGGAAATTATTTGCACTGGGCAGAGAGGAGGCCGATCAGAGCAACCACGTAGTGACGGGTAATTTTCTGGTTAACTCATTTTTATCCTACGTACTTTTTGATTCGGGTGCATCATGTTCCTTTATAGCAGGTTCGCATGTTTTGAGGTTGGGTCTAGCTACTTTCGAGGTGATTAACGATGAGTTTATGCAACCGTCGGGAGAGTTAGTTCCATGCTCTAAGTTGTATAGAGACGTGCCGTTAGTGATTATGGGAGTCAACTTGTCGGTTGACTTAATCGAGTTCCCCCTCGAGAACTTCGACGTTATTTTGGGTATGGATTGGTTGAACCGGCATAAAGCCAAAATTAACTGTGAGCAGAAGAAGGTGACTTTGAGAGGCCCTAAAGGGGTGCGAGTATATTACAAGGGGTTTGTGGATAAACCTAACATGAAGATCATTTCGGTGGTGACGTTGAGATCTCTCGTCAAGAAAGGGTACCCGTTGTTTATGTGTCACGTACATGATGTAAGCACAGGGGATCCTAAACTAACGGACATTGATGTAATCCGTGATTTTGAGGATGTATTCCCGGATGATATACCAGGTATGACACCCCAGAGGGAGGTAGAGTTTGTAGTGGAGTTGATGCCCGGGACCAGACCGATATCGAAAGCACCCTATCGTATGGCACCTAAAGAGTTAGCAGAACTAAAGGTACAATTGGAAGAACTGCTCGATAAGGGGTACATCCGACCGAGTGTGTCACCGTGGGGAGCACCGGTGTTGTTTGTGAAGAAGAAGGATGGTAGTATGCGGCTGTGTATTGATTACCGGGAGCTCAACGTCACAGTGAAGAACAAGTATCCGTTACCGAGGATCGATGACTTGTTCGATCAACTACGGGGCGCAGGTATTTTCTCGAAGATTGATTTGCGATTAGGGTATCACCACCAGGGGTAGCGGATGCGGATATCCCAAAGACCGCATTTTCGTGCAGTGTGCGGACATTATGAGTTCACGGTCATGCCTTTTGGATTGACCAACGCACCAGCCAGCTTTTCATGGATCGATGAACCGTGTATCCGCACCTACTTAGACAAGTTTGTAGTAGTTTTCATTGATGACATCTTAGTCTACTCTAAGACTAAGGAAGAACATGCCGAACACCTGAGGCTCGTACTGTAGATTTTACGGGAAAAACAACTGTATGTGAAACTGTCTAAATGTGAATTCTGGTTGGAACGAGTGGCATTCTTGGGGCATGTTTTCTCGAAAGACGGTGTATCCGTTGACCCGACCAAGATAGAGGCAGTGACGGGATGGCCAACACCTAAGAATGTTGCGGAAATTCGAAGCTTCTTGGGTTTGGCTGGATATTACCGAAGATTTGTAAAAGACTTTTCCAAGATTGCGAGGCCGATGACTGCACTAATGAAGAAAGAGAACCGGTTTAAGAGGGATGAAAGATGTGAGGAGGCGTTCCAACTGCTTAAGGAACGGTTGACTACAACTCCTATTTTGGCATTACCAGAGGGTAATGAGGGCATTGAGGTTTATACCAACGCGTCGAAGAATGGTCTGGGTTGTGTACTGATGCAACGGGGGCGAGTGATCGCGTATGCATCGAGGCAGCTGAAACCATATGAGAGTAACTACCCGACTCACGACCTAGAGTTGGCAGCTGTGGTCTTCGCATTGAAGATATGGCGACACTACTTGTATGGAATAACTTTCAAGGTGTTTTCAGATCACAAGAGTCTGAAGTACATATTTACACAGAAGGAGCTCAATATGCGTCAGAGGCGTTGGTTGGAGTTAATTAAAGATTATGACATGGAAATCCAATACCACGAAGGGAAGGCCAATGTAGTGGTGGACACTTTGAGTCGGAAATCGATTCATTCCTTGTGCGAGGAAGTAGCTCGGATCAGATTAAGTAGAAAGAGTTGGACCGCATGGACATTTGTGTCATCCAGAAAGGCGGAGATAAAAGCGACTTCGTCTTGCAACCCGAATTATACGCTGAGATCCGGGTGAGACAAGTGGGTGACAAGGTGATCGAGGCAAAGAAGGCCAAGATTGGTACAGATGGGGCAGCTGATTTTACGTTACACGAGGATGGTAGTATCCGGTTTAGAGGTCGGTGGTGTGTACCAGCCGACGAAGAACTCAAGAGGCGGATCTTGAGTGAAGCTCATAGTACGCCTTATTCGGTTCATCCGGGAGGAGACAAACTGTATAAAGATCTCAGGAAAACCTTTTGGTGGCCCAATATGAAATGCGAAGTAGCAGAAGTTGTGTCAAAGTGCTTGACTAGTCAGAAGATCAAGATTGAACATCGATGGCCATAGGGTATGCTGCAGCCGTTGGATGTGCCAGTTTGGAAGTGGGATTCCATCTCCATGGACTTTGTATGCGGATTACCGAGGAGCCCTAAAGGGAATAATATGATTTGGGTCGTTGTGGATAGACTGACTAAAGCGGCGCATTTCATTCCGATGAAAGACACTTGGAGTAAGACGGAGTTGGCTATGGCATACCGGAGAAATATTGTGAGACTACATGGTATACCCAAAGAAGATTGTGTCGATAGAGATGCTGAGATTCATATCTCGGTTTTGGCGAGAGCTACAGCAGCCTTGGGGACGGAACTACGAATGAGTCTGACTTTTCACCTCGCTACCGATGGTCGAGACGGAGAGGACCATACAAACCTTGGAAGACATGCTGAGGGCATGTGTGTTAGAATTCAAAGGCTCTTGGGAGGAAAGGCTCGATCTTATTGAGTTTTCATACAACAACAGCTACCATGCTAGTATTAAGATGGCACATTTTGAGGCACTTTATGGTAGGAAGTGCAAGAGTCCGGTTTGTTGGGATGATTCGTCCGAGGCAGTGGTTTTGGGACCGCAGATGATCGAAGATACGGTCAAGCAGGTACAGACAATCCGAGAAAAGATGAAGGCTGCCCAAGATAGGCAGAAGAGTTATGCAGACTTACACCGCCGGGATATTGAGTTCACCGTGGGCGATAAAGTATTGCTACGAGTATCACCAACCAGAGGAGTGATGCGTTTTGGCAAAAAGGGGAAGTTGAGTCCTAAGTACGTGGGGCCATATGAGGTCTTGGACCGCATAGGTGAAGTGGCATATCGACTAGCTTTGCCACCGGCGTTGGATAAAGTGCATAACGTGTTCTATGTATCTCAATTGCGCAAGTACGTGAGTGATCCTTCTCACGTGATCGAACCGGAGGTGGTTGAGCTAGATCAGTCCTTGACTTACGAGGAGGTACCGGTGCAGATATTAGATACCAAGGTACGGAAAACAAGGGGCGTGAGGTTAGCATCGTCAAGGTCTTATGGTCTAACCATGCCACCGAGGAGGCGACATACTGGAAGTCGAGGATGCTATGCGACAGAAGTACCCGCATTTGTTCTCTTAAGGTATGCAATTTTCAAGCCTTGTACGTAAAATCCTTTTGCTTATCTTCAGGGACGAAGGGTGTTTTAAAGGGGGTGGGGGGTGGAACAACGCCCGGTACGAACCTGAACTTCGAGGACGAAGTTTTGTTTTAAGGGGGGAGGATGTAATATCCCGAAATTTTGACTTCCTAATTAATTAGTAAAAGATCTAATTATTTGGGAAATTATGGGATTTATTAATTTTATGGAGGGATTTATTAATAATTAAAAAGGAGTTTTAATCATTTAGTAAATTAAAAGGATTTTCACTCCTTTTCCTCCCTTATTTCCCCAAACACAAAATTTTCAGCCCCAAAACCCTCCCCTTGCTGTCGGCCTCTTGTAAGGAAGAAGGAGAGAAAGATCTCTCCTTGGTGTTTAGGAATTCGTCGTCGTCATCATCGGTAAGCATCGTTATTTCTTTTCCTACATCTCGAGCATGAAGATCGGCCGACCAAAGGCCATGGCCGATCCTTTTATGCGTTGGGAAGGGGTTGTGTTCGATCTAGGGTTCTACCTTTGGGGGTCACTAGAATTGTTTAGTGATCACTGTTTTTTTTATATAGATTTTAGCTTCGTAGAGGAGCGATTTTAGCTCGATAGCAGAGGGCTTTCAAGAAACGCAGCTTAACCGGTAACAATATTTCTATGTTTTGCGCTCCGTTTGGTTTGAAAGATGGGATTTTGAGTAATATGTAGGGTTGCGTATGCTTTGTGGATACTTGGCTTTGTTGTGTATGGATAATTAAGTGTAATTCGGAGCTGTTGGTAGGCTTTAGAGTATAATGCTGTTAATTTTTCCAAAGTGTTATGCTGTCAAGTTTTATTCAAGGGTGTTTACGCTTGGTTGTCCTGTTTCGGGGATGTTAAACGTTTATAGTAGTGTGTTTTTGCGTTGGTTAAAATCTATAGTTGATATGATACTTTTGTATGGAGTTTTCTGGGCTTAAAGTGTTGCTTTTGCTGCTGTTTTGTTGAGAAACGGCTCAGAAATCGCGTGGAGAATTGTTAGGGTTCAAGATGAAACCTAGGTGGACGGGCGTCCAGGCCTTCTGGACGGGCGTCTGCCTTGATTTCATTTCAGACGGGCGTCCGGATTTTCTGGGCGGGCGTCTGCCCTGGGTAATTTTCCTTGGACGGCGCTGGAGTTCTTGACGTGGCCTTTTCTAGTGCTAATACCGATCCCAACCGACAAAGCAGTATCGGGTCAAATCAGTAGTGCTAGTATGGTGAGTCGAGTATCGTATCCTCGTGGAACTTTGTAATTCTTCTAAGTGTGGTTAAACACCAAAGAGTCATTATTAACTCGATCTAAATCTCGCTTTATAGCACAGATAACTACTATTTTACTTAACATAAAATAAATGCGTAAATTAAAATTTATTCTAATATAATATATATAGATATATAAATATATATAGATGTGCATAAGTTGCAAAGTATATATATAGATATAAATATATAGATGCCAAATATATTATTAGAGAACTAGCCAAAGTTTATATAATTGATTTATACGATCTTTTCAAAGGAATGGAATGTGCTCGATCTTTAGGTTCAATTGAGTAAATGAAACGGTGTACTCCTAAGGTTAACAATTCGTCCTCACATTAGTGTGTGAAATTGTCATATGTCCATTGTCATCAGTCCAAAGTCCACAACTGTTACGGTTTTTCTGAACAGGTCCCGAGTACGATTCTACCTTTGAATAAAAGGAGTCATTCCGCTTCACAAACGGTCAATTTTATTTAAAGGCTCCGGTTGTCAAGGCCGGGCGATTCAACTTTCCGGTTTAAGTTTCAATTAAACTGATGAATTTAACATTATTACGATCTTGAGTACAAATTTTAATAAGATTCGTCTTTTAGGACAAATCGCCCCGGTAGAAATCGGGTTCCGTTGTCACGCTTTCACTCGCCAATTTTACCCTCCGGTTTTTCTATTAACGAGTTCATAACTTAATTACGAGGTGTCAATTCATAATTAGATTACGAATTCTTTCAAGTCAAACTTTATCAATAGGAAAAGATTCAATTAACTCAATTTTATTCAATTTTACTTAGACAACATTCCTTTACCGAAAAGATCGAAATAAAACGATTACATAACTTTGGCTAGTTATTAGATTTAGCCTACTAACATTATACGAAAAAGATAAAAAGACAAAACAAACATAAATACTTTAGGAATTTTACCCGATTACAACGATTGAATCGTGTTCGTATTATTCCGGATGCTACAACAACTTCAACAACATTGATCTTCTCGATAATTTCTCGAGCATTATAACGATACTACTTTATTTATGGCATAAGGCCTATATATATACATACTACTACTACTAAAAGAGGTTAAGAAAATATATTTGGTACCCCCTTTATGTGCCTGCAAGTCGCTCTATTTATAGGCATATTTTTCCCGCCGGATCGATCCGAGAAAGGGCGGATCGATCCGGGAATAAAAATCTTATCCCGTGATTATTCTCTGCAGGCCACATGCTTGGGTAATCATGATGTTTCCTCGGATCGATCCGGTAAATCCGGATCGATCCGGATAGATTTTTTCCAATCTTAATCCGAAACTTGATAAAATCATAACTTGAGCTCTGGATCTCCAAATGACATAATTCAAGATGCGTTGGAAAGCTCTTGAGGAGATCTATAACTTCCATGAAGACTTCTTTTTCAGAAAATGCCTTTTGCTGGGCCATTTGTTCGTCGAAAATATAACTTGATACGGCGTCACGAACCATTGATCCACTTGAACTTTAAATCTCGTGGCACTTCCTTTATTCCTTCAAAAGATATGATTTTACTCCACAAAATGTCATCACTCGGGTCTTGGTTTACCTAAGGTCTGTAAAATACCAAAAATACCCACGTGAATCTGACACGACACTCCGGTTATTAACCCGGTACAAAATTTATAACTTTTTATCATTTTTACTAGATTTTTATAGTATTTAGATTTATTCATAGCTATTAATATTTTATAAGATTATCTGTTATAATTACTTATATTTTATATAAAAATAGTCGATAACGTATATAAAACATCGTAATTTTATCATATAAATGTTACACATCAACTACTCCCCACTTAGCTCTTTGATCGTCCCTCGAGCAAAATAAGCGTAATATATAAAATTACGATAAAATAATATAAGTGGTAGATAAAATTTTAAATTAGTAAAATATCATTTCAATATTATAAACATATTAATTATATCTTTCTTAGAAATTAATAAGATAAAAGTGTAGATAACTTTGATAAATTATTTATCAACTATTATTCAAATGAAATTTCACAAAATCTACTCAATAAATATAATTAAAATTCTAGAATTATTTTCCTATCTCAACTTGTATGAAATATTTGGAATCAAAGACTAAGTCAAGTAATTGACAAGATGGCTAATACTTTTTAGGATAGGACATTGGTTAATCGAAAAGATAGAAAAAGAAATCAAAAAGAGAAAGAGGCAAGTCGATGCGTATTTACACCTTCACGTTTGATCAAAAACAGTTTGATTAATAATATCTCCTTTTCCAACTATTTTTCAGATTTTCTCTTCTTTTTTTTTTTTTTTTTTTTTTTTCATCAATATTAAGAACTAAAAGCGTGAATGTGTGTAGAAAATCAAATTTACAAGTATTGCTTCATCAAGATTGATCGGAGTAATACTCTTTCGATCTAAAATTACGAGTCCGGTTTCTTTAAACTCGTAATCATTCTTGAGATCTTATGATTCAATTTTTATCGGGAGCTTTATACCTATAGTGATATAGGATGTTTCTAGATAACACCCTACCGCACTCAAATCATTGGAAGCTACTACCGATATCTCGCCGATCAAAGATAAGGAAGATACAGTATTCGATTAATTCTCTCAGTAAATATGGTGCTTCGTTCTTATATATATCCCTTTTTTTTTTTTTTTTTTTTACACCATCCTTCCTTAGCTTCAGTGCTATCATCTCCTTTCATAAAATGCGTGCATAAACTCGTGGGATTTTTAGGAAATGTAGACCAAAATAAGCCAAGGGTCGGTTATGATCAAAAAAATGGCTATATCAGTGAGGTCTTGATCACTCTAATCAAGGTTGAGGTAATTTTTATGGTGTCAAAATCTCATCATTCCTAATCCGATTCCATATTCATATTTCGTTTTACAAAGAAAATTATTCTAAAAAAATTCATTATAAATATAAGTATATTTGCTAAAATTTCATAAGAAACTTACTTGATAATATTTATGTATAGTTACATATACTTAAAATCTTATAAAGATCTAAAATTGACATATATAATATACTTATAATATATCTAATTTACTTTACTTAATTAAAATCTATTCTTACCAATTTATATTGTTTTTATTCATACTAATTATATACTATCTAATTATTTTGTTCCAAGAAAAATTAAACTAAGTATTGAGTAATTAAGTATAAATTTATATAAGAAAATTTTAATTTTTATTTACTAACTTACTTCCACTCCCCACTTACGAAATGACATCGTCCCGATGTTTAGTGAGTAAATAAAAAGTAGTTTGCAAATAAAATTAAAATTTTATATGATTTTGATTATTATTTTATTTTTTAGCAACCATATATTATTTTGATTAAAGAAAATGACATATATATTAAACACTATTACAAACTATAAATAAAAGTAACAAACAACAACAAACGATTAAACAACTAATTTAAACAACTACCAACTTAACAACATAACTTCTAACTGATTATCAAACCGTAGATGAACATCCGGGAGTATCCACGAAGTAATCCTAATCGAGAATCACGAGATGGAAAAATCTCACAAGAGCAAATTCAGCACGTGATTCGATTGGATACAAAGGTGAGAGATAACCAGGCAAATGGTAGCGGTTTTCCCTATTACGCCTTTCTATCGCAAAATTAATTGCATTTTAAAAATCAAAACTCCCCAATCAATGTATGCTCCTACGCTTAATGCATATAACAAAGAAAGATCTCATCATCCGTAACCCCATAAAAATCTCCAGCTGGATAGATCCGAGAATTAATGAAGCGTTTCCACGCCGCTTAAATGAGGGGTAAAGCCAGAGTTGAGGAATCATAGTTATGATCAAACAACGGAAACACGAATCGAAAGGCTTCGCAGCGATCGATTTACAACATTATACGCATCCCCAAGTTCCCAAAGAAACTCGAAGTGTGGGTTTCTATCAAAAGTACATGGTGGGATTTGATAGATTTGATTTATGATGACTGGTGAAAATGAAATAACGATTCCCCTAACTGTAATAAGTTGAGATGAGGCTACTGTCGTTATCTCAGTGAGAGACGCAAAGAAATCTCTAACAATCGAAATGTTTATTCGACCTCTAGGAGTCCTTATCAACTTTTTCCACCCGCAACCTCGGATTAGATTACGTCCCCATTGATCAATTTTTTCAGTGTTTAAGCCTTTCTCCATCAGAATAGGAGAACGGACGAAATTTAGATGTCTCGGGACGTTATTATGAAAACAAGAGGCATGCCCTTCGGGAACCACACCATCAGGCGTATGTGGTTCGTAACTATTAACCGAGGGAGAGGAGCGGTTAGACATTTCTGACAAAGAGATTTAAACTAAGCTAGATAGAAGGAAAGAAAGAATGAGCAAAGTTCAAGGTCACTTGCTCTTTCCTTTTATAGAAATAAATCTATCAAGCAAAAGTAGAAAAATCTCTTTCTCGACGCTTTTGTACTTGCTGCGGATCGATCCGAAAGGGCCGGATCGATCCGGCCTCTCGAACTAGTAATGCCGTCAGTCGGTATTCTCAGTCGGATCGATCCGGTAAAAGGTCGGATCGATCCGAACACTACTGTTCACGGACAGAGTTGATTTTTGCTTGTAAAATGTCCAGATTTTTCTAGGGGACAAGTTTTCTTCCTATTTTTTTTTTTTTCATTGTGTTATAACGATAAATTTTACTACACGATACGTAATACCAAAATATGTAACGAAAACATGAAGATCGTATTAAAAATAAAATCCAACCAAAATCAAAATAACCTAAAATTTTACGAAAACGAAATTGTACGAAAAATAAAATGTTTCAATGTCAAAACTCATGGAATGTTTAAAAATCACTCCTCTTCATCACTCAGCTCGACGTGGCTTGAACTTGGCATAGCTTGAGAACGGGTCGATTCTTGGGATGGATCTTGAAAATAAGTTGACATCCGCACCGAACTATCTAGTCCCATCGAGCTCATCTCTCTCGTGATATCAGAAAAAGTGCTTCCCCATCTCGTCGTGGTATGGCCAAATGATCCGATCCACCCATTCGATGTCGCAAATGCCCGTAGTACTGCCAAAAATCTCCTACACCACTAGTTTGAAATCCAAAAGAATGTGGCATTTGTTGGAAGTCCGAGTGAGGTGGCATCGGTGGAATGAAATCGGGCAAGGTATAAGGTCGGGTTTGGCATTGCGGAATATCCATCTCGGCATAGGTAGGGTTTTGCAAAGATATTCATTTGATATAAACCTCGTATGCCTTGGCGTAAATCTTCGCACCATAATTTATTCCTTTCCGCAAAAACAGCCATATTGGCATTAGCACGATGAACATCATAGGCCATGGATTGAAACATGTCGTAAGTGATGGTATTCGGAAATTGAGTTTGAGTTTGACTGGATGAAGGAGGGACAGCAGTGGATGGAGTAGGCTGAGGTCGCTGACGGTTAGGGTCCAAAAAGTTTATTCTTCCTGCCGGCCTAAGTGGTAAACTAGGACCTATAAGTGTGTCATCTACCATCATCAAATTATCATTTGGGAGCTCAAGGACTCCTATCTGACGACACAAGGAAGAAATAAAACACGGAAAAGGCATGTGATTTGCTCGTCTAGCGATCGAGACAAATTCCTTGGCCCTTCTACACATTACTCTGCCTATATCCACAGTACATCATTAACTATAGCCCAAGCAATGCACAAATCCTCTTTACCAAAAGATGTAAAATGCCGAGTCGGGTAAAGTGTGACTAATAAAACGTTTAATGGCTTTCATATCCCGGATACATTTCCCATAGGAAAACTGTTTTCATGCCAGACGGCAGCGGGGATCTAACTCATTCGGCTACCGCAACAATATGATCAAAGTCTCGCCGCTCATCCAAATTCCAAATCGTATAATAATCCTCATTCTCCGGTATATCGTGAATACCATAAATAGCATTAATAATGTGAGGAGTAAACGGCACCGCCCTAGTTCTCGAGTTGACAGAGGTTAACTCACCTTCATCCGTAGCATTATGAGTTGCTACCAGAGAATAAAATTCAGCTACTAAGGTGGTGTTAATTTCTCCCGACCTTAAACTGGCTAATTCCATCCAATGCCTCCTTTCAAAAATATCTTTTACCTCCCTTCCCAAATCTTTGAAGTCTAAGCCCTCTCTATTGCAAACTAAACACTGTCCAAATTTATTTTTCAATGCTTTCTTAGTCATGCGCAGACGCGTTCTTTCAAAACTAATCGCCAATTCTTCTTCATTAAAGGCCTAGTTTCTATAACTGGAATTTGGGTAGGGATATGCGGTTTGCGTTTTTTACTAGCTTTCGATGATTCGGCCATTCTACGATAATGACAAAATAACAAACAACACAGAACAACAAAACGACACAAAACAACAGTACAAATGTGAGTGACAAAACAGTTGAAAATAAAAAATTGCATAAAATAAAAAAAACGAAATTAAGAAAATAAGTGACTACAATGTTACCTTACAAAGCTTAAAAAGGTTGAAATTTGGCCGGAAAAGATGGAAATTTCACGAATAAAAGTTGAAGCTTCCTTGAAAAATTCTTCAATTTAGATGAAAATTTGAAGAGAGTAGAGGCAAATTAGAGAAGTTTAAGAGTTGGGGTAATTTAATGGTGATGCTGTGTGATGATTTGAAGAAAAAATATTCGAGTTGGGGGGAAGAGGGGAGGGGCGGCTGTTTTGAGAAAAAGAAAAGAAGAAGAAGAAGAAGAGACCCCGTCCCTTTTTTAGGTTTTTTCAGGTTCCGGATCGATCCGGGGTTAGGTCGGATCGATCCGACCACTTTTTTTTTTTTTTTTTAAACTTAATAAAACTTCTACAAAAATAAAAAAAACTTTTTATAAAAACTTTATAAAACTTTTAAGTAATTTCATAAAGATCCTATTTATAAAATTTTCAAAAGTTATATAAAAATTTTATAAATATTACAAAATTCACGAGGGTCCTAATTCCAATACTTCTAAATCTTCCAGAGTTCTGATGTAACGTTCTATCAACCTAACCTTAAGAAATGAGGCGTTCGAATTTTCCCTTTGATCTCCATCGGGATTTTCGGATAACCACCTAATCGTTCCCTTCTTAACAACATTCAAACACTCATCCTGGGATTTGGTTGTGCTTTCCTACATTTCCTTCATGCTCACTTTTTCCACAAACTTCTACACCTTCTTAAAAACTTTGCCCTTCTCTTTATCGAACTTCTCGATTTTCCATTACATATTTCTTTTCGATCGATCTCTCTCAACAATTGCTTGTTTTTCTCAAAAGCGAAGCTTCTATTTTAAACGCGACATCTTTATCCAAGCCTAATTTCAAAAGCAACATAAAAATTCCTATTCTATCTAGAAAAGACATCCAGGTTCTTTTACGCTCATCCGGTAAAAGACGAAACTACTTTAAACATAAATAAAACACATAAAAGTAGAGTAAAGATAAATAGCACCTGGTATTCGCTAAGTTTAACTCTCTCTCGCCAGTTTCTTGATTTCTCTGCTTTACTTTGTCGGAGGATCGGCTTAGTAGCATTATTTCTTCTTTCATGCGGTTCCTTCTCCTTCCACAAATAACTTTACTCTATGGCCATTGGCTATAAAAGTTGTATTTCCATCGCTTAGTTCAACACCTCCGATTTGTAAACTCGTTACTTTAAATGGACTGTCCATCTTGATTTAAGCTTTCCGAAATAACTTTAAACGTGAATTGTACAAGAGCACTCGATCACCTACATGGAACTCACGACTATAGATTCTCTTATCGTGAAAAGATTTCGTATGTTCCTTGTAGATTCGAGCGCTTTCATAAGAATCGAGACGGAATTCTTCTAGTTACTCAAATTGAAGCAATCTATGATCACCGATAACCTTAGGATCGAAATTCAAAATTTAATAGCCCGTAAGGCTCGGTGTTCTAACTCAACCTGGGAGATGACAAGACTTACAAAAACTAACTTATAGGAGAACAACCAATTGGTGTTTTAAAAGTCGCTCTATATGCCCATAATGCATCGCCTAGTTTAATCGCCTTGATTTTTTTCGATTTGAATCCACTTGTCTTTTCTACAATTCTTTTGATCTCTCTATTAGACACCTCTACCTCGACCACCGGTTTTGCGGATGATAGGCGTTCCTAACTTATGCGTTACACCTTATTTTTCAATTATCTTGGTAAATGGTCTATTACAAAAGTGTGAACCTCTATCACTAATGATAGCCCTCGGAATGCCATAACGTGTAAATATATTATTTTTAAGGAATCGTATGACAACTTTGGTATCATTAGTGGGAAGAGCTTCACTTTTCTACCCATTTCAAACATAATCTACCATTACTAGAATAAATCTTTTTCCAAAGATATATAGAAATGGTCCCATGAAATCTATACCCCAAACATCAAATAACTCACATTCTAAAATAGGTTGCATAGGCATTTCATGTTTTTTAGATACATTTCCCCATTTTTGACAAGATTCACGAGATTTGACATACTTATAAGCATCTCTATATAGCGTAGGCCAATAAAAACCACATTGTAAAACTTTAAAAGCGGTTTTCCAACCTCCATGATGACCTCTCCGCCTCACGATCATGACAAAATGATAAAATACTTAAAATTTCATTATCAGGCACACACTTTCCGATTATCCCATCCGAACATTTACGGAAAAGGTCCGGTTCCTCCCAAGTAATAAAATTTTAAGTCATAAAAGAATTTCTTCTTCACGCCAAGTCCAATGAGACGGAATATAATCACGAGTTAAGTAATTAATGATATCTCCAAACCAGGTGACATTTCCTTAGAAGGAATTCTATTCTTTAATAACGCATGGTTGAAGGAGTATCTATTCTAAAAAGTTGTTCATCGTGAAATGAATCTTTAATTTCTATTCCCTTTTCTCCATCATTTTCCATTCTACTTAGATGATCCGCTACTACATTCTCACTTCCTTTTTATCTTTAATTTCAATATCAAACTCCTGAAGTAAGAGAATCCATCTAAGAAGACGTGGTTTCGCATCTTTCTTACTCAAGAAATACTTCAAAGTCTGAATGGTCCAGTATAAATTATTACCTTAGAACCAACAATATACGATCTAAACTTATCTAAGGCAAAATTACAAATAACAGTTCTTTTACGTAGTTGTATAGTTCATTGAGCTGCATTTAACGTATGAGATGCATAGTAAATAGCTTTGAGAATTTTGTTATATCTTTGTCCTAAAAGCTGCTCCTACAACTAAATCAACGGCATCACACATAATCTCAAACGGTAAATTCCAATCGGTGCTATTAGCACTGGTGCGATGAGTTAATCTCGCTTTTAAGGTCCGAAAAGCTTCCTTACATTTACTATCGAAGTTAAAAGGTACTTCCTTTTCAAGCAAATGACTTAGAGGTTTCGCTATCTTTGAAAAATCTGCAATAAATCTTCTATAAAATCTCCGCATGTCCAAGAAATCCTCTTAGAGTCCTTAGATTAACTGGTGGTGGTAATTTTCAATTACTTCAACCTTAGCTTTATCAACTTCAATTCTATTTCAGAGATTCGATGGCCTAGAACAATTCCTTCGATACCATTAAATGACATTTTTCCCGCTTTAAAATTAAATTGGTATCCTCATGACGTTGCAACACTCTTTCTAAGTGCGATAAACATTTACCAAAAGAATCTCCGTAAACACTAAAGTCGCCCATAAAAATTTCCAAGAATTTCTCAACCATATCGGAAAATATAGCCATCATGCATCTTTGAAACGTAGTTGAGCATTACATAAACCAAACGGCATTCTTTTATACGCAAAAGTTCCATAAGGACAAGTGAAAGTAGTCTTCTCCCTATCTCCTCGCCAATGAAAATCAGAAATAACCCGAATAACCATCTAAGAAGCGATAATATTTATGACCACTTAACCGCTCCAACATTTGAACTATGAATGGAAGTGGATGATGATCTTTCTTAGTATGATCATTTAGTTTCCTAAAATCAATGCACATTCGATAACTGTAATTTCTCTTGTTGGAATCCATTCATTTCTATCATTTTCTTTCACCGTGAAACTTCCTTTCTTTGGTACCACTTGAGTTGGACTTACCCATTCACTATCCGATATGGGAAAAATTATTCCCATCTCTAATAGCTTAATGACCTCTTTCTTAACAATTAACTGCAAATTTGGGTTGAGGCGGCGTTGCGGTTGAATACAAGGCTTAGCATCTTCTTTCGTAATTATCTTATGAACGCAAAATCTCGGGGCTAATACCTCGAATATCAAAGAATCGTCCATCCAAAAGCTTTCTTATGCTTTTTCAACATTCTAAGTAATTGATCTTCTTGTTGCTCGATTAAAGTTGATGAAATAATAATCGGTAATAGATTATCGCTTTCAAGAAAAGCATATTTCGATTTAAAGGTAATGGTTTCAAGTCCGAGGTTCTTTGGCGGATCTTCTATTGACGATTTAAGAACCGGTCCTTCTAGTTCTAATTCCAAGTACTTATGCCATGGTGGTTTAAAGGTAAAACTTTCGTATCTAAAGAAAGAATTATCTCTTTCATTTCAATGTCTTCCTCATCTTCTTTATAGATAGATGAGTTAAGCATTCTTCTAATCTGTCTTCAAAAGTTGGTAATCGATTATCATAGACCAGAATGAATATCTTCTATAAAAGAACATGATTACGATGATGCATGATTCATAGCTTTGAAAATATTGAAAGTAACCGTCTTCATTGACTCTTAAGATTAATTCTCCTTTACGAACATCGATTAAAGTTCTTCCTGTAGCTAGAAATGGACGACCTAGAATAAGAGGCGCCGAATAACCGTCTTCCATTTCCATAACTACAAAGTCTCTTTGAAAAATAGAATTTGTCTACTTTAACCAATATGTCCTTTATAATTCCTTTAGGGTACTTAATCGATCTATCCGCCATTTGCGAGTCATTTCGATCTTAGTAAGCTTTCCTATGCCTAACTTTCTATAATCCTCATAAGACATGAGATTTATACTCGCTCTAGATCACATAAGACCTTCTTAAATGTAAAATCCTCCAATTTCACACGGAATGGTAAAACTACCAGGATCTTTCGGTTTAGGTGGTAACTTATCTTCATGAGTGCGGAACATTCTTCATTTAGGCATATGTTCTCATATTCCTCTAATTTTTCTTGTTTGTGAAATTTCTTTCGAAAATTTTCCATAGGCGAGTATATTAATCAAAGCTTCGATAACAGGGGATATTAACTTGAATATGACGAAAAGTGTCCAGAAACGAGCATACTTCTTATCGCTTTTTGCCTTTTGATTTGATCTTTAGGAGGGTAAGGTAAAGATTCTAGATCTATGACCCTTGGCTCCTTTGTCGTTTCTCTTTTCCTTTTCCTTAAACCTTTGAGTATTACTCGATCGCCATGTTTCGAGTTCTTGAATTCTTTCTTTTAAATTGTTCCCTGAATCAATCTCTACTTGAGATCCCTCATTTCTTCCTGTTTTCATCCTTGTTTTCATTATTTTCCATTCTAACATGTTCCTTAAATAAAGTCCTTAAATCTTTATCCATGGGATCTTTCGAGAATCTTAGGGATTTTTACCCAATTTTCCCTTTCACTTTCAGTTCGAACTTTTATTTCTTTTCAAGAAATTGTCTATAATTTCTTCTTCCTCATCTCAGAAATTCAAGTTCATCTTTAGTTCTATCATTCTTACCATCTAAGTCATCTTCTACTTCATTATCCCCAAAGTTTTCAACTCCATTACTTCCACTGAGCTTCCTACTTTTCAGTAACTACAACATTTACCTCTCTTGGGTTCCTTTCGGTGTTACTTGGTAATCCTCCTGGGTCTCTTTGTTATTACGTTCACCGCCTACTCAAATGATCTTCCATATTCCTTAATGAGGCTTCTATCGTTCTCATCCTGGTATCATGTCCACTCATAGATGTTTTCATTGAACTCATGTCCTTAGTGACTGTACCAATAGAAGTCACCATCGTTTCTATATTTTTAGCTTGAGTAGATACTACACCCATCATATTTTCCATTAGTTTTTCCCATTTTTCAACTCCTCTGCGCAGTTGAGTAGAACTTTGAGTTCTTGGTATACTTTGAGTGGTATGTTGAGGATAGGATCTAGGTAATGATTGTAAATTCTGATTAGATGTGTTTTCTTGATAAACTTGATTATTATTCAAGTTCCTATATGGAACTGGATATGGCGGTTGTCCTTGCTTGCTAGGGTTTTCAGACCATCGATAAGTAGGGTGATCTCTTCTAATAGCATTGAACGAGTTTGAGTAAGCATTGTTTAAATTTCTATGCTGCTGAAGAAAACTCACCTCCTCTCTTGAGCATCCTGTCGGTTCTTCAATCCCTAGTGGTATTTTATCCTGATTTGAGTATTCAGTTGGTGCACTATTTTCTGAATTTTGGTTCTTATTCTGTTGTAATCCATCAAATTTCCTACTCAAATTTTCTAAATGTGCTAGAACTTCCGTATTAGACGTACATTCTCCTGCAAAAGCTACTTTTCTGGTGCTAGAACCGGTTTCCCACATTCTGTTATTTTTGGAAATCTTTTCGATGGCATCGTAAACTAATTGAGCCTCACTCATCATTAAAGAACCACCACATGCATGGTCTACATCAGCACGTGAATCTTTTCTTAATTTACGACAGAAAAGTTGAATTTGCATGTCTAAGGAATAACCATGGTCGGGACACGCTCTTAACAATTTTTTAAATCTTTCCCACGCATTCCCAAGCGTTTCTTCAGATCCTTGTCTAAAATTAGCAACCTCGACTTTTAATTCCAAATTCCGTCCAGAGTGAAGTATTGTTTCGTAAATTCAGTTTGAATCTCCTCCCAACTTGTAAGTGAATGATGCGGAAGAGACATAAACCAATCTCGGGCTCGTCCTTTTAGAGAAAAAGGAAACATAGTCATCCTTGTTAATTCCTTGTGAGCACCTTGACTTTTGGCTGTATTGCACAGTTCTTCAAAAAGATAGAGATGATGATGCGGATCTTCATCATCCTCTCCTAGAATTGGGCTCTTGCGTCAATTAAACCAAAAGATGAGATTTAATCTCAAATTATTCGCTCCTTCATTAGGTAAAAGTATGGGATTATTAGTCGATTTCTTCTTATGGTTTGGTC
Organism: Gentiana macrophylla; assembly: GCA_026214975.1. Taxonomy (NCBI): domain Eukaryota; kingdom Viridiplantae; phylum Streptophyta; class Magnoliopsida; order Gentianales; family Gentianaceae; genus Gentiana; species Gentiana macrophylla. Next base: position 99,220,886 of record CM047805.1, on the reverse strand, counting down.
ACGAGATAGGCCTTGGGTTTCTTGGGTTGTTACGATTATTCCGGTTCCGATTCGATTATTTCTATTATTATTATTATTTTGATTATTAAAGTTAACGAGGGTTTTGTCCATGCCCTGAGCATGTTCCACCTTGTTCGGTGTTTCATCAACGTTTTGACCCATTCTCGTATTTACTGTTGAAGTTGATTCGTCAGATTTCACGACTAGTATGACCACGTTTTCTCTCTACTCTAAGCGCCTTTCGTAAGTGTTTATGTCAGGCTTATAAGGAGTGAGTGGGGCCTTACCATACGGTCATCAACTAACGAAAATAGAAAATAACACTAAATTGATAGTAGTAAAAAAATTTGGTAACTTACCTTTAAGGTAAGTACCAACGAAAATAAAATTAGAAGTGAGATAAGAAAAGTGTTGACTTATTCTCGAGAATTTTGAGCTAATATAAGTAGTAACCATAGACAAAAAAAAAATTAGCGTCGTTCCCGGCAACGGCGCCGAAAAGTCGACGTGGCCTTTTCTAGTGCTAATACCACCTTAACCGGCGATGTATCGGGTCAAACTCAGTAGTGCTAGTATGGTGAGTCGAGTATCGTATCCTCAGGGAACTTTGTAATTCTTCTAAGTGTGGTTAAACACCAAAGAGCTGTTATTAACTCGATCTAAATCTAAGTTTTATAGCACAGATAACTACTATTTTACTTAACATAAAATAAATGCGTAAATTAAAATTTATTCTAATATAATATATATAGATATATAAATATATATAGATGTGCATAAGTTGCAAAGTATATATATAGATATAAATATATAGATGCCAAATATATTATTAGAGAACTAGCCAAAGTTTATATAATTGATTTATACGATCTTTTCAAAGAATGGAATGTGCTCGATCTTTAGGTTCAATTGAGTAAATGAAACGGTGTACTCTAAGGTTAACAATTCGTCCTCACATTAGTGTGTGAAATTGTCATATGTCCATTGTCATCAGGTCCAAAGTCCACAATCATTACGGTTTTTCTGAACGAGGTCCGAGTGCGATTCTACCTTTGAATAAAAGGAGTCATTCCGTTCACAAGCGGTCAATTTTTTTAAAGGCTCCGGTTGTCAAGGCCGGGCGATTCAACTTTCCGGTTTAAGTTTCAATTAAACTGATGAATTTAACATTATTACGATCTTGAGTACAAATTTTAATAAGATTCGTCTTTTTAGGACAAATCGCCCCGGGTAGAAATCGGGTTCCGTTGTCACGCGTTTTCACTCGGCCAATTTTACCCTCCGGTTTTCTATTAACGAGTTCATAACTTAATTACGAGGTGTCAATTCATAATTAGATTACGAATTCTTTCAAGTCAAACTTTATCAATAGGAAAAGATTCAATTAACTCAATTTTATTCAATTTTACTTAGACAACATTCCTTTACCGAAAAGATCGAAATAAAGCGATTACATAACTTTGGCTAGTTATTAGATTTAGCCTACTAACATTATACGAAAAGATAAAAAGACAAAACAAACATAAATACTTTAGGAATTTTACCCGATTACAACGATTGAATCGTGGTCGTATTATTCGGATGCTACAACAACTTCAACAACATTGATCTTCCGATAATTTCTCGAGCATTATAACGATACTACTTTATTTATGGCATAAGGCCTATATATATACATACTACTACTACTAAAAAGAGGTTAAGAAAATATATTTGGTACCCCCTTTATGTGCCTGCAAGCTGCTCTATTTATAGGCATATTTTCCCAAGCCGGATCGATCCGAGAAAGGGCCGGATCGATCCGGGAATAAAAATCTTATCCCGTGATTATTCTCTGCAGGCCACATGCTTTGGGTAATCATGATGTTTCCTCGGATCGATCCGAAGTAAATCCGGATCGATCCGGATAGATTTTTTCCAATCTTAATCCGAAACTTGATAAAATCATAACTTGAGCTCTGGATCTCCAAATGACATAATTCAAGATGCGTTGGAAAGCTCTTGAGGAGATCTATAACTTCCATGAAGACTTCTTTTTCAGAAAATGCCTTTTTGCTGGGCCATTTGTTCGTCGAAAATATAACTTGATACGGCGTCACGAACCATTGATCCACTTGAACTTTAAATCTCGTGGCACTTCCTTTATTCCTTCAAAAGATATGATTTTACTCCACAAAATGTCATCACTCGGGGTCTTGGTTTACCTAAGGTCTGTAAAATACCAAAAATACCCACGTGAATCTGACACGACACTCCGGTTATTAACCCGGTACAAAATTTATAACTTTTTATCATTTTTACTAGATTTTTATAGTATTTAGATTTATTCATAGCTATTAATATTTTATAAGATTATCTGTTATAATTACTTATATTTTATATAAAAATAGTCGATAACGTATATAAAACATCGTAATTTTTATCATATAAATGTTACACATCAGTTACCTGGACGGACGTCTGAGGGGTTGTTTAACATTCATGATCTAACTCTGTTAGAGTGGACTGGCGTCTATACATTCTGGATGGGCGTCTGATATTTTGGACGGGCGTCTGATAGTTTGGACGGGCGTCCAGTAGAGTCCTTGGACGGGCGTCCGGCCTTCCAAACGGGCGTCCAGTGTATGTTGTTTTCCTTCTTTGTGGGTTGTTGGCCAGTCTTACGAACATGTTCTGTAGGTTACGCTTTGGTGAGTCAAGAATTTTGGTGTCTTGGTGAGATTCGGATATTGGGCATCGAAGTTCGTAGACCCGTAGTGGTTGGGCCGGATAGGGTAGCTCCCGAGGCCGGGCACCCGGGAAGGTTTCCTTACGACTTCAGTGACCTTAACGTATTTGGAGAGTTGCAGACAATGGTGTGGTCGGGCCGGATAGGGTAGCACCCGAAGCCGGGAACCCGGGAAGGTTTCCTTGCACCCCAGTACGTGATGGTCCATCTAGTATGGTACCATTGGATGACCTTTAGGATCCTCCTCTCTAGGGCTTTACCCTTTTGAGGGATGTGCACATTAGGGACCTTTAGGTGGATAGTTGTGATGTATGGTATCCGTTATGGATTGGTCGTAACTTTTGTAGATTGGTTGGGTCCTTCATAAATTGCTGGTACTTTTCATGGGTTGGTTTTACCTTACGTATACTAGATTTACTCTTACTCAACTTTATAGTTGACGGTTTTGCTTTCGTTTGACCTGCTTATGATCCATTTATGGGAGGCGATTCTTAGCAGTAGTACTTCTATGGATGTTTGTTTGTTCTTTGGGATGTCGCGGGGTTTGAGAGCCACGTAGTCGCAGTCGCATGTTTTCTACATTATTTGGAATTTTAAATTTTAAAGATTTTGACGCTCCGCATAATTTCATTTTCTTCATGATATTTGTACTCACTTTAATACTTTCTTTTAAAATAATGAGTGGTGAATGTTTATTTTCTTTCTATTGTGGAATTTTGAATGTTACCACCACGACTGTGTGTCGTGATGAGTGGCACTACAGTGACCAATTCTGGCGGCCGACGGGATTGGAAACCGGGGTGTTACACATGATTGATCTATTTCAAGATAGAATCATTGTGGAAAAACTCCAACACTGCACTAGTGAAATCAGTACCATGATTTCCCGGACTTTTTGAAGAAACCAATTTGAATAACCATCTGTGACCAGGCGATTTTTCATCGAGAGAAAGAAAAAAGGCCTCTTTGACATCCACATCGATCCACCTCCGTTAGAAGATCATCAAAACAATCACTAGGAACAACAGGGCAAGCATTAACAACATCCCGATCTATAGGAGTGGCCATAACCTCAGTACCCAACAAATCAGTGTAGAAACTAACTAAAGCCTCCCCAATCTGATCATAGGAGGTAGTAAAGGTATTATCAGCAAGTTTAACAGAAGATATGTGCTTCCGAGCATTGTTCCTTTTCACCAAAGAATGAAAAAACTTGGAACCCCTATCACTAAGCTTCATATATAGTACTTTTGCTTTCTGGGATAGAAAACTAGCCTCAACAGCCTCCAAACCATGAAAAATATTTTTTTGTTCCAAAATCTGGGTGCCAGAGACTCATTAGGCATTAGATTGTACTGTGCTTGCAGTTCCCCAAGCACCAAAAGAGCATTCTCAGATCTGACAGAGATATGTGCGTAGTGCTTCTTATTCAAAACTTTCAAAGGTTGCTTAAGCCTTTTAAGCCTTCTGCAAAGTTGGTACATGGCAGTACCAGAAACATCCTGACTCTAACTTTGAGCAAGAACATAATTATAGCTATCATGTTGCATCCACATATTAAAGAACTTGAAGGGCTTCATTCTATTGACAGAATCAGTAGATAGAGCAATTCTACAAGGAGAGTGATTAGAGTGAAGACCAGGTGGTTCAAAAAAAGCAAGAGCATCCAGGTTCCAATCATACCAAGAGGCATTAACCATAACCCTATCAATCGTTGTTAAAACACCACATGAAGTCCAAGTGAAGTACTCACCAGAGGAGTTCAAATTAGAAAGATTAGCATCCAAGCAACAATCAACACCATATTGCATCTCATAATCAGTTGGCACATTCCCATTCAATTTATCCTCCACAGACAGAACAAAATGGTAATCACCCAGAACCATCCAAGGAAGAAGTGAACAAACATTTAACTCCATAATTCTATCCCACATAGCCCTCCTATCACCAATAGAGTGTAGACCATAGACAAAAGTGACAAGAAAACAGTCCCATATGACCAAAATCTTCACCTTGCAGTGAATCCATTGAACATCAACTTACAAATCCTCAACATCAATAAAAGAAGGATCCCATACTACCAACATTCTTTTACTGACAGATGCTCAAAGTTATTAACAGACTTTCAAGAAGGAATTTTGTTGCTCAAAAAGTATTCCAAGTTATTTTGAGACAGCTTCGTCTCAAGGATTCCAAATAGGTAATCTGATGCTGCCTAGGAAATTTGACAACAACAGATTTTTTGGTGACCTTATTGAACCCTCTAATATTCCAAAAACCTATCATTTTTGTCTAGCTAGAGGTGATCTACCTCTAGAGACAGAACCATTTGCATTGTTTAAATTTCCAGCAACACTATCAGTGTTATGTCTGTTATTTTTCTTCTTCTTCTTAGATTTCTTTGAACTGGATGCCACATTGTTTCCTTTATCCCCCTAATCACCTAACTCCACCTCATCTGCCCAATTAGATCTCGTATCAAGATATAACACATCAAAAGTGTTAGTAGTAGGGGTAGGTGCCTGATTCTCAACAACATTCTTTCCTTTATTATTCTTAGCCACTTCTTTACCTTTGTCATTTGCTAAATCCCCATAAACAGAATCCTTATCAATAGGGATAGCAGCAGAAACATGAGCAGAATCAGCAACAAGAGCACTATCACAAGTACCATTATCAACAATGACAACCACTTTCATCTTTTTTGAGGTATTAAGCTTGGTAGAACCAGCATTAGGTTTTTTTGACCTAACCACATACAAAGTAGGGACTTCTATCTTGGAGTCATCACATCCAGCAACATTATGCCTTAGTTTATTACACTTGGTACAAAACTTAGGCATTTCTTCATCTGAGACCAGTTGCAAAAAACATTACCATCATGCATTGTAATAGGAATCATAGAGGGCAATTTCATCTTGAGATCCACTTCCACAAGGCATCTATCAAAACTCAAAACCTTTCTTGAGGCTGTAACTTTATTAGTATACTGAGCATTTCCAGTAAAAGAACAGATCTTGCTCAAACACTTGTCTTTCCAGAGCCTTAAAAGGAGGTTAGGCAATTGAATCCAGACAGGGACCACAGAACAAGCCTCTTTGCTTAATTAAAAAACATAGGCATCTTTTTCAAAAGTAGAGGCTTCCCAAAGGCATAAAAGGGACCAGCCTGCAAAACATCATTAAGATCAGATTCTTGCTCAAACAGAAACACTATCAAACCAGAGTTATGATAGTGATATCTACATTTCCTAGGCCAAGAGTTCACAATTTTCTGAACAGCATCCCTACCATGAAATTTGGCAGGAAAAATACAAATAAGACTTAACTTCTCCATACTATCATCATTCAAGTCCTCTTCTTCCAACAACACAATGTTAGGTGTCCCACTATCAACTTCTTCAAACAAAACCACCACCTCATCAGAAGGTTCCCTATTTTTCTTGACCAATTGAGCCCAAGAAGCAACATCATCTACAGCCTTAGTTGCATTATCCCCAAGGAAATCACCATTAAGAGCAACCACATCATTATTAGCAGTTCTAGTAGAACAAGGTGCATCAAGCACCTGCTCTTCCACCACTACAGAACCAACAGTACCAACCCCACCACTAGGAGCTGCACCAACAACAACTGGAGCACCATCAGAGCCAGAACCAGACTTTTCAGTGAATGCAGGAGCAAGAGCTTCCCCAAAAGTATCAGACTCATTCCCAACATTCAATGAAGCAATAACAACAGCATCATCCAAACTAATTTGAGCATTATCATTCTGTTTATCAACTTCAAGTAATTCTGAAAGAGTAGTGATATTTACCAATTCAGAATCATTCACATTCATCTTCTTTTTTGTAGTATAGACAACCGGGGTGACTAATTTCCATGATTTCAGTCTCATAGCTTCAAACACCTTAGTATTACTGCACAATGGGGCAGAGTCCGGCACCTCCACCACTGTAGGAGCATCAGCCACACCAAGTGTAGGTTCAGCTCTTACCTGATTCCATGAAACAAGGGGGATCTAGCAACAGATTCACTTCCAAAGTGTTACCATCTTTATTTTGAGCTGCAGGAAGAGAAACAATGGTGCTATTAGTAGCAGGAGCCTGCAAATCAACTGCACTTTCAAGTTCATCAACATCCGATGAATGAACTGTTCCATCTTCATATTTCTTCTTATTTTTCCGAGCCATGAATCAAAAGAGAAGATGTAAGTTCAGTATGTAGTTTAACAAGTGAGAAGGAAGCAAAACGAATAGAAAACAAGAGCAAAAAATGCAGTAGAAGAGAGGATTTGGCAAGATCATTCTTGGAGATGAAGAAGCCAGCTGAGAGAAAGCATCTCTCAAGAAATCCGATACTACTGAGATTGCTTTTCTTTCATCATTAGATGCATGGGTTGGGACCATTTGGGGTCCATGCCTCAACAGTTAAAGTCTTATAACATTTGCCCAACCCTTATTTATTTTCCGTAAAATTTCCGAAGCATAAGACGGGGGACGTCGGCTATTGGGTTATTAAAAAGTCACTTAGGTCAAATTTTTACACACAGATTTCATAGAACAAATTTATTTTTTCTCTGCAACAGTTTTTTCCCCTTCCATTTGAGTAGATCTATTTTATTTTTCTACAAGAATTCCCTTAGTACATCAGCAGTTTATTTATTTTATTTTCCGATTTCAACACAACAAAGTGACGATTCAAGTGGTGGATTGCTTCAATCTTTTTGTGGTAATTTTATTTAGCTTTTTGTCATGTTGTTTACAAATTTATTTACTATTTCTTGCGTTCTTGATTTTATTATGAGTAGCTAATTTTATAATAGCTAAATTATGTGGTGGAACTGCGAAATTAATGCCTAAACGATGATCTAGGTTTGTATCGACTTGTCGAGCGTTTCATTGATCGTAGACCGTGTGAGGCGAGTTAAATCCGGTCAGCGGACTGTTGAACCTGACATAGGAGGGTAGATATTGAAATAATGTCTATTCTCAAAGCCAAGAAACGACACCCTACTTGACATCGAGAACGTTTAGGTGAATCAAGAATACATACGGACTTAGCTAGGGTTTGTGAGTATTAGATTGGATCATAGCTCGGCTATCTATTTTATATAGTATTAAATCTTTCTTTTGTGCATATTTAGTTTGTAGAACCGGTGATCTGAAAAATCACCACGTTCAATATTTGTGTTGACCTAAAATAGGAACGAGACCGACTTTTGTACTCGACCAGATTTCTTGTGGAATACAACCTTGACTCACCAATTCTGGGCTACAATTGACTCGGTACACTGCCGGTAAGATTGGACACTTAGAAAAGGCTGATCAAGCTTTCTGGCGCCGTTGCCCGGGAATCGGGTTGATATCTTGTAAGTTAGTTGAGTTTTTAGGATTATGTCATTTTTCTCATTTGTTTTTTTAATGTATAGTTTATTTTATTTGTTGTTGTTGTGATCACACCATCTACTCCGGTAGTGGTAGTGACAAGATACCATGATTGTGTTCGTGTTGTTTCCATGTTTGCACATAATGAATCCATACTACAATTACGGTTCCTACTTACCTATTCGGATATTACAATTACGGTGCTATGGGTTACCAAACCCAACAATTTTATCAGTTTAACCCATACACCGCATCTTACGGAAATGAGTGGGATAATGCCCCAAGTTACTTTGATCAACAACTCGATACTCCTCCACCTCCAGAATCAGAGACCTTAACGGATGAACAGATGGCACTTGAACAATTGAGTAAGGTAGTTTATGACAACCATAAAGAGTTTCAAATGGTTCGAAATGACATGACTACGATACAAACAACCATACGGAACTTGGAGCTTCAAGTGCAACAACTGTTAGAGGTGGTTGAGAGGAGAGAACGTGAAACTTTGGTAGAAGTCACCCCAGAGGAATGCTACGAGGATGGTAAGACTCTTGTATCCATTGAATCATCTATTCCATCTTCGTTTAGCCCTATTGTTATTCCTATGGGGGTGCACCCTATTAAGTTTGTTGGTGATGTTGAGCCTAAAAATTCTTACTTGGTGCTAAAGTCGTTATTGGTTGGAGTATGTTTTAGTTCGGGGAAAGTGAGTTCATTGTTCTGTGCAATGGACTCATCGAACAAATCTTGGTGGTGGGGATTGAGCCCCGTGTTTCTCGTATTTCATTTTCAAGGGGTGCTCAATTCTTACGATTTTGCTAGGGAGAAGCAATGGTTTGCTCTCCTTTGGTATAACTATCCTTGACATAGTAGGGGGTAGAAAGTCGAGCTGGGGACTCTAAACTCAGAATTTGTTTTTATTGCTTATTCCCCCTCGTGTTTCACTGTGTTTCTTTAGTTTGTATTTTGATACTTTGGGTGAGTTTTGCTGTAATATAACCCGAAGAAGTCTGTTTTGGGGGGGCTAGTGTGGTGTTTTTTGGTTTTGATGAGCTGTGGTGATCCGTCTTGTTACATTTCGATATCTCCATACCTGTGTATTCTTGGATTTGGTGTTGCTTGTTGATATTAGCACAGGTACCCTGGGAGGACTTTTACGGATGCCACATGATCGTACGCGTGCCTTTTTCCGGTTGTAAGCTAACTTTTCTACCCTTATCATTCGTGTTCTGCTTTTAAAGTAAGGGGTGGTTGGTTTAGCTTCAATGTTTCGTTTTCATGTGGAACGAGTTATACTTACACTTTGTTATCCCTTTGGTGTAAATGAGTCTGTTTTAGAAATTTTGATGTCTTTGACATTGGTTTTGATACATTCAGCCCTCAGTATGTTTTGATAAACATATAGTGATTGTATAGATGCGGTTTGTGTTGTGATCATGTATTGAGGCATGGAATAGTTCTATCACGTTTGTTTTGACTTCATGAATCACCTGGACTAGTGATCGATTATGGTAGTTCTTAATGACCCGGTTACCTAGAACTTGTATTAGTAACTTTGAGGCGAAATAGGAAGGTCGTCCTTAGGTACGGGATGACGGTTTTGGCATTTATTTTGACCCGATCAGAGCCAAAGGCAAACCTAAATGATTAATCCACTGTTTCCCGTCTAAGCCTTTTGTAGGGTGGTTAGACTGCCACCCGAACTAGCCTTTCGTGTTACTAACCCGTGAAAATCGATGTCCCTAACTTTATTTCAGTCTACGTACCCTTGACTACCTTGCAATTTAGCTTGTTCGTTCTGCACATTTTTACGATGTTGCGAGGTATTGTTAAGACGTAAGTAATGGTATAGAGTCGTGATTTACGAGTTATTCGGAACGAGGAGTGTAGCAATGTGTCTGTTTCGGTTTTGTTCGGAATTTTGATGTATATAAGAAAAAAAAAGAAAAAAAAAAGAAGAAAAGAAACAGAAGTAGTAAATGTACATATTTATAGTTTGTATATGTCCAAAAAGTGGACTAAAGTGTTGTGTAGTATTGTATATTATGAAGTTGGAGTTAGGGTTCGGTTTGAAACCCGAGAGTGTAAATAGTCGGGAAGGATTGAAGACGAAGTTGAAAACTGAGTACGTGTTTTTATTTCTCGGTTAAAGCTCTTTTGCACTGTCTCTTTCTATTTTTATCATAAATATCCTTTCGTTAACCCCGAACCCTAGCCTAACATTATAACCCTTCAAGTCCTGCTTGACCATACTAGACGACGATAGACCTCGATTAGTGGAGATGTTTACGACGTATAAGCCTATGGTGTAACCTCGGTACATTATACGTCTATAATCTAAACCGGTCATAGGTGATGAATGTTGAAGAAGCTTTACACACACACACACACATTCTTTTCTCAATACAAGGTAGAACTTAAATCCTATGCATTTGTGTCAATTACTTGTGTTTTACCATTTCAATTCTTATAGACTATATGTATGATATCAATGTTGACTCCATCTTTATTTTTAAAGTGCTCATCTTTGCTCGAGGCCGAGCAAACACTAAGTAGGGGGTAGTTGATGAGAGTCAAATTGGCTAATTTACTATATGATTATGCCCCATTTATACCTCGTTTTATATGTTTCCGGAGACATTTGATTGTATTTTGAAGTATTTTACACCTTGGTTATCATTTTGAGACCTAGGACGAAAAGTCCGAAGATCTCATTATTTTTCGGTGTTTTAATGCAATCTCGGTCACCCTAGTGTCCTGTAAAGATTACGTGTGGTATTTTTTTTAATGATTTTGTACTGGTATTGGGTGTTCGAGATGACCGGAAGGCGAGATATGAGGGTTGGAATGTGTGCCCGAAGCTTAAACGTTCAAACGGATCAAAAAGCTGTGGTACTACAACCATACCTTCCATGGATCTGAATTTTGATCCACCTTAGATGCATTTTATGGGCTGGAAATATTCATGAAAGTTGTAGAAATTTGAATCATCTTTCCAACACATTTTGAATCACTTGATTTGGGGGTCTACACAAAAGGTTATGGCCGATTTATTGAAGGTGTGTCAGCAAGGCGTGCGCCTGAGAAATGCTAGGCGCGTGCCTACGGGTTAATTTTGTCCAAAGTTTCAGTCCGTCTTTCAACTTTTTTGCATCCTAGGCGTGCGCCTGAACTTCCCTAGGCACACGCCTAACAGTAAGATCTGCCAATACACTATATAAACCCCCATATTCATCTATATAGATATATATACATATATAGATCAATTTCCTGCATTTTTCTTCAGTTTTTCATCACTTTCCTTAGCTTAGATTATATTTGTAGGTGGATTTGCTTATTTTAGTTGTAGATATTTGTAATCCGGAGGATCTTGGTGATAGCTTGACGCGTTATTGACGGGATTTCATTCGGGGAATCAATTTTCTACCCGGTAATTTCAATTTACTTCTTGTTCTTGCTTTCAATCTTGTTGAATGTTTGATTTCTTGTTATTTTCTTGTTATAATGAGTAGCTAATCCGTTTATAGTCGAGATATGTGATAGCCTTCGAAATTGAACCTTAGCTTGTTCATGTGGTGTTCTTGATGTTTGACTGTTGATTCTTGATGTTACCGTAGTTCTAGAACTTATTCTTATCACGTTTGTTAAATTGGCCATTTGATAATCGTATCACACATATGGTCTTTACGTATGTATTTTGTGAGAGGATAGGGGAACCGAGGTTTTAGGATCACCCTTTAAATCCGACTGAGTTGTTCAGATTCGGTTTCTTGTGTGAGGTTTGTATCGACTTGTCGAGCGTTTCATTGATCGTAGACCGTGTGAGGTCAGTTAAATCCGGTCAGCGGACTGTTGAACCTGACATAGGAGGGTAGATTATTGAAATAATGTCTATACTTAGAGCCAGGAAATGACACCCTACTTGACATCGAGAACGTTTAGGGTTTGTGAGTATTAGATTGGATCATAGCTCGGCTATCTCTTTTATATAGTATTAGATATTTCTTTTGTGTATATTTAGTTTGTAGAAACGGTGATCTGACAAATCACCACGTTCAATATTTGTGTTGACCTAAACTAGGAATGAGACCGACTTTGGTACTCGACCAGATTCCCTGTGGGATACGACCTTGACTCACCAATTCTAGGCTACAGTTGACCAGGTACACTGCCGGTAAGATTGGACACTTAGAAAAAGCCGATCAGAGGTAGAGACTTAACAAATTTGACCGATGGAAATGAGACTCAAGACGGGTTACGGTTAGACCCAATGCTTACGCCCGAGGATCGGGACATACAGAACTTAAATAGAGAGCCCCTTCAAAATCTGAGGTCACTTAATCTAGGACCAAATAAGGTCCAAAATCAGGGAGGTTGGCAGAATCAAGTCCGACAACAACAACAAGTGCTTCAGAATCAGAACAACAACCAGGGGAATTTATTCGGTCAAATGCCTTTTGACCAGAATCAAATGATGCAAATGATGTTTCTAACCAACAACAAAATGTGAATCCACCGCTAACCGCCCATGTTCAGGCACAAAATTTTTATGCACGACCACCGGTTCAAAATCAGGCTAAGCAAGGGAGGATTTTGAGAGACTATGCAACACCGACTATTGGTGAGGGGCATAACCCTATCCGTCTACCACCCATTCCAGTGAACAATTTTGAGATTAAACAGCATGTATGGTACTTGTTGAACGATAGTGCACAATTTCGGGGTGAATCAACTGAGGACCCCAATCAATTGTTAAACCACTTCATGCAAGTTTTCTGGACAATAAAGATGAACGGAGTCCCTGAGGAAGTGGTAAGAATGTTATTGTTTCCATTTACATTGAAAGAGGCCGCTAGATTATGGTTTGAGTCACTCCCCAATGATTCCCTATACACTTGGGATCAAGTGACTACGAAGTTTTTATTGGAATACCGCCCCTTGTCTAGAACATTGGATATGAAGGCCGATATTGCCAATTTTGAGCAGTTGGATACGGAAATCATGCATGATGCTTGGGACCAATTTAAAGAGATGTTGAGGAAATGTCCGCATCATGGTTTAGATCCATGGAATAAGATACATATTTTCTATGGAGGATTGTAGGAAAATGACCAGTTTAATTTGAATGCGGCATGTGGGGGAGATGTAATGAGTGTGGATCCGGATGTTGCATTGGCTACTATAGAAAGGGTTGAAGAAAGCAACAGACAGTGGAAAACAGGGAAAAGAGCTTCAAGGAAGCCAATTGGCTCGATTGACCAAGTTGAGCCGAGTGAGGAATTTATGAGGATGCAAGATGAACTATCGGATCTTAAGAGGCAAGTGAGTGACATGCTAGCATGGCAAAATGAGTTCAAAGGGTGTACTTTTTGTGGTTGTGAACACTGGGCCACTAAAGGCCCGATTAAACATATTAGTGAGTTGACCACGACCCAAATGCTAAATGATCCATCTCTCGAGATCCCTTTTGGCTCAAACCCTATGGATATGCATCCATTGTGCTCAAATTCCATGGTCTACCAAAATATAGATTCGAGTTTGACATCAAATTGGAAACCCATGGATGTAAACTATTTAGCCAATCAGAACAGGGGGCAGAATTCTCAGAATTGATGGGACAATCCCAATCTCACTTGGGGTAGAAGTCCAGTGGCCGGGCAAGCCACTCAACAGCCAATCACACAGCCTCAACAAAATCAATATGCACATCAACTACTGAATACTTTTGGGAGCCCAAGGCAGCTTTAGCAAGGGGTTTATATGCATCCTAATGCACATCTACAGTATGCCCCGCCCCCAAAGTCAGCACCACCGCCTCTGAAGCCTGTACAAACTAAAATTTCATTGGACATCTTGTTGGAAAGATTAGCAAAGACATGAAGGAGAATAATAGGGATGTGAACAAGGAATTGAAAGAGATGAGAAACACCCATGTAAACTAATGACCAAAATAGTAACGACCAACATTAACCGGCAGAGTACCTGGTCGGAAGCACTATAGTGGAGAGCCAGGCCATATCCCTCGTGTAATCAATCGAGTATGAAAGTCATTTTCATACTTAGTTTAGCCAAATAACGATCCAATTGAATACTTTCGCCCCTATATTCGATTATTTGGGAATGTAAACTACCAACCAACCATCCTAATGCTTATATCGACTCGTTTATGGGTGAAAACTCCTAAGATAGTACTAGACGCCATGCAACAACCAAGTACCCTTTGCCCGGTTCAACAGTCCACCTTTAATGATTTAACTAACCGGAACAAGATAAACGCTCTAGAGCCGCTCAATTTACACCGACAAACCTCATTAACCAATCGATCTAAACAACTCAGTCAATTGTAAATAATGATCTTAAAACCCATTTTCCAACACACCTTCGCAACATACATTTATAAAAGTGGTGAGTGTTCATGAACTAGGTGTACATTGTAATTCAAGCATTAAGAACAAGTTTTAAGACATGAATTCATTGATATAACAACAATTAAACACTGCCCATTCCCAATTAATCAACTAGAGGGGGATTTCTTCAATATTCACATGATTTAGCTATGATATAGTTTAGCTACACATTATAAATACGAAAGCAAGAATGAAACATGAAATTAACTCTATAAAACAAGAGAAGAAGTAAAATTGATTACCGAAAATGTTGAAATTTGAGTTTACATCAAGCTCCTTCCACACCCATGTCACTTGCGAAGAAGAAGATGAACCAAAAACTATGCAAAATCCAAGATTCTTAAACTAAAAGTAAGCTAGATTATCATTAAACTAAGTAAATTTGAAGTAGAAGTGAGTCTAAGAAGACAAAATGAGAGAATTTCGAGCTATCCTAATAGCTAGGGTTCTTGGGAGGATGATGAATGCCCTAAAAATCTGTGTGAAAATGTAAACATAGGTGCCCAAAAATGTGCATAAAAACAGCTTAGTGCGCACGCATTGAGATCTGGTGTGCACGCATTGAGATCTGATGCGCATGCACTAGATCTTGTATGCTCGGAAAATGTGGATCTGCATCGTGTGGTGCGCATGCACTAAGGTTGGTGCACATGCACTAGTTCTCTGAATCAAAAAATGGACATTCTGCCCCTCTGGTGCGCACACACTACATCTGGTGCGCTTGCACTGGAGGCTCTTCATCAAAAATGGTCCTTCCACTTCCTTGGTGCGCACGTACTACATCTGATGCGCCTGCACTGGATGCCAAACCACCAAATCTTCATTTTTCTTCAATTCTTTCATTCCCGAGCCTCGGTTTCATCTTTTTAAGCCCATGCCTCAACTTCCGGGTACTCAAATCACCTATATCTTGCATCACAACATCCACACATACACCGAGCGTAATTCCACAAGACAACTAAGGTTCGAAAAGGGCTAAAAACGACATAAAATGGTGAGGTTTTCCATCAATGTGATGGTTTTCCTCATAGTGGATGAGCAATGTAGTTTTTACCCTATATATGGTCTAAAACTACTCAGAATGAACCAAAAGTGCTGTAAACGGGGGTTGAAACATGCACCGTAGCATAGTAAAGTCGACTCTCATCAACCACCCCCACTTAGCGTTTGCTCGTGTTAAAGGTGATTTTATACGATTTATAACGTTGTATTTTATAATGATTTCCCCCATATTTGTATGAATTTGCATAAGAAACGTGCGTTTAATGGAAATATTGAGTAAATGATATTTTAAAAGAGTTAACCGCAAAATATGTTGATTTATGTGCTTTAATTATGTTTTTACGATTATTTGAGCGATATTACATTTTGCGATGTTTTTATATGATATAGATACATTTTTCGAGGCTCAAATGATGATCAAAAAGAGATAAGAGTCGAAATATATGATGATAAAAGAGATAATGAAGGAATTGACAAGAAGAAAAGAGATAAAGATCAAAGAAATCAAAATTCGATCATTTGGACTGGCGTCCAGAACCTCCGTCCAAAGGGACGGCGGCCTCGATCGATGAACGAGCGTCCAGGGATGGGAAGTTGATTCGTGAAGTTTGGGCGCTAGAGTGGGCGCTGGATGGACGAGCGTGCAGCCTGGTCATGACTCGGCCCGATTCAAGTTCTATTGAAGAGTGGACGGGCGCTTCAAGGATCCAGACAGGCGTCCGGTAGCCGACGACTTAGCGTAAACCGACTTAGAAATCTATATATATGCGGCTGTTTCTCAACCCTAAAGAGACCATACACTCATTATTCAAAACCCTAAACCTAGGGGCGGCTTTAGGCTGCGTTTTTCTCCTTTTTATTCCAGTTTTTATGCACTTTAGTTTAGATAAAACTAGTTACTTTTTATGCACTTCAAGCTTTACGCAAATTTGAGTTCTTGAGGATGTCGAGGCTAAAAGCTTCATCAAGCGGGTATTGTGAAGCCATCCAACAATTGTTGATTTCGTTTTCATCGATTATACTGTGAGTTTTTATTAAAGGTTGTTTCTTATTCATGATTATTATGTTTAAATTGCTTTTATGTCGGAAGATATGCATGTGTTGATTGTTTATTGTTGATGGAAATCTTAATAAACCTAGATCACCATGAATAAGAATAGTAATTTGAATCTATCATAACGGAACTTAATAGGTTTAATTGCTAGATTATAAACGTAAAGTTTGCACCTTTGGTTAGAAAACGCGTTAATCTTGCATTGGAAAATAATAGATTAATAGATGGACTTTCTATGGAATTAGGGTTCATGTTTAGATAAGGTGAATCAAAACCTAGATAAAAACCACAATATAATCGAGATAGGAAATCAATGCTTGTTGGATAGGTGGATCAATCCTCGTTTGTTCGTTACACACTTGATTTAAATCCCTAAAACTTGAATTTGTTTAATTAGTTTATTTTTATTTGCATCTTAGATTAGTTTAGTTAAAGGTTCGCAACCCGTATTCTTCCTAGCTTTGGATTATATCCTCTGTCTAGTTTTATTTGCTGTTTTGTTTCATTTATTCGCTGTTTAGATTAGTCTCGTGACATAGTTTAGGTTAGACAAAAACTAGAATCACAATTGTTTAGCTCCCCGTAAGATCGACCCGGCATTAACCACTATTACTACGATCCTTATACTTGAGGTTAACCGGATTATTACTTGTTTATTTTGTGTTAATAAAATCCGTGGACAAGTTTTTGGCGCCGTTGCCGGGGAACCGGACGGTTGTCTAGTTTTTGTTTTTCGTTTTTCTGTTTGTTTTTTTTTGTTTTTCCTGTATTTATTTCGTTTTAAATTTCTGTTTTTAGTTGATAATCGTCTAAGGTAATTCGTTAATTAGGGTTTTAGTTTAGGGTTTAAGGTTCTCTTGTGATTAGTTCTCCCCTCTTTCTGTTTCGGTTTCTATTCTTTCGTTCCCCTTCTTTTCTGTTATTTTCTGCAATTTCCTATTTCTGTTCTAATTTTCCCGCTACCAAACGGGCGTCTGGGATATTGGACGCCCGTCCGCTGGAAAATTTCCAATTATGTTCTGTTTTCTTTCACTTATACGAGCGTCCATAAAATTTGGACGCCCGCTCAAGTTTTCCTCCTTTCAGACGAGCGTTCGGACCACTAAACGCCCGTCTAGTCCAAAAGTTGAGCAGACGCCCGTCCAAGCCTTTGGACGCCCGTCTGTTCTATCTTTTCCTTAATAATCTTGTTTCCTCTCTTTTCTTTTCTTTTCTTTTCCCTTTCTTTTCTTTAGGCTTTTAATTTTTAGTTTAGGCTTTTAATTTCTTAGTTTTTAGGCTTCGTTTCACTTGTTTTTGGTCCGGTTTATGCAAACTCGGAGTCAAAAGGGACCGTTATTATACACCCCTGACCCCGAGCGAACCGTAGTCCGGCCAAACAGGCGGATTTTCCGTTCTGCGGTTCTGGCAGACAGAGCCGAGCAAGATCTTGAAGATCAACTAGCAAGGGAAATCACTGATTTTGTGATAATGGCCGCCAATAATAGACGTCTGTTGGCGGACTCACGCCATGCCAGGCGAAGTCAAAGTCAACCCGGCTATTGTTATCCCACCATTCTCGCACAAACCTTTGAGCTAAAGCCAGGACTTATCCAGATGATGCAGCATGCATCAATTTTTCATGGCTATCAATCAGAGAATCCGCATACCCACGTACATACGTTCTTAGAGATATGCGGTACTACACGCATCCAAGGAGTAAGTGAGGATGCTATCAAGCTAAAACTTTTTCCATTTTCTCTGAAAGGAGAGGCTAAAGAGTGGTACACCTCTCTCCCCTCTGAATCTATCACTACTTGGGCAGGACTCGAAAAGGAGTTCTTGAGTCAATATTTCCCACCTTCCAAGACGGCCCAGTGTTTAAATGAAATATTCACTTTCTATCAGAAAGAGAATGAATCCTTCTTCTAATTTTGGAAGGGATTCAAGTCTCTTCTTAGAAAGTGTCCCCACCATGGCTTGCCACTGGAAAGGCAAGTCAACACATTCTTTAGTGGATTGACCGAGCTTACCAAAGGCATGGTCAATAGTTCTTCTGGTGGGGCATTTTTGAAGAAAACGCCTGAAGAGGGATGGACATTGTTTGAGGACATTGCAAAGTACAACTATGCCCCCTCTTATCAAGCCATCCAAGCACCTCCTCCTCCCAAGGTTGAGGAAGTTAATTTGCAAAGTTTGATCGCCATGCTGCAGAAGCAGATGGCAACACCTCAAGTTTCCAATCCCGTAAATCAAACTTCTTCTTTTCCACAGAACCCTCAGGTTCTATATTGCGAAAACTGCTGTCAGACTGGTCATATGAATGGCCAATGTCAATTTATCCCCCTGCACCTTATCAAGTGAATGATGTTCATGATTATGGACAGTACAATCAAGTCACATGTCAGAATTGTGACGAGGTGGGGCACACTTCTAGGTTCTATCCTATGAACGGACAGAATGTTGAAGTGAATGCATTCTATGGCCAGAACAATCAAAGGTTCAATCAGTTTTCTGGCCAGAACAATTTTCAGAACCAAGGGTTTAATCCATCTTCAAATTTTAATCCTAATTCGAATTTTAATTCGAATCAAAATTTCAATTGAAACCCTGGTTTTAATCAGAACCAGAATTCAAAATTTTCCAATCCTACTCAAAGGTTCAATCAGAATTGGCCTTCCAGTTCTAATTCTACAGTCCAAAGTCGGCCCAGCCAGCCCTATGCTCCAAATTTCCAAAACTCTCAAGGCCCCTCCCAATCTACCAATCTTGAAGCTAAGTTGGAGGAGCAAAGTAAATCAATGAAGAATCTTGAGAGACAAATTGGGCAACTGGCGGAACAGTTAGCTTCTAGACCCCCAGGGCAGCTACCCAGTTTCACTGAAAAGAATCCAAAGGGTGGTCAAGTTGCTCAAGCTGACTTGAACAAAGGGCCATGTACTGACCTCGTGCCATCAATTCAATACGGTAAAGAGGAGGCCAGTGCAATGAATCTGAGAAGCGGTACTCAAGTTAGTGATCCTTCCCATCAGGGAAACCACTAGCCCTCCTTGCCATTGATAAGGCGGGAGGGAAGCTGAGCACCTACACTCCCTTCATTTTGAAGAGAAGACTCAGTGTGTTGAACCCCTGAGAGGTGAAGAAGTTGGAAATCCTCGAGTGGCTGATCCCTTGAGAACTGAAAAAGCAAGTGAAAATCAGGAGGCTGATCCCCTGACTACAAAGAAATATGAAAAAGCTGTTCGTTGGAAGGATCTGAAAGACAAGGCTATAAGTGCATCCTCAAAGAAAGTATTTTCTGAGAGTGACCTTAAGAAACTTCCATTTCCGCCGAGAAAGAGCAACATTCCCTTGATTGAGGACAAAAAGTACGAAAATGTGCTGAACCTTTTGAAAAATACTCAGGTAAATCTTCCATTATCAGATGTCTTGGTTGAAATGCCTAAGTATACAAAATTCATTAAGGATGTTGTGTCTTCGAAAAAGAAGTTAGCAGGCATGGAAAGGCGAATTGGTGAGGATTGCTCCATGATTAATTATGAAAACTTACCGATTAAAAGAGGTGATCCTGGCAAGTTCGTACTTACAGTGTTAATGAGAGGTCTAGTCTTCCCTAATTCTTTGTGTGATCTAGGTGCCTCTATAAGTCTTATGCCAATGTCTGTATGCAAACAGCTCGGTTTACAAAGCCTTCTAGAATCCACTACTATGAGTTTACAATTCGCTGACAGATCTTCTAAGAAAGCTTCAGGGATCCTGAAAGACGTTTTAGTTCAGATTGATAGATTTACCTTTCCAGTTGATTGGTATGTTTTAGATATCGAGAAAGACGAAAACGTCCCCCTGATTCTTGGAAGACCTTTCTTATCCACAGCTAGAGCCCTCATCGATTGCGATGGTGGGCAAGTGACTATCCGAGTTGGTGATCAAGAGGTGAGTTACAATGTCTTAAAGTCCATTCAAGTACCCTCCGGCCCTCCAACCGGCTTTTCCATTGATTATATGACGGATGATTTCACCGATTATATGGATAAGCAAGTCATGGCTGTAGAAGCGGAATATGAGCGATTGGTTGATAATCTAAATACTCATGGTGTGGTCAATCTAGATCAATTAGCAGCTGATTTTGAGGAAGAATTGTTGGAAGGAGAGGCTTTGGCAGTGGGACCACAGAGTAAACTCAGTGATATTGAGTTGAAAAGTGGAGATCTTAAATCTAGTTTGGAAGACCCCCCTGCAGATTTGGTGTTGAAGCCGTTGCCTAAACATCTTAAGTATGTGTTTTAAGAGAAGGTGATAAGCTTCCTTTGATTATATCTGCCAAGCTGTCTCGTTTAGAGGAGATGAAATTAATCAACGTCTTGAAACGTAATGAAAAAGCCTTTGGTTGGCAGGTAGGAGATATCAGAGGGATATCTCCGGCCATCTGTATGCACAAGATCAAGATGAATGAGGGTGAAAAATGTGTTAGACAGCCCCAAAGGAGGCTCAACCCTCATATGCAAGAAGTTGTTAAAAAGGAAATTATCAAAATGCTGGACATGGGAATCATTTATGCCATTGCTGATAGTGAATGGGTTTCCCCAACTCAAGTAGTTCCCAAGAAAGGTGGAATTACGATTGAGAATAATGAGAAGGGATAGGAAATAGCATTGAGACTTGTCACTTTGTTCTGAGTCTCCAGCATCGATTATCGAAAGCTCAATGAGGTAACCATGAAAGATCACTTTCCCTTCCATTCATTGACCGGATGCTTGAGCGTCTGGCGGGACACGCGTTCTCTCGCTTCTAGATGGATATTCGGATACTTCCAAATACCCATTGATCCAAATGACCAAGAAAAGACCACTTTCACTGCCCTTATGGTACATTCGCTTACAGCGAATGCCATTTGGTCTCTCGCAATGCCCCAAATGACATTTCAAATGATGTATGTTAGCTATCTTTGATGGGCTTGTAGAAAAGTGTATGGAGATTTTTATGGACGATTTTTCGGTTTTTGGTCGATCTTTTGATGATTGCCTTGACAATCTTGATCAAGTGTTATCCGGATGTGTGGAAAAGAACTTAGTACTCAATTGGGAAAAATGCCATTTTATGGTAGATGAGGAATAGTTCTTGGCCACAAAATCTCCGCCAAAGGTATTGAAGTTGATGGGGCAAAAGTGGAAGCTATCGAGAAGATGAGCTATCCCAAGAATGTGCGTGAAGTTAGAGGCTTTCTTGGACATGTCGGTTTCTACTGAGAAGATTCATTCAAGACTTCTCCAAGATAGCCAAGCCCTGTCTACTTTACCAAGGAAGACGTTGAGTTCAATTTTGATGAGAGCTGCAAGCAAGCGTTTGAGGAGCTGAAGGACCGTTTAATATCTGCTCCAATTCTTATATCGCCTGATTGGAATCTACCTTTTGAGCTTATGTGCGACGCATCGAACTATGCGGTTGGTGCTGTTCTAGGACAAAAGATCAAAGGGAAATTCCAGCCTATTTATTACGCCAGTCACACATTGAACCCCTCTCAAGTTAACTATACTACCACTGAAAAGGAATTATTGGCCGTAGTCTTTGCTATGGACAAGTTTCGTAGTCACTTGTTAGGTGCTCAAGTGATTGTGTGGGTGATCACGCCGCTTTTGCGTTATCGATGACTAAGAAAGAGGCTAAGCCGCGCCCTCTGCGTTGGATATTGACCCTACAGGAGTTTGACGTTCAAATTAAGGACAAAAGGCGTTGAAAACGTAGTGGCTGATCACGTTTCTAGAATGTTAAGTGAGGAAAAGGATGATCCAGATGATATAGACCTTTACTTTCCTCTAGAGAACATTATGTTGATAGACGGTTGTCCTCCTGATGTCCCATGGTATTCTTCCATTGTAAATTACCTTCATGCCAGATATCTAGACCCAGAAATGTCTTATCAGGAGAAGAAAAAGTTCTTCTCTGATTTGAAATATTTCGTATGGGATGAACCTTATCTTTTCAATATTTGTAAAGATGGTTTGCTTAGAAGATGCGTTCCTGAATCTGAGCAACGGGATATTATTGACCAATGCCACAGTGGACCCACTGGCGGTCACTTTGGTCCATGGAAAACCGTTGCTAAAATCTTTCAATCCGGCTTCTATTGGCCCACGATCTTTAAAGATACAGAAGCTTTCTGTAAAGCTTGTGATAGATGCCAAAGAACCAGTACTCTGACAAGGCGTTTCGACATGCCATTGAAACCCATCCTAGAATGTGAAGGCTTTGATGTATGGGGTATCGATTTTATGGGACCATTCCCATCATCTTATGGAAATAAATACATCTTAGTCTGTGTGGATTACGTGTCAAAATGGGTGGAGGCTCAAGCCACTCCTCACAATGATCATAAGACAGTCATGAAATTCTTAAAGAAGAACATCTTTGTGAGGTTTGGATGTCCACGTGCCTTGATCGATGATGAAGGGCGGACGATTTACGCAACCGGCCCCTAGAGAAAGTCCTTGAAAAGTATGGTGTACGTCATAAAACAGGCACACCATATCATCCGATGACTAGTGGTCAGGTTGAAAGAAGCAACCAAAGTATTAAGAAAATCCTGGAAAAAACGGTAAATAGTCATAGAAAAGACTGGAGTTTGAAGTTGGATGATGTACTTTGGGCATACAGAACTGCCTATAAAACCCCTATGGGTACATCTCCATATCAAATGGTCTATGGGAAGCCGTGTCATCTGCCTGTCGAGTTAGAGCATAGAGCTTATTGGGCAACCAAGTTTCTGAACTTTGATTCCCAATTTTGTGGAAAACATCGACTGCAGCAGTTACACGAGTTAGACGAATTCAGACTCCAGGCCTATGAAAGTGCCAGGATTAGTAAAGATAAGATGAAGCTACTCCACAATGCTAAGATTAAGAAGAGAGAATTTCAAGTGAGGGAACAAGTTTTATTGTACAATTCCAGGTAACATCTGTTCCCTGGTAAGTTGAGGACACGTTGGTCCGGCCCTTTCGAAATTCTCCAAGTTATTCCTGGAGGCGTTCTAGAACTTCACGGTTATAGCGGTAAACCGTTTCGAGTAAATGGTCAGAGGTGCAAGCACTAAATTGGTGAACCTAAAGAAAAGCCTTTGACTGTTCGTTGCCTCGATATCCTCGGGTGTGGTGCTACGCAAGTCGATGAATTTGACGTGTTTTCACCCGACCTATTTTCAGAGGATGACGGTAATAGTCAATCTGAAGAAGTTCTAGCTGGTAGTTGGGATATGGAAGAGTATTGGAAAGAGCGTCAACTGAAACGTCATCAGAGGAATCAGAAGAGGAAGAAGTCAACCATGAGGAAATTTAAACGTATTTGGAAAGCCATCACGGATTTAACCCCATGTGTGTTAAGTCTTTGTTTTACGCAGCCCACACCATCGATCGAGCTTACACGAGGTAGTGGGTGGCGGAAAAAGTCAAATGGCTTTGATCCAGGTGAGCTTAAACGGTGTCGAGCTAACGACATTAACCAAAAGCGCCACTAGGGGGCAACCTAGATGTCATTCTTTAGTTATTCTTGTTTTATGCTTTAGTATTTATGTTTAGTTTATTAAGTTTTAGCCTTACTAAGTTTTTCTATTGTTTATATCTGTCAGTTAGTGTGCTTTCTAGGTATGGATTTCGGTGTTCAGCCAGAGGAGTTACCTTTCCTTAGGAAGATCCCACTCATTACTGTAGATGACGGACCGGGAGGAACCATTGTTTTGCTCGTAGACTTCGACATTAGTACCCGCGTCAAGACGGTCACCTATGTTCTCATAGTTCCCTGCTGTTCGGGAGGTGGAGACTTTACTACTGAGGAGTTACAGGCAGCTCTAGGACGTCCTTACACGATCCTCAATGATCCGATGCTGACAGATTTAGCGCCAGTGTCTTTTAACTTTGAGCATTTTCGAGGTGTTGATGTAGCTGGTGAGGATTGGGGTTTGCAGGATGAGTATGACTTCCCTCCGGCGATTGACATGCTCCGCCGTCTCATTCGAGTGATAGATTGGTCGGCCATTTACGATGACTAGCGTTCTTAGGATGTTTCGTCGAGCAAACGACGTAAAACAAAAGCGCTTGGTGGGAGGCAACCCACTGTTCTCTATTTGTTTTTATTTATTTTCTAGTAATTTTATGTACTTCGTTTGATTTTTATTTTTATTTTTGAAGTTTTATTTAAGTTTAATAAGAGATGCAATTTTGAATTTGAGTTATATGGAAATTTTATGATTTTTGCACCTCTTTCTGCTTGGACGCCCGTCCGCCTTGACCAATTATTGGACGAACGTCCACTAAGCCTGGACGCTCGTCTGTTTTATTCCCCCCAATCCTGTACGTGATTTAAACTTTTGGACGAGCGTCTGATAAACTTGACGCCCGTCCAGTTCTTCTAGTTCCTCAGTAGACGCCCGTCCACTGAGTTGGACGAGCGTCCAACCTCTGTCTATATATACCCCCTCCTTCGATGAACCTTCACTTTTTTCAGAATTCAAACGCCAAAAACCCGACTTTTAGCCTCCTCTCAACCTAAATCCTTCAATATTACACCAAATTGGGCGCTGTAAGTTGCTATAGGCCGCATTTGATCCCTTCTTTTCGATTTTCACAACCAAATTCCCCAACACGCCCTATTTTCGGAGAATCAAGCCCCCCTTACAGTCCGACTTTCTTGGAAAAAATCCGATCTTGGAGGCCATATTTGTATTTTTGGACTCGTTTTCATCTCGATCAACATCTACTCACCCTACTCGGTAAGTTAGTAACAACTTTTCTAAATTTCATTCACGTTTTCACGAGTTTGATCTTCGGGTCGGCTCGTTCCCTTGAATACTACCTTAATTCGTTTTTTTTTTTTTTTTTTTTTTTTTTTTCTGGTTTTGTGTTTCTTTTTGCTCTGTTTTGGTGATGTGGTGTTGTGATGGGTGGTGAATGGGTTGCTTGGTGATGTTTATGGTTGTGGTTGTGGTTTGGTTGTTTTGAAATCCCGCTTTGGATGTTAAACGGGTATCTTTTGTGCGAATTGGGATTGTTTGGTGTAGACTAGGCTTGAGAATGGTTCATAAGAAAGCGGTCGTGAAGAGGCATGGTAAGGATGTGGCCTGGGAGGCGGGGAAGAAACGCAAAGAGTTCGATCCAACCTTAGTTGATCCTAACCGTGGTGTGAGCATTCGGGAGCACCCCCTAGAGCCACCCAAACTAGGGCAACCTTGAGAGATGAACCAACCTCAGCCTCTGAGACGGATGACGATATTCCTTTGGTGAGGATGCCTAGAGCTCAGAAAGGAGGAGCATCATCTAGGGTTGAGGAGGGAGCTCCACGGGAAGATGAACCGGTTGAACCTAGGGCTGCTCCACCTAGGAAGAAAGCCAAAACCGTACGTCCTATGCCTCTGCCTCGTAGATTCGTGAATCCTAAGGCTCACAATGCGTATAAACAGCACTATTTCTCTAGAACGATGTTGATTGAGAGGGCCATTTTGGAGGCAAAGGTTGATCCCGGGTTTGTCAAGCTTTTAAGGGATCAGAAATGGGAAGCCTTGATGACGATCCCGACTACCCCGGTAAATGGTTCCCTAGTTCGGGAGTTTTACGCCAATTGTTCGGAAACCAACTTAGAGACGAAGGTAGTCGTGGTTCGAGGGGTAGAAGTTCCGTTTACACCGGAGGTGATCAATGCGAGGTATGGGTTGGCAGCTTTTGAGGGTCGAGATTATAAGGAGGAGATTGTGCATAGACAGAGTTTGGGGCAGGATCCCTTGGAGGAGTTAAGGTTAAGGGTTTGCCCGGATGTGGCTTGGATGTTGAGGCCGGGAGGAGACCGGAAGGAGTTAGTTACCACGACCTGGACGGAGGATTGGAAAGTCCAGTGTCGATTTATTCAGAGTCGGTTGCTGCCTAAGAACAACCTGACACACTTTCATATTGGTGACCTAGGCATGTTGTATGCATTGACGTTTGGCTTGAATGTGGATGTGGGACAAGCTCTGTATGACGAGATATCTATCACTCAGAAGGTTTACACGAGGAGCTTGATCGTCCCCCACCTTATCCACAGTTTGTGTATCGATGCTGGTGTGCCTAAGTATGGAGCCGATCACAAGCCAAAGAACCCGAGGCCTATACAGAGAGAGAAGGGTAAGCCTTTGGGTCAGTCTGAGACAGGGGCACCGCAGGAGCCCGGTTCATCTTCGGCACCGCCCCGAGCATCTACACTTCCTGCTTTATCTACTTCGGTCCGGATGCGGCTAAGTATGGCCAATAGTGTGCGGGACTGGCTGGAGGACATCAGGACGTCTCAGAACAATATTTTGACTATTTTGAAGTGTATGAGTGACGGCTGGCAGCCAAGGGATGACATGATCTTCAGTCCGAGCGCCATTGATTGCCATTTTTCTTCGGAGATCGAGCAGGCCATTGCAGATGTTCTACACGAGTCTGAGTCTTCTGATGAGGAGCAGCCTGACTCCGTAGATAGGACTGCGGCACCACCTTCTGGACCTTCCTCTGATCCTCCGGCCGATGATTCAGAGGCGCCGAGCCAACCTTGATCTTATTTGTTTGATTATAGATTTTGTGGTTTTGTATTATTGACATTTCTACTTATATGATTCGTTGTAATTTTGATATTACTCCTATTTACTTTTTTTTTCCGATGGATCATGTAAGCCATAAGGCACCAGTACTTTTATTTCTAGCTTGTTTCAACTTTTGGCAGTATTGGATGTTTTCTCTATTGGTATTGTTCGTTTTTATTATCTCTTTCCATTCTGGTATAATTCCCCGTTTTCCCCGAGATGGTTCCGTGTTTGTCAAGTCGTGCAGGTATCATTTTACCGGTTTTGGCGAGCTACATTGTAAGGTTCTGAGTTTCGATGTCACTATGTAGGCTCGGCCCGACCGACGATTCAATTCGATTGAAATCAGCTAAGTCTTTTCCTTTTTCTTTCGTTCTGCACAACATGAGGACATGTTGATTTTTAAGTGTGGGGGAGGGGAATTTTCGATATGTATCTACACATTTGCTTAATTCATTATGTTTCTATGCAAAAATGAGCTATAATTTTCGAAATTTTCGACACTTTTGTTTTTGTTTTGTCCCGAATAGGCAATTCGATTCAATGTTCGTTATTTAGTCATTTAAGCTATATATCATATGTTTGATAAGTTAGTTGTTTCACCTGATCTATTTTTCACGAGCCATAGTGAATGATGAGCTAATTTATAAAGTTATACCCCTTTTGGACGAGTGATTTTTGATTATCTTATAAGTCATGTGCTTAGTGCTACGTATATATCTTGAGATTTATGATAGTCTGTATTTAGATCCGAAGTATGATATACTGTGATTATCTGAGGTTTGAATGTGATAAGTAACACGTAGCTTAATGTCAAATGAAAAAGTTGAATTTAAAATGAATTAAATGTGTGTGTCGGAAGCTAGTCGATGATTTGAGTGCGATAGGGTATACCACGTATGTCCTATACCACTATGATGACTAAAAGCTCACGACAGTCAGAAAAAGCTGCCTTATGATTTGAGTAAGGTAGGGTATATCTCGAATATCCTATTCTGCTATGACAGGGCAATAGCTCATTCTGATGTGTGTTTAAAAGTGGAAAAAGTTAAATCAACTAATGAATTGTTATGAAATGAATATAAGACTAAGTTATCGTCTATCTTATCCCCAGTAGAAACTGAAAGATATGTTGTAGGGATTATCCTCTGAGTATTTCAGAAAGGCCCTAGATATTTTCGATCATTCTTTTCGGGGTATTTTACGTTTGTAGGGTACATCTTATGAGTGTCATTTATCGCTAGTCTACGAGGGGGTATTAGCTAGTTTTGCTTTGAGTTTCTCAAGTTTGGATTCAGTGGAAGTTTTCTATGGCTTTGCACACACACCGGGGTGAACCTCTAAGTTATTGAATGTATGTTGTATTTGTTTAGATGTCTGTTTGTCTCGAGCCCTAATTCTCGTTTTGTTTTGCTCGGGACGAGCAAAAGTTTAAGTGTGGGGGAGTTGTTAAAGGTGATTTTATACGATTTATAACGTTGTATTTTATGATGATTTCCCCCGTATTTGTATGAATTTGCATAAGAAACGTGTGTTTAATGGAAATATTGAGTAAATGATATTTTAAAAGAGTTAACCGCAAAATATGTTGATTTATGTGCTTTAATTATGTTTTTACGATTATTTGAGCGATATTACATTTTGCGATGTTTTTATATGATATAGATACATTTTTCGAGGCTCAAATGATGATCAAAAAGAGATAAGAGTCGAAATATATGATGATAAAAGAGATAATGAAGGAATTGACAAGAAGAAAAGAGATAAAGATCAAAGAAATCAAAATTCGATCATTTGGACTGGCGTCCAGAACCTTCGTCCAGTGGACGGGCGTCTGATTCAGTGAACGAGCGTCCATGGATGGGAAGTTGATTCAGGAAGTTTGGACGCTGGAGTGGACGCTGGATGGACGAGCGTCTGGTCATGGCTCGGCCCGATTCGAAGTTCTATTGAAGAGTGGACGGGCGTTCAAGGATCCAGACGGGCGTCCGGTAGCCGACTTAGCAGAACCGACTTAGAAATCTATATATATGCGGCTGTTTCTCAACCCTAAAGAGACCATACACTCATTATTCAAAACCCTAAACCTAGGGGCGGCTTTAGGCTGCGTTTTTCTCCTTTTTATTCCAGTTTTTATGCACTTTAGTTTAGATAAAACTAGTTACTTTTTATGCACTGTTTCTGCAAATTTGAGTTGCTGAGGATGTCCAGAGGCTAAAAGCTTCATCAAACGGGTATTGTGAAGCCATCCAACAATTGTTGATTTCGTTTTCATCGATTATACTGTGAGTTTTTATTAAAGGTTGTTTCTTATTCATGATTATTATGTTTAAATTGCTTTTATGTCGGAAGATATGCATGTGTTGATTGTTTATTGTTGATGGAAATCTTAATAAACCTAGATCACCATGAATAAGAATAGTAATTTGAATCTATCATAACGGAAGTTAATAGGTTTAATTGCTAGATTATAATAGATTAATAGATGGACTTTCTAAGGAATTAGGGTTCATGTTTAGATAAGATGAATCAAAACCTAGATAAAAACCACAATATAATCGAGATAGGAAATCAATGCTTGTTGGATAGGTGGATCAATCCTCGTTTGTTCGTTACACACTTGATTTAAATCCCTAAAACTTGAATTTGTTTAATTAGTTTATTTTTATTTGCATATTAGATTAGTTTAGTTAAAGGTTCGCAACCCGTATTCTTCCTAGCTTTGGATTATATCCTCTGTCTAGTTTTATTTGCTGTTTTGTTTCGTTTATTCGCTGTTTAGATTAGTCTCGTGACATAGTTTAGGTTAGACAAAAACTAGAATCACAATTGTTTAGTTCCCCGTAAGATCGACCCGGCATTAACCACTATTACTACTATCCTTATACTTGAGGTTAACCGGATTATTACTTGTTTATTTTGTGTTAATAAAATCCGTGGACAGCTCACCCTCGAGCAAAATGAGTGTTTTTAATAGAATCCAAGGAGTCGACGTTATGCGTAGGTCAAGTCATTCACACATCCAAGATAATCGACAAGTAAATGAGTGAATGAATGTAACTTAACCATACCTTATCAAGAAAATAGGATGTGAGTGTGTGAATAGCTTCTCTTACATTTACCACGGTTTACTGGTTTGGATTATGGATGCTAGGTTATTACGACTACACCATAAGCTCATCCTTCATAAGCATCTCCACTAATCGGGGCCAACTGAGGCTAAGCAAGGTCGAGTTGGACTTGCACGGTTGTAACGTTAGGCTAGGGATGGGGCTAACCGAAGGGAATTTCTGGGGAATAAACAACAAAGATATAAACACGATCAAGCTCAATCATGGGGTGTAACAATACACAACGTAGCTAGCTCTACCCTTCTCTAGCTTAAAATGAGACTAGAAACATGATCCAAGAAATAAAATGCCATATCGCACTATGTATCAAGTGTAACGAGGCAAAAATGTATAAGAAATTACATTTCTTCACTAAAAACTCATCCCAAACACCAACATAACAAAAAACAAGTCAATACATGAGTCCTGGAGCACTTGACTTTCTTTAACTCAACCTTTTATTTACTTTTCATAACTTCTTTTTTATTTTTTTTTATTTTTATATTTGAACTTGAATTTTTATTAGGTTTGAGTCAAAGGCCATCACATACACATAAAATGAATCGAGCTCCTACCCTCCAATATCATGAAATAGCTCATAATACCAACTCCTCTATACAAACAAATCACTCTACCACCCCACACTTGCCTAAGCAAGTGTGATCTAGATGAAAAGATCAAGCCTGACTCGTAGGGTGTTCAATGGAATGTAGACCACAAATAAGGCTCGGGGTCAGGAAATTATGGGCTAAATACGAATGGCTAAGTGTCGGATGGGGGTCTAACCATCCTACCAAAGCTTAGAGGGGTTACTGTGGAATATGTCACGGGATGGCTATTTGGCTCTGGTCGGGTCAAAGAAATACCAGAACTGTCATCCCAAACTTTACCAAGGTCGGCCTTTCTATTTTGTCCCAAAGTTAATGATATGAGTTCTAGGTAGCCGAATTGTGCCTAAGTCTACCATAATCGGTCACTAGTTACCATGGTTCATGAAATCGAAGCTATACGTGCATGAAAATCCCGTCTCCAAGATAAGATAGTAAGCGAAGTAACATGCATTCAAACATTCATGAAATCGTTTATCTTATCAATGTGAAGGCTCAAAATAAATGCAACATCATGCCATGGAAAATTTTAAAAATTTGCTCAAATTTTTGCTAAAGAAGTGACCAAACGCTAAGCATACAACACAATGGCTCAAAAAGAACAACGATGTGCATAACAATAGCTAAGCCTACCACCCCCCACTTTAAAATGCAACACTACCCTTAGTGTGTGAATGGTAAAAGAGAGAGAAGGCTTAGCTGAACCCGGTAGAAAGGCGCAAATCATGTATGTGACATATCCGTGAAAGCTTCATCTCGAGTATCTACACCAATAAGAGAGAAAAATAATGAAACACATGCACGGGGAACAACCACCGTGCCAAAGATAGGTGATAGATACGAGATATAAACAAAGAGTAATGCCACGTACACTAAGATAAGAAACCGAGGGGGAAGGGTATCGACTTGGACTACATGTGACGAAAAGATAGAAAGGAAAACTAACATCATCCATGCATAAAGATGAGGCCAAAACACGGGCCAAAATAAAAGCATCCAAGTCTTGTACAAAAGAAAGAAGAAGGTAAAAGTAGCAGTCAAGTGCCCCTCGGGCTTACATCTCAAAATAGACAAAACAACGATCATAGATCTAGTCTACACAAAACATAGATACCAAAAGAAAGACTGAACCTAGCCCATGGTGGAGTCAATATGTAGAGATCTGCAGGGTTGGCGGCATCAACATCATGAGTTGTAGAAGTGGGGACCGGAGTAGCTGCACTCGTGGATGGGCCTCCCTCTATCACCACCGAACCATCTTGAACACTAACCATAATCTCCGGCTGAATATCCTATCCGGCTGTCTCTGTAGGTGGTGCTGGTTGTGTCTCTCTCGAGGTACCTATACCCTGGGTGGCAGTAACATGGCAGTAACGACCAACCTTAATCTGCAGAGTACCAGATCGGAAGCACTATAGTGGAGAGAAAGGTCGTATCCCTTGAGGAATCAATCGAGTACCAAAGTCGTTTTCAAACTTAGTTTAGGTTAATCAAGTGCGTTCAAGTTTTGATTATGCTAAAACGATAGATAAAGAGAGAAAGAGATATAGCCAAATCAAGATCCAATTGAATTCATTCGCCCCTCTAATCGTATATTTGGGAATAGAAACTACCAACCAACCATCCTAATGCTTATATCGACTCGTTCAGGGGTGCAAACTCCTAAGATAGTACTAGATGCCATGAAACAACCTAGTACCCTTTTCCCGATTCAACAGTCCGCCTTTAAGGATTTAACTGACCGGAACAAGATAAATGCTCTAGCGCCACTTGATTTACACCGACAAACCTCGTTACCCAATCGATCTAAACAACTCAGTCAATTGTAAATAACGATCTTAAAACCCCATTTCCCACACCCCTTCGCAACATACATTTATAAAAAGTGTGTGTGTTCATGATCTAGGTGTACAGTCTAATTCAAGTATTAAGAACAAGTTTTAAGACATGAATTCATCGATATAACAACAATTAAACACTACCCATTCCCAATTAATCAACTAGAGGGGGATTTCTTCAATTTTCATATGATTTTAGCTATGATATAGTTTAGCTACACATTATAAATACGAAAGCAAGAATGAAACATGAAATTAACTCCATAAAACAAGAGAAGAAGTAAAATTGATTACCGAAAACGTAGAAATTTGAGTTTACATCAAGCTTCTTCCACACCAATGTCACTTGAAAAGAAGAAGATGAACCAAAAACAATGCAAAATCCAAGATTCGTCAACTAAAACTAAGCTAGATTATCATTAAACTAATTAAATTTGAAGTAGAAGTGAGTCTAAGAAGCCAAAATGGGAGGATGATGAATGCCCCAAAAATCTGTGTGAAAATGTATATATAGGTGCCCAAAAATGTGCATAACAATAGCTTGGTGCGCACGCACTGAGATCTGATGCGCACGCACTGGATCTTGTAGGCTGGGAAAACGTGGATATGCATCGTGTGGTGCGCTTGCAATGAGGTTGGTGCACATGCACTAGCTCTCTGAATAAAAAACAGGACATTATGCCCCTCTGGTGTGCATGCACTACATCTGGTGTGCTTGCACTGGAGGCTCTGCATCAAAACTGGTCCTTATGCTTCCTTCACAGTGCGCACGCGCACTACATCTGTGCGCTTTGCCTTTGGATGCCAAACCACCAAATCTTCACTTTTTCTTCAATTCTTTCATTCCCGAGCCTCGGTTTCATCTTTCTAAGCCCAACACCTGTATCTTGCATGACAACATCCACACATACACCGAGCTTAATTCCGCAAGACAACTAAGGTTCGAAAAGGGCTAAACCGACATAAAATGGTGAGGTTTTCCATCAATGTTATGGTTTTCCTCATAGTGGATGTGCAATGTAGTTTTTACCCTATATATGGTCTAAACTACCAAGAATGAACCAAAAGTGCCGTAAACGGGGGTTGAAACATGCACCGGAGCATAGTAAAGTTGACTCTCATCATAAACTTGCAAGCTGTGGTAAGGAATTTAGAAACGAAAATGGGGCAAGTGAATCCCAGGCAAGTGAATGCCATTTTTACAAGAAGTGGGAAAGTTGTGGGTAGTGATATTGAGGCGCCTGAGGAGGTTGAGAAAAAGAAAAATATAGAGAAACTGAGAGAGGAAGATGAAGATTGGGTGGTGATAATGAGGAGCAAGAAGCTGAGGAGATAGAGATAGAGTTGGAGAAGCCGAATGAAGAGCCAGAGAAGCGGTCAGACACGACAAGGGAAGGTACGAACAACTCAGTTATAGATTCTGTGAAAAAACCCTTTGATTTATCTAAATTACCTTATCCCCCTCGTGGCCCTACAAAGCCGACTATTTCTAAAAAGCAAAACCAATTTCTCGATATTCTATGTAAGGTTGAGATAAATATCCCTCTTGTGGATGCGCTAGTGAACATGCCATCATATGTTAAATTTCTAAAAGGGATTTTGTCGAATAAATCTAAAATGGAGAACGTTGCTTAAATGAGGAGTGTTCTGCTGTTTTTCAGATAAATTGCCCTTAAGTTGAAAGATACGGGTAGTTTTTCCATTCCTTGCACTATAGGCCGGACATTCCCTAAGGTGTTGTGTGACTTAGGTGCAAGTGTAAGTTTGATGCCTAGAAAGATTTTTGAGAGTTTGGGGGTGGGTGTGCTCAAGCGTACAAATATGACCTTGCAAATGACAGATAGGTCGATTAGGCGCCCCATGGGAGTTGTTGAGGATGTGTTGGTTAAAGTAGGGAAACTTGTCTTCCCGGTGGATTTCGTAGTGTTGGACATGAAGGAGGATAGTCAAACCCCAATTCTGTTAGGTAGACCTTTTCTGGCTATGGGTAGGACTTTACTCGTTGTTCAAAATTGTGAGATTACAATGAGAGCGGGTGATGAGACCGTAACTTTCAATGTCTATAAGACCATTAAGCATCTGGTAATGATTGGAGTACACGTGAAGACGTACAGAGGGTTGAAGTTTGTGAGGAAACCCATGTGACTTATGAGCAACCCAAGGAGAGTGTGACTAGCGAGAGTGTCCCTAGGATGAATTTAGAGTCGAATGTAAAATTTGGAGGATACGAGTCTGTCCGAAGACTATAAACTCGGCACCCTATATTGTTTTTGAAACTCAATAAGTCGAGCCAATGACATAAAACAAAAGAGCTTATGGGAGACAACCTATTTTTTCTTAGGTTTTTAGGCTTGTTTTTTAGAGGTGAAAAAATTAGACCACGCACCTCAAATTCCGTTTCATGCTTTGTGATAATCCATACTTTATATGTTATACTTCTCCATACTTGTGCTTACGTATGCTTAAGGTTCCGGCCTTTCGTCGTAGTGGATTCTTTGGTTCTATGTTGTGATTGCACAGGTACCCTGGGAGATACATTGGAGGTTGTCACTTTGCATGGTTGCGCCCGATTTCTGGTTCAGCTAAGTCTTTCTTTCTTTCTTTACTTTATCACTCGGGGACTGTGTTCCTTTTTAAGTGGGGGGTGGTAGACTTAGCTTCACTTGACTACTTGTGTTTAAATTCCGTGCATCGAATGAGCTATATGCCTGGCGTTTGGTCTTTATTGAGAAAAATTGGGCCATTTTTAAAAAAATTCATGACTTTGATGTTGCGAAATACATGTGAATTCATGGTATTCTTCGGTTAATTATTAGTCAATGGTTGAATGCATGCGATTCAAACCTTTATCTTGTTGTGGAAATTGAATTCTTATGCACTTAATAGCTTTGCTTTCGTTACTTGTGGTTGGTTAGTGAATGATTATATTTGCCATAGACATTAATCTATTACCCAGAACTTATGCGATGAACTTTGAGGCAAAATAGAAGGTCAATCTTGGTAGATTAAGGAATGACGGTCCTAGCATTTCATTGACCCGACCAGAGCCAAATAGCAAACCCTGTACATAATTTCCATAGAAACCCCTCTAAGCCTTTGTAGGGTGGTTAGACCCCCACCTGAAATTAGCCATTCATTGATTAGCCTATAATTACCAACCCTTAACCTTTATTTGTGGTCTACGTTTCTTTAGCACCCTACAAGTGAGTTTTAATCTTATGTTTGGCACACTTGCTAGCACAAGTATGGGGTGACGGAGATGTGTATTCATGGATGGTGTTGGTTTATCTTGTGCATTACAAATGAGAAGGGGTAGCAAAAAGTGTTGGTGTTTGGTTTATAAAAAAAAAGAGTCAAAAATAAAATATTAATAAAAAAAAGAGCAAAAATTGAATAAAAAATTTGAATGAAGTTGAGTCAAAGAATGTTTGATGAAGGCCATAAATTAATTCTTCCAAAGTGGCGCTGGTGGGACGAGTTTATACTGAATTATGTTTAAATTTGAGAATAAAGAAGGAGAATGCTTGCTACATCCAGGTATGAAGGAGGTGAGTTACGAGGAAAATTCAAGACGTTTTGATTAGGCTCACTCGTTTTTCTCTTCCGATATCCCTTTTATCCTTCCAATTAGCCCCGCCCTAGCCTAACGTTACAACCTTGCAAGTCCTACCTGACCTTAGTTTGCCTTGATTTGACCTCGATTAGTGGAGATGCTTATGAAGTATAAGCCTATAGTGTGACTGTTAGAAGTAGCGCCCAAAAGACAATTTATGTAATTGTTTTTATAATTAATAAATGACAGATTTATTCTCATCTTATTACTTGTTTCATGCTTGTAAGTAATACACTGCTGAAAACCCCAAGTCGTATCATATGTAGCCATATAACTTAGTGTGTGTCACACATGAGGATTAAGTTTATGGTGATACACTTGAACTATTAGACCGTGGTGAACTTAATCAAAGTATGGGGTCTATTGATTAAACCACCATTAAAGCGCCAAGAACACTTTAAGGCGTTACCGTCTTACCCGGACTATCTATATTTAAGTGGGGCATTTATATATGATGTAGTCATATAGGACTGGACCGATTTAATCTGCATTTCTCATATAATTCCGTGATTGATAAATCTTATTGAATCACAAGATGATCATATATGGAATAACCTTAATCCTGAAGTGATTACAGACTCCTGCTTGTTTCAAGATAGGGTTTGATGTGTCCGTTAAGGATCGCTAAGAGGCGCGATCCGAATCACTTTCACGTTGGCACTATTCTGGAATGAGTGAGAAGTATGTGTCTCACAGATATGGAATCCATCCCTTCCTGCAGGAAGTAGAAAGACGATCCCCTTATTTGTTAATCCTAGAAACTGATCGATCAGCGAAGTTCGTATTGGTTATGAACTAATGGATCACTAGTGGGTTAATGGTAAATAAGGATAAGATGTATTGAAGAAGATTTACGGAAATAATCCCGCTTCATTACGGATAGTCTATGGATGGTTAGTCTGTATGAAATGATTATATCAATGGACGCTTATCGACTCGACGTTTTGAGAATAAGTTATCTATAATCAATAGAGTTCAGTTTCAAATTTATGGTGGCGTAATTCCGGAATTAATGAGTTGAGTTGAAATATTTAGTTCGATGAATATTTTATTCAATTTATTGTAGCTATTGGTTATAGGTCCACGGTCCCGGGGATGGCTCCTAACACGCGAGTGTTTTCTCGTTTTGTGGAACCTCGAGAATAAATTAAATAGTTGGTCTATTTAATGAATGTGCAAATATTATTTATTTGGTAAATAATATGTAAAATAGAAAAGACATTTTCTATTATCCCAATTGGCACACAAAATGGCGCCACTTTTATTTGGTTTTGGGAAAAGAAATTTTCTCCTAATTAATTATAATGTGGATAAATAAATGTTTTATTTTCCTAAAAGGAAAAGATAAATTTGTGTGTAAAAGATAAATTATCAATTTATTAGTTATTTTCCTATAAAAATAGAGTTTCTCCAACACAAAATTTAACCACAAAAACCATGCCATTTTAAGAAAATAGGCCACGCCTATTTGAAAAAATTGGAGAAATTTTGTTTTCTCGTCCTAACCATTGGGAAGAAGAAAAACTAGGGTTTTTCTTGGGCATATTCGAGGAGGTTCTACGACGAGGATCGACGTCCACAAGTCATCGTTTGGAGATACAACTCGAAAGATCACAGTTTCTCTCCGGTTAGGTAAATCTATTAACCTTCTTGTAGATTATTAATTATTATATGGATCATATCGTAGTTAAATCGCATGCGAATTTATTCGTAGCTTCCGCTGTGCATGATTGAGCGTCTCGATCGGTGCTGTGAATCAGATTTGACGATCCAATTATGGATCGGATCCAGATTCGGGTTTATGTATATCCAGTAGTAACGACATTAGTCATGCGTCTATAATCTGAGCCGGTTGACTATAATAAATGATTGAGAAGCTATGCACAAACACACATTTTGTTTTCATGATGAGATACGTTTTGGCTCGTGTGTATCTGCTCGTTGACTAGTTTTTACTCATTGGATGTTTTTGTTTGCCATATGATCGCAACGTTGACCTCATGAATTAGTTTTGAATCGCTTGATTTGCTCGAAGGCGAGCAAACGCTAAGTGGGAGGTAGTTGATGAGAGTCAATTTTACTATAATTTCGTGTGCATTTTACCCCTTATTTGTAGCCTGTTCGATGTGATTTTAGGGTAGTTAAGTGGTTTTTATAGGCACCTTTCACCATAGCGCGAACCACGAGATGAAAGACATTTACGTCCAAATAAGAAGTTTACGTGCAAAATCTCGATATTTTTGGGTGATTCGTGTGCGTTTTATTGGTATGGGCCACGTTTGATTTTCTTGTTTTTATTTGTTATAGGCACGGTGTGATAGAGAGTGTGACAAAGAGCGCGACGTGACGAGAATCGACTAAAATAGAGTTCGAAAAGAAAAATGACGCGACATTAAAATTCGGGATAAAAGTTATTTATTATTCTTATTATCCAAAAAAATAAAAAATAAAAAAAGAAACATCAAGCCCAGGCTTTCAATTGTCCAGCCTGCACCTCCCAAGTTTAATACAATTGCTTTTCTTTCTTCATTAGAGGCATGGGCTGGGACCATTTGGGGTCCATGCCTCAACAGTCAAAGTTTTATAATATTTATTTTCCGTAAAATTTCCGAAGCTTAAGAAGGGGGACGTCGGCTATTGGGTTATTAAAAAACCAAGTGGTCTAGGGGTAATTCCATTCTATTAGAGTAGATCTATTTTATTTTTCTGTAAGAATTCCCTTAGAACATCAGCAGTTTATTTATTTTATTTTGCGATTTCATTTCAACGAAATGACGATTCAAGTGGTGGATTGCTTCAATCTTTTTGTGGTATTTTTTTTTTTTTTGAGTGGTAATTTTATTTAGCTTTTTATCACGTTGTTTACCAATTTATTTACAATTTCTTACGTTCTTGATTTTATTATGAGTAGCTATTTTTATAATAGCTAAATTATGTGATGGAACTGCGAAATTAATGCCTAAACGATGATTTTGGGATGAGTAGAGCTAAAAATTGAATCTTTTGAATTGTTGTGTCCTAAAATTTAATCTTAATGCTTGAATTGTTTTGATCACCTAATTCATGATTCTACGCACGAACTTTATAAATGTATTTTGCGAGGGGGTGTGCAAACTAGAATTTTAGCATTGCCATGCACGAACTAGTCGAGTTTTTCGCAGCCTTTGGTAAGGTTTTTCTAGCTAAGCCGTGAACTCAATGGGTGCGGAGCGTCTCATAGTTCTTAATCATATTAGGTCAATTAAATCCCATAAAGGGGACTGTTGAACCGAACATAGGGTAACTAGGTTGTGGTATTAGCGCCTAGGGATTTGGCTATTCACAACACATTCATTAGAAACCATTGGCTGGCTGGTAGGTTAAGGATCGTCCCTAGTGATTCGGTAAATGTGTTAAGAGTAGTGTTTTTGACCATAATTTGGCTATTCTCTCATTCATATATTTTAAAGTTTGTATTTTTATATTTTTCTAGTTATAATTACCATCCCCAATATTTGTGAGCCTGGACTAAATACGAGCGTGATTGTGCTACTTGATTGATTCCTGGTGGGATACGACCTTGTTCGCCGTGGTAGTACAACCGACACGCTACTTTGCCGGTTAAAGTTGGTTTACTATAATTTGCCCATCAGCAGTTCAAGACCTAGTTCACTGCTTAGCCAAATATGTCTGATGGTATTCTACTAGGGAAGGTTCAAGGCAGCAAACCACCTCGCCCGATGCAGAACTCCGTTTTGTTATCTCTACAGAGTCTGCATAGCATATGCATTAACTTTCACACATGTGGGGGATTGTTGGAATTTTAATGAGTTTAGCTCAGACCGGGTCTAAGTATAAGCGGCGAACATTCCACTTGAGACTCGATTTGAAATGACTTGCGAAATGAATTTCTGGGAGCTAAATTAAGTTTTGGAAACTACTAAGATAATAGTTGATGTTAGGCTTTTGAATCACTCGATTCCGATATCGAGAGAATGAGAAATTAATGCCTAAAGCTGAGTAATTTATGTGGGTGTTGTAATGAAAGTGTGTTCCATTTGTCCCACATATGTAATGAAACTTAAAATGCACACTATATAAGTGAGAGAGTTTAATAGATGGGCAAGCCCCAAGGGACAAGAGAATTTTGTGAAAGAGGGAGGACGTAGTGTTAGATGTAATATCATCAGATCAATCATAGATTGACCCGATTACGCAGCGGAATGCATCAGATCTAGATCTAAACGAAACAAAGAACATAAATTAATGATCAAACTACAAGGGGGTTTGGATTTTACCTTTTTATGGTGATTAACTCCAAGATCAAAAGTAGTATCCACACAAGTTGAGAAGCCACAGCCTTCCAACGTGTGTCTCCCAGCAACACCAGGTGGATGGTGTTTCCCGCCGCCGGACCTCCTTGATATGCTACCTAGAAACCCCGAAGTTTTCTAAACTCGAACCCAAAGAACTATAGCCGAAAATTCCAAGCTATATTCTTCCAATAATGGCGTGTTTTTGTGATTGTCAAAAGGCTTGGGAGAACTCTATTTATATAGGAGAGTAATCCTTGTCCTCCAAGGATTTAATAATTAAGAGATAATTATTAGATTAATCCTTATTCCAAATAAAAGATAAATAAAATAATTATCCCAAACAAATTAGGATAAATCATATTATTATCTAATATTCCATGAATTATCAATTAACAAATAAATGATAAATCACACATTAAATAAATATCCAAGAAAACTAATTCCTTGATAATTAAATAACAAAAATGTGCCCCCCACCCTAATTCAATAAGGCCACACGCATTTTTCCACACCTTGGGCCGAGTCTACGAAAAATTTCTTTTCCATGTATTTAATTATCTAGTCCAACTAAACAATTAATCCACATATCAAATTAAATAGCCCAATGCACTATTTAATTATAATTGAGGTGAAACGATGATAAAACTAATTATGCTATTTTGGGAGCCACGTCGGGGGACCATGGACCCATATTCAGTAGTTACAATAAATTAAATAAAATTATTCATCAGACAGAATAATTATATCCAACCTATTAATTCCGGGATTACACCACCATAAACCCGAAATCAAACTCTATCGAATATAGATAACTTACACTCAATTTATGAGTCGAAACCATCCACCGATGATATAATCATTACATACGGATAAATCCTCCATAGATCGCTCACTTGATTCGGGATATTTCCGTAAACCCTTCTCGAAACATATTATCCTTATTTACCATTAACCCTCTAGTGATCAATTAGTTCATATCCAATATAATATGAACTTGGCCGATCGATCAGTTTCTAGGGTCAACCAATAAGGAAACTGTCTGTTTACTTCTCGAGGGAAGGAATGGATTCCATATCTGTGATAGCACAGACTACTCTCTCATTCTAGAATAGAACCAACGAGAAGTGTTGGACCACATACTACGAAGTGATCCCTACTAACACATCAAACCCTACCCTAGTCTAAGTAGTTGTCTGTGATCACCTCAGGATTGAGATTAATCCATATATGATCATCTTATGATTCTACAAGACTTTTCGAATACAGAATTATATCGAGAACTCAAATCAAATCGGTCCAGCCCTATATGATTATCATTATATATAAATGTCCCATTAGGTACCCTATTACCGACAGTCTGGATAAGTCTGTCACACCTAAAGTGTCTGGGTGCATTATTAGCAAATTAATCTAGAGACCCGTACTCAGATTAATAAACGCTACGGACTAAGTTAATTTTAAGTATATTTCACAAACTCATTCCTCGTGTGTATAGCCATACACTGAGTTGTGATTACATAATCAATATACTTAGGGTTTTCTGTAGTGTATTAATACTGGCAATAAATGCGAATAAATAAGATGAAACAAATTTTGTCATTTATTTAAATAAAACAATTACAAATTGTCTTTCGGGCATAAAACCTAACACGTAGATGGTTGTTGGTTTGCGCGTGCCGCCGCTGCCGTCCGTCTGGCCGGCTCGGTTTGGTTCGGGCTCGGGCTTGGCTCGGTTCAAGTATTAATTTTTTTGGACCAGCTCAACATGTAATTCTGAATTAATGCAACAGATAAATTCAGAAAAGGAAGCATCAGTTCAGAAATGTAGGCACCAGTTCGAATTAACAGACATTTCTGTTCAAAAATTGTCTGTCCAAAACTGCTTCAACTGACATTTTTCAACAAGTCATCCCTCCTGTTTCTGTGAATTTTAACAGATAAATCTGTTCATTTGCCTCCATTACTCTTCTATAAATAGACAACATCCTGAATGAAAAGTACACAACATTTTCATACCATCACTCTGCAGAAATAAACACTCAAACACTTGCATTGTCAAAGATAAACAAAGGCCCTGTCAGTTCGTTGCTTTCCTCATTCAAGTGCAAGAACCCGGAAAGGTAGACTGTTTTATCTTGGGAGACATATTGCTATAAACCGTGTGCACCATAGGCGGGGCAATTATATCTTAAGGACGGAGTTCTAAACTCGCCTCAGTCACAATAAGTTTTCGCGTTTACATTTTGCTTTATGCATTTTTTGTTTCTATGTGTTGCATACTATGAACATATGAATAAAGTTCTTCATGTTATGTGTTCATTTCCTTAGATTTGTGTTTCTACAAATTCATGTTATTCATCTCTCAGAAAATTAGCAAACCGATAAACTACTATTTTTCTAACAAAAGGAAGTTTGGTACTAGACATATTATGGCCAACTGAATTAGATAAAATCCGGCCTATAATTGTTTGCCCATGATTACCCAATCGCTCATGCCATAATATAAATGAATTTTGGTCTTTAAATTTTAAATTTATCGCAACATGATAATTAGAGAGGCGTATGTAAGTACAATACAGTCTTGAAGAAAATGATGGGATCTTCTCGATAATTTGCTTCCAACATCCTTTTGATTGAGTCATAAGTAGATACTCAACCTTATTTTCAGTTTCAGTTTCAATGTGGAAACCATTTTCGCTTATGTATTTAAAAAACTTAAAAGGGTACGTTTTTATAATCAATTCAATACCCACAAGAAGGATTAATGATGCTCTTCCGGAGCCCACTATTAAAACATTATCATTGGCAATTGTAGTAACACTCCATTTCTTTTTATATAAGATTATGATAAAATTTCCAATATTTCAATATAGTATGTCTGGTTGCGCTCTCCACCAAACATAAATCATCCTCATCACGCATAGGTTACATTTTGAATTGCTAAAAAATAAAACGTCAAATAAAAATAAGGCAACATTCTGATTGATAAAAAGTCCAACATGAGTCATAAGAAGGAAGAAAACATAATTATAAAGTGCAAATAAACTTAGAGAAATATCATTAAATGAGAGATAAATTCACTCATTATCACCAAAATCCGCCAACTCAATCTTATGAGAATCACCAGTATTTATATTTATAGCCATGTTTGCTTCCCGCAAATTTTCATGATGTGATTCACCTTGGTGAGTCTTTCCCTTTTTCACATTTTGCAACATTTGATGTGCATCAACCAAGTTTTTTGGGATACGACAAGTACGAGACCAATGGTCATCACAACCACATCAATAGCAAGTTTGTTTATGACCCATAGTTTGGTTGCTTGAGCTTGGTTTGTGTGGGTGAACTTCAACATTTTTCATGCCCCTTCCACCACCCTATGTTTTTCCACGACCATGGCCACCTCTACCAGACAAATTTGCATTTCCACGTCCTCGACCTCTCCCTCTCCCACGCATGTTCTCATTCCTGTTGATTGTTTCATGTTCTTCAGGCACTGCTTGAGAACCGACTGGCTTTGTATTATGATTTTTCATTAATAACTGATTATGCTTTTCTGCGACCAATAAGGCAGAAATCAGTTCAGAATGTGTTGAGTAGTTCTTAGTCCTGTACTGCTGTTGGGGTACAAGGTTACTAGCATGAAAAGTTGACAGAGTCTTCTCGATCATGTTGTATCTGTAATGTTTTGCTTACAAAGCTTAAGTTGAG
The DNA here is from genome assembly GCA_026214975.1 of Gentiana macrophylla. NCBI lineage: Eukaryota > Viridiplantae > Streptophyta > Magnoliopsida > Gentianales > Gentianaceae > Gentiana > Gentiana macrophylla. The sequence continues at coordinate 99,176,573 of CM047805.1, read as the reverse complement.
AGACAATGCAATGCAAAACTGAGTTATATTCATTCTGATTTAAAATCTTGGAATCGCAAGTTCAAATGATCAAATTGTATTTGAGGGAGCATTATATCTAGTTGTTGTTGAAATAGATCCTTCAGGGATTGCCATAAAAAGTGGACCTCTTTTAGTGAGATACTCATTTTTTAGATCATGATTGAGGTGATGACGGAGAAAAATTAACGCTTTTGCCTTCTGGGCAGAGTCACATTCAGAATCCGAAACAATACTTGAGCTTAAATTTTCTAAGACAAGGTGAATTTCAGCATCAAAAGCCCATGTCAAGTAATTGTTTTCATCAAAAGCGACCTGGGCAAATTGTCTTTTAATAATGTCAGACATTTTAAAATTTTAAAAAAATAAATATTGATATCCTTGAATACACAAAAACATTAACATATTCCATGAGATAAAATTTCTGACCCATATTGGGAAAAGCATGGAACCACACTTGGGGGATGACCACTATTTTCTTTCATGCACAAATAGAGAAAATAGTGAAATAATTTTTTAATTATTTTTATATAAAAGAAAACAAGGAAAAATAGAATTGTTAAATCAGCATACGAAAACATTTATAATTTCCACCAGAAAATGAACAAGCGAAAAAAATCCCACAAATTATGGGCCCGTTTGGATCGAAGAAATTAAATAGAAAGGAAAATGAAAGATAGTGACAGAAAAGAAAATAGAGGGGAATGAGTGATTGTGAGTTTATTTTGAGTGTTTGGATAGAACTAGACAGAAATGAAAGAAAGGTTTAAACGTGTGTTTGAAATATCAATGAAAAAAAAAATTTCACAAGATTATAAATGATTTTCAAATTTTAGACATTACATTAGTGAGAGATTGTGGAATTTAAAGGTATTTAAGTAATTATATAAAATATTTAATAAAATAAAACCCTTTCCTTCCGAATCTTGCCTATGTTGACTGGAAAACAGAGTACTCAATTTATATTATACCATTTCCTTTGATCTCCCTCCTTCCCCGTTTATTTCCTTCTAATATTGACTTGCAAAACACCTTCAAATAAAATCCATCCGGACCCTTTCCTTTCTTCCCCTTCCTTTCCTTTCAATCCAAACAGGCCCTAAAAGTTTCTTCACCAAATACAAATTGACAAAATGTTTTAAAAAATCAACTTCTGGTATAAAACCTTGCTCGACAGAAAATAAACGACATAACTCTGTTTATCCCATAGCATGCAAGTCTACTTCTTATTTAAGAAAAGAAATTAGAATCACTATCACTGCAACGAAACTATTTCCAGCAATTTCATAGTGCAACCCCAGAGAACCATTAAATTGACCAAAATAATCAAAAACAAACGAGCTGAAACTCAACAGTCGAAAGAAAAAGAAGGATAATGAGCTATTAACTCCAGTTTTACACCAAAATTAAGGACAAAATAAACAGCAAAAACATGAACAATCTGTAGCTACTTACACTCTTAGGGGAAGGGGGTGTGAGAATCGCTGGTGGATTTTGTTGGATCATTAATCCAACGTTGGGCTTATATGTGAAATAATTATTCATTATGAACAGTCAATAAAGATTAACCCGATGTAAATATGATGTAATACTGTTTACGTTTGTTGGGCTATAATGTATCATTAGGGTGTGGGCATTTTATGTGTAGCGGGCTAAGATGTTATTTCTATTTTTATGATGAGCTGAAATGGAAATACCTAAAATATAATTCACTATATAAGGAGGGTCGTGGTCACTAGGTCACACACCTATCTATTCTCCTCTGGATCCCATTGTCATTCACTATATAAGGAGGGTCGTGGTCACTAGGTCACACACCTATCTATTCTCCTCTGGATCCCATTGTCATTCACTATATAAGGAGGGTCGTGGTCACTAGGTCACACCTATCTATTCTCCTCTGGCTCCCATTATCAGAAAAATAACTACATAGAATTCTAAAAGGTTGAAAATTACTAGAAGGTGTGTAGATTTAGAAAACCGATCCTAGAACACAATAGGAAACTTCCGCTGCTATGGATTAAGGTATGTTTGTAGTATAATTTTGTTTGATTCTCAATAGTTTAGCATAATCGATCCGGAGGTAATGTGATTGAATCACATAAGGCTATTTTTAACAAGTGATATCAAAGACGGGTTATGTTAAATTATCGAGAACCGTTGTTTAATTTACATATCAGATTGTTTTTTTTTTTTTTTGGGATAATTTTTCGCTGCCACTGCCGGTTGTCGGTTTAGCATAATGTGATAAAGAAACCTTTTGTTTTGGGTCCTGAGTAATATGGATTCAGCGTTCAGTATACGAAGCGCTCCATAATGCATCTTTGTTCCCTTTTCTTTTGTTTTGATTCTGGTCTCTGGGTGTTAGCATAAAAGGTGAATAAAAAGAAATTAAGTAATCAAGATGAAGGGAGTAAGAAACTAGTTTTCTTTTCGGGTAGATTGAGGAATAGTTTTTCCCGGCTACGTAAACATTACCTTTAGGGTTGGTTTTTTTTTTTTTTTAATTATTATTTTTCTACAGCTGTTATAATAATAATAATAATAATAATAATAATAATAATAATAATAATAATAATAGTGCACAATTAGGTTATGTTTCACGAGTGTTTGTTTTTTATGGACGCTGAGTAAAGTATTCTGGCATTAATTGTGAATATATCTACCATAAGTTTAGTGGGAGTAGGTTAATGCTCTGGTTTTATATGTCGATTATATTCACTAACGATATAGGTTTGGGCGTGAAACTAAATTCTTTCTCTCGTTCGGTTTTGAGTTGAAAGATTTAGGTGATGCTAATTTAGTTTTGGTGATCCGGATATATCGGGATTGTTCTCGAGGTGTTTTGGATTATCACAAAAGGACTATATCGATAAAGTTATAAAGAGATTCAACATGCTGGATTGTAAACCACACGGTACCCCTGTGTCTAAGGGAGACAAGCTCAGTCTCAAACAGTGCACTATCAATGATTTAAAGTAGGAGGAAATGCCGAAGATTCCTTTTGATTCATTTATTGGGAGTCTAATGTGTGCTTAGGTTTGTACATGTCTGGTTATTGTGTATATTTCTATCAGGTTCAGCAGATTCTTAAAAGATCCTGGAAAGGATCATTTGGTCGCAGCCTATAAGGTTATAAAGTACTTACAGAAAATAAAATATAGGGTGCTCACATATCTGGAGTCAGAAAAGTTAGAGATCATTCGGTATACTGACTTAGATTTTGGTGGATGTAAAGTTACATTTAAATCCACATAAGGTTATGTCTTCATTTTGTCAAAAGAAGTTGTTTTTCTGAAAAGTGCTAAGCAAACACTTATGGATTCTTCAACTTTGAAGACAAAATTCAGGACTTTTGAAGCTACTAGTGATGGGATATAGATGCGGAAATATATTTCACGGCTGCGAATTTGGTCATATAAGGACCACCAGGTTTCTTGTGGTAATAATTCCGCAATGTTTTATCCCAACAACAACATGAGCTCATCAATGTCTAAGAACATTGATATAAGGTTCTTAGTTGTTAAAGATAGAGTTGAAAGTGGAAGGGTGTCTATTGAACATATCATGACAAACTCCATTATTGTGGATCCACTCACTAAGGGACAACCACCCAAGATGTTCTGGAGCATATTGCTCGTATGGGTGTCATGTCAGTTAAGGATACTTAGGCTGAGTGGGAGTTTGTAATTGATGACGTTTGTTTCGATATAGACTCATTTTTCAGTTGTTTCGGTTTAAGGTCAAAGTTAAGGTTAAAGTTAAAGTTACAGTTACGGTATTTCTGCAGAAATTGAAGTTTTGTCATTTCACACTTCGATCTCGATATATGGTTTTGATCTTGCTAAAGTTTAAGGTGGACCAGTTGGAAATAAACATGTAAAGATCACATTTCATGTAATTTTCCATGCTACGCATCCACATCATGATCCATGTCATTCAGTTTTATTAGCATATGTGATCATTGATGGGTCCCATCACGATAGATGTGACGAAGGCCGCTTTGGTCCGATGTTGATGGGATTGATGGACGAGATTGTTATTGATACATTCTTTTTGTGACGACAACAAAGTTGAGCGCTCATCATGTTATCTGGTGATAAATAATTATAAGGTTACACATATAGCCCAAGTGGGAGATTGTTGGATCATTAATCCAACGTTGAACTTATATGTGAAATAATTATTTATTATGGACTGTCAATAAAGATTAGCCCGATGTAAATGTGATCTAATACGGTTTACGGTTGTTGGGCTATAATGTATCATTAGGGTGTGGGCCTTTTATGTGTAGAGGCTAAGAGGTTATTTCAATTTTATGATGGGCTGAAATGGAAATACATAAAATATAATTCACTATATAAGGAGGGTCGTGATTCCTAGGTCACACACCTATATATTCTCATCTGCCTCCCATTATCAGAAAGAGAACTACAGAGAGTTCTAAAGGGTTTTTCTGAAAATTACTAGAAGGTGTGTAGATCTAGAAGACCGATCCTACAACACCATAAAAAACTTCCGCTGCTATGGATTCAGGTATGTTTGTAGTATAATTTTGTTTGATTCTCAATAGTTTAGCATAATCGATCCGGAGGTAATATGATTGTCTCACATAAGGCTCACTTTTCAGAAAAAAATACTCCTTCTTGCACAGCTGTAATTTTCCCTCTGTTTCGTTCACAGGAGAAATAGAGCACTCGTGCTGATAACGTGTTATAAACTGTTGGGGTTTTAGCTAAATTTGAGTTTTGGAATAAGTGGCGAACAATCCACTTTAGGCTCGATTTTGAATGAATTACGGAATGAATTTACGGGAGGTAGAACAATTTTGGAAACTACTAAGATAGTAGTTGATGTTAGGTTTTTGATTCACTCGATTCCTATATTTGGTGAATGAGAAAATTAATGCCTAAACGCAGAGTGATTTGTGTGGGTGTTGTAAAGGAAATGTATTCCATTTGTCCCAAATAAGTAAAGAGACTCAAGTGGAATCACTACATAAGAAGTAGTGTGGAACTTAGAAGTAAGCCCCAAGAGGCAAGAGAATTTTGTGAAGGGGGAAAGACGTAGATGCTTGTTGGTTCACAACTCCACGTGCGCGCGCTGCCGCTGGCAGTTCGGTTCAGGCCAGGGCTCGGCTGGTGGTTTGAGGCAGAATCCAGAAATGTATTGATTGTTGTAAGAGGTAAGCCCCATGGGGCAAGAGAGTTTCGTGAATTTCGCGGTTCAGGCCCCGGGTCGGGCTCGGGCTCGGTTGGTGGCTTGAGGCAGAATCCGGAAAGGTATTGATTGTTGTATCTTGGAAGACTAATTTCCATAATTCGTGGGCATGTAATCTGGGCAGTAAAGTCTTAAGAACAACGTTCTACGTGCCTCAATCAACCAATAAGTTGGCTTTTGTCATTTAATTATGTGTGCATTTTGTATGTGTATAAATATGAAATACATGTTCTGATTTTCTTCATCTCTATTGTTGAATACTTCCTGCTTTATTTGGAAAGTTTCTATAAACGATATAAAACAGATTACTATAAACGGGAATCAGAAAACTATTTTTCTTACAATCTTAAGACTTTATTTTGTTCCTGTGCTAATAATCTGATTAAATGCAATCTGTTTGTTTGCATATAGTTTTGTAAATGTTTCAACATATAATTGCATTCTGCAATTCTGAAAATTAACATAAAAAAAGTTGTAGTAATCAGAAACAATTTTACACATTTTTTCAGAAAACTAACACAACAGACTGCAGTATCTTGAATGCCACAATACTTTGTAATTACTCCATTTTTCTGAAAACTCAAAGAATAAAAGTAGTTTCTGAGGTGATATAGATTACAAATCCATTCACATTATATGTTAAAACTATAGGTGAATTTTTAAAATTGCATTCGAAGACACCGTTGTTAAAAAAAAATAAAGTTTGTGTTGCAAAATTTGATTGTTGATCTTCTGTATGTGAACAGAAATGGAAGGAATATTGGAATTAACCATTCTATTGTCAATGGTGGTGTCAGAATGCAACACGTTTGGAAATCGCGAGAATGGTTCGTAGACTCGGGGGCTACTTGCCATGTTTGTGCTATTAAAGCCAGGTTTTCCGACTACCAAGTAGTGGAAGGGGAAAAATTGTTCATGGGAAATTCAGCCACTTCTATGGTTGAAGGACAAGGAAAGGTTGTCTTGAAGATGACTTCTGGCAAGCATTTGACTCTGAACATTGTGTTGCACGTACCTAACATTCGTAAAAATTTGGTGTCTGGTGCTCTTCTTGTTAGTAATGGTTTTAAACATTCTTTTGAATCCAGAAAAATTTCATTATGTAAAAATGGAATGTTTGTGGGAAGAGGTTATTTGGTTGATGACATGTTTAAATTTAACATTATGACGGTAATAACTAAGGCTGGTGTGCCAAAATCTGCGTACATTATCACTAGCGGTAATAAAGATGCATCTAATTCTTCTTATTTGGTTGAGTCTTCATCTTTATGCCATTGTAGATTAGGACACACGAATTATAAATCTGTTCGTAAATTAATGAAATTAGATTTGTTGCCTAAACTACAATTTGATGATAAAAAATGCCATACTTGTACCGAAGCAAAAATGACAAAGTTACCGTTTCCAAGTGTTGAACGGTTTAATGAACCTTTGGATTTAATTCACACGGTTATTTGTGATTTAAAGTTTGTCCAAACCAGAGGCGGTAAAGAGTATTTTGTTACTTTTATCGATGACATCACAAGATACTGTTATGTATACTTGTTGTGTAGTAAAGATGATGCCCTCGATGCTTTTAAGCACTACAAGAATGAAGTTGAGAATCAACTTAGAATGGATCATATATAGTGGTTCGTAGTGATAGAGACGGATAATATGATGCACCTTTTGATGAATATTGTTCAGAATCAGAATTAATCATCAAACGAGTGCACCATATTCACGACAATCCAATGGTGTTGCTGAACGTAAAAACAGAACAATTAAGGAAATGATGAATGCTATGTTATTAGTTTGGGTTTACCCCAGAACATGTGGGGGGAGGCGATCCTCTCGGCGAACTTCATCTTGAATCGTATAGCATCCAAGAAAAAGGATGAGACGGCTTCTGATAATGCACAATATTATCACGGTGGCTTAGCGGTGGTATGGAGATGGATATCTGGCTGTTTTAGATGATTTTACAATGGTGCTGGCCGGTGATAGCACGGCGGTGATGTGGTGGAGTGAATGAACACTAGGGAGAAATACTTGATAAGAGTTTTGTCCTCTTTATCTATTTTTTTGCCTCTGTCTTTGAAATTACACAAACCCTTCTTTTATAGGCAAGATCCAGAGTTAAGGGTACGGGGTAGGGGTGGATAAGCCTGATATACAATGATGTTATGCGATTAATATAACAGGCGGCGGTGCCGCGAGGTCGCTCGAGCTATAGTACATGAGCTCGCCTCCTTACTCATCCCATATCTTACTGATCTCCGACTTAGGGTGCTGGGCGGCCCCCTGAGCGATCAAGATCCTACAGGTTTGCACACTTGTCCCGAGGTTTACGCCCCGCGACCCTAACCTGATTGCTGCTTCTGATGCTATGGCCGCGGCTCGCCTCCAACAGGGTGACTGGATTGGCGGTTTCCGTTGATACCTAGGCGGCGACATATTTAGACACATCAATGGCCCCCTACTCTATGTCTTTGCCGTCTTCGTGGAGGTTAAGCATAGAGTAAAGGATATCCAGATTATGCAGATTGCTGGCGTCCTCCTATTATTTGTTTAAGATCGCCCTATTAAGCGGGCGATTTCGGGGCGTTTTTTGGGTCTGGCGACCTTGTCGTCTGAAGTGACTTATTCGCTAAGGGCCGCGCTATTTAGTGCATCTTGCCTCGAAGCATTTTTCGGGTCTGGCGACCTTGTCGTCTGAAGCGACTTATTCGCTAAGGGCCATGCTATTTAGTGCGTCTTGCCTCGAAGCGTTTTTTGGGTCTGGCGACCTTGTCGTCTGAAGGGACTTATTCGCTAAGGGCCGCGCTATTTAGTGCGTCTTGCCTCGAAGCGTTTTTTAGTCCGCGACCTTGTCGTGCGGCGTGACTTATTCGTTAAGGGCCGTGCTATTTAGTGCGTCTTGCCTCGAAGCATTTTTTTTGGGTCTGGCGACCTTGTCGTCTGAAGCGACTTATTCGCTAAGGGCCGCGCTATTTAGTTCATCTTGCCTCGGCGCGTTTTGGGTCTCAGCGACCTTGTCGCCTGCAGTTTACTTATTCGCTAAGGGCCGCGGTATTTAGTGCGTCTTGCCTCGAAGTGTTTTTTTTTGGGTCTGGCGACCTTGTCGTCTGAAGCGACTTATTCGCTAAGGGTCGCGCTATTTAGTGCGTCTTGCCTCGGATCATTTTTTTTTTGGGTCTGGCGACCTTGTCGTCTGAAGCGACTTATTCGCTAAGGGCCGTGCTATTTAGTGCATCTTGCTTCGAAGAGTTTTTTCCGTTGCGAGCCTGAGCGGTGCGAGCTTGCGTTTGGCGACGTTAGGTGTGAAACTGGTGTAGTGGGGCAGTTGAACCGTCAGGTCGTGGTCCTTTCGGTTTCCAGGTAACTGTTGCAACGTGGGTGTTGGAGTTTCGATAACTGCTTTAATAATGGCGCAGTCATTGATGGACATGCGTTATTACGTGGGCCTTGATTGACCCGCCGTAATGATGGCGATTTTGAATTTCGAAATCTTCAAGGTGACTGCTTGAATCTGGACCGTTGGGTAGCTTTCATCTGGACCGTTCGATCAGAATTTTCTTTTCTATATAAAGGTCCAAACCCCATTCACTCAACACTTTTCCGCTCCTTCTACTCCTTTCCTATTTTTCTCTCACGGTTTCTAGAGCTGATACGCTTCGAGTGTTTCCCGTTTGAAGATTTGAAGTTTCCGGCGGCCCACCTTGAGTTTTCCGTTTGCTATCTGCAGTTTTCGACCGCTCTTCAGCCAAAAACAAGGTAATTCTTCATCCACTAAGCTCCATCGATTGTTTTTTCTGTAGTGTTTCCAGTTCATTGCGTTTGTTCCTCCCCTTAGCTTGTCACGCATGACCTGGGGCGTTTGGGGAATAAAGGCTTATGTTTTTGAGTCAGTGTTCTTGTTTTGGGAAGAAGGTGGTCTTTTTCTTGGTGATTCGTGGTGTCCTTTTTGTGTTTCCTTCTTTCATTGTGGCATCCCATTCTGCAAAATCGCAGGGAAGGTGTCGAGATGGGTGCGATCACCTCCCTGGTGATTTACAATATCCCGGGTGATTTTAAAGCTCCATCTTTCCTTGTTTTGCAGGATGTCAGATGAGGCTTTCAGCCCTAGTGGCGATTTTGATGCGGATCAAGAGGCATATGACTATGCCCTAGAAGACGAGCTTGTTGATTCTAGCCCCGAGGTGGTCGCACGCGACGACCTACAAGAAATGATAGAGGGGGGGGGGGTGCTGTGGGATATGACCTTGAGGACCCTTTCGACCTAGGGAGTTTGTTGTCTGATCCGGTACCTAGGTGAAAGAAAAGTCGCAATGAGGCGGCTCGTAGCCAGGGCGAGGCAAGTGTTAGTGGTCGCGGTTGCGACGATGATATCTCGGCCGTGGAGGGTGCGAGTGGCGTGGGGGTGCCTGCCGACGACGAGATGTATATAGAGGATGCCGCCTTGCATAGGTTGATGGGATCTAGCGAGGACGATCTCGAATCGGTTTAACGCAAGCCTCTGTAGCTTCCCAAGAAACCCAAGAAAATGAAAACTGATCCTTCGACCATAACAGTAGGGGAAGCGGCGGCTAAAGGGAATTCTTCGAAGCCTAATAATCTTGAGGCCTTAAGGGAATTTGCCCTTGTGAGTCTGTATGAGAAGGATGCGGAGAAACACTGGCGAAGGATCCATAAAAGTACAAACCTCGCTAATGTTGATCATATATTACAATCGGGTAATTGGATAATTCAAGTTAGGAAAATAATACAAGAACAAGAAGATATAAGTATAATTTTGGACTGAACTCTGTGAGAGAGCTGCCTACATATCCAATTTTAATAGTAAACTGGAATCAAGTCCCCCTCGTAGTTAAGGATGTTCCTTTTATATCTGTAGAGATCGTGCTTCTCTTCCTTCGCTTCTCGGGAAGTTATTATCGCTTATCTCTGGGCATTCTTCGGGCGTGGGGTCTACCCACGTCTGTAAGTAGTTGGGACGTTGTTGACTTGGTCTTCATCATGCTCAGCCGATCGTTCTTTCTAGAGAATGTTCTGGCCAGAACCTGGTGGAGTCCTGCTCCTCTGACTTTCCTGTCCTGCGGCTTGATCTGGTCTGCGGTTGGCAGAGTCCCACCTTAGTCCAACCTTTATACTGGGCCCGGTCCAATTACGAATAATCCGACCTAGTAGGCCTACATATCATCATAAGTCCCCAGGTATCGTGGACCGCTTCACACCGCCTAGTCTGAAGCGCTTTAACTTCCGTCATTATTATATCGCGAAATGAGACCAAGTTGCCGCCGGTTATTATTATAACTGTGAATTGAACCCTTACGTCGCTTCCACTTCTTGTCAGTTAATCATCACTCTTGTCAAACAACTCCTCTATTTCAGACCTTTGGACTCGCACCCCAGCAATTACAAGTAAGTCTCTATTTCTACCTTATTCTTCTACTTCTTTTGAATCTTCATTTCGTTCATGAGTTTGAGAGCCAACACTGCCTCTAGCAGTTCTGTAGAAAGGTTGTTTGAGTCTCCAAAAAATATTTCTATAGCAATAGAGAGTGATGAAGTGAATTCCTCTTACCCCATTCCTTGTCCTGAAACTGTAGTAAACATCGATCATCCGTCCTCTTCGATTGATCTGAGAAATACCTCCACTTTTGGGGATAACCCTTTGTCCCTTTTGCCTTCTCATCTTCTTCCTCCTGGGATTTTTACTCCCACTTCCATTGTCCATAAATATCCAGAAGATCGCTCTGCCTTTTTGAATACTCTAAAAAGGGAGACCAATTGATTTGATAAAACCAAAGCTATAATGGCTTGCCATGGTGTTGCTAGCAAGATGACCAAAACGGAGATGGCTGGTTTATTGAAAACCTATCAGATCCATATTGACCCTTTTGCAATTGTTCTCTCTAAACCTACTGAATATGCTTACAATCCTCCAAAGAGTTTTACGCACAAAGTACTGTTGATCGCCTTCATAGTAGGTTAAGATTCCCTCTTTCTCCTGGGTATATCGAGGTGATGAAGTATTACAAACTGGGAGTTGGTCAAATACACCCGAACAGCGTCAAATTCCTTGTAGGTTTTATGATTTGGTGTCGTCTGAACACCACCCCTTTCTCCGTAAAATTATTTATGAACTTTTACCAGTGTAAACTGACACAGGGTAGTGGAAGATGGTATTACTTCTGTCGTAGATCCGGTAAGTTAAACCATATTATTCCTCTATCCAGTAAAGATAGGACCAAGAAGAAATGGTCAGAACGCTTCTTCTTTGTGAAGCATAACACTGAGGCGAATCTTGTTCGCTGGAATACTTCTTCCATGAAGGACAAATTGGAAGATCATATAGATGCAACTCTAGTTAACTATCTTACCAGCAACAAAATGTCGCTGTCTTTGAACGTTATAAGTTCTCCTTACGATAGACGCCGCTTGCGACTTCACATTGCAGGCCTCATCAAGCTATGTGGAGTTTTCCAAAGAACAGTACAGAAAATGTATGCTTGTATTTATGTTTTGCTCTTATTTTTGAACGTACTTTAATTGTCTTTTGTCCTTGTAGTGGCCAACATGGATGATTTGATTAACATCGATATCGATGAGGAGGAAGAGACTGAGCAGATGCTGGATGATTCTGAGTGGACTCTATCGGCCATCCCTGAGCAAGGTGAGGTTTCTGCTCAGAAGGAAACTGTGGAGAGAATTGATGTCTCTGGTGGTGCTTCCCAGGATAAGGAGGTTACGGTACCTGGAACCTTCTGTTCAGATATTACCGAGCATCGCTGAGAATACAATGTCAATCGACTTGGAGGTTCCTCCCACGATCCGCCGCTCGCTCTCGTCGCAATGCCACCGAGAATCTGTTTCTCGTAAAAAGTAAGAAGAGGCACATGCCTGCTTCCTCTGGGACGTCTGCTAGTGATTTTTCCTTGGATTTTGAGGACATGTCCGCAGAGGATTTTGCTGATTCTGTAAGTACTTCTTTATAGTATTTATCCGCTTCTCCTTTAATTTCTGTCCTCTAAGATTTGGCCTTCTGCAGTGCTACCGCCTGGGCAAGTCATTGCATAAGAAGACCTTTAGCATGGCTAGGGATATTGCTGCCCTGCAGCAAAAGGTGGTGCACCTGGATGAGGCTAATGCCAAGGTAGCTAGTTTGGAAGAAGCCAACCATTTGTTAACGTCTTCAGAGGCAGCTGCCCGTCTGGAAGTTGAGCAATTGAAGACCGATCTTGCCAAAGCTGAGGGTTTATTGTTCACCTAAGAGGAACAATTAAAACTTAGAGATGAGCAAATTTAGGCGAGATGAGAGAGAGAAACCAACAAAGACTGCTGTCTATGACAAAGAAGATGAAAACCGATTTTGACGAAACTTTGAGGCAGATGGAGGAAGCTCCTGCCCAGAACGTTGTCCAGAAAGTTGTTGCCGGGTATAAGGCTTCTCCTCAAACTTATGAGGAAATTCAGATTATTTTAGCCCTGGCGCTGCGCAGGGGATATACCTTTGGTGTGGATGAAGCTAAACCAGCTGACTTAGTTATTAGCACTCTGCCTAATCACAAGTTGTATGATAAGAAAGCCAGCGAAATCTTCACCAAGAGGTATGACGAATATAAAAATGGGGAAGACATTGTCCGCAAGTATGCCAAGAAGAATTCTTCTTAGCCTTCTACTGCTCCTTCTACTCAGCCTTCTGCTACTCCGTCATCTTAGTTCATATATTATCTTGAAACTTTGGATTTTGCTGCACCTTTTGAGCAGCTTTTGATGTAATAATTTTATCTGATATTTGTTGTTGATGATGCTTTGATCGTTTGAATGTGCTTCTATTTTGATATTCTCTGGATTTAGAGTGTTGGTTTCCTTGTTGCGCTGCAAAGAAGTTAGGATTATTTATCCTTAGCTTCTTTATATAGAATGTACACGCTGCGCGGAAACGCCTCTTTAGTTTAATGTATAGGACTTTAATATCTTCTGCCTTGAATATCCTTGCACTACAAGTTTGATATTTATGTTTTTTGATAAATGTGTTGCCCAGAATTTTCTTGCGCAACGAGTTTAACCCTCGTTGTTTAATTGGGACCTCTGCCCAGAATGCCCTTGCGCTGCAAGTTTGGTAATTTTATTTTTAATTGGGTCCTCTGCCCAAAATGCCCTTGCGCTGCAAGTTCGGCAATTATATTTTTGGGTCCTCTGCCCAGAATGCCCTTGCGCTGCAAGTTCGGCAATTATATTTTTAATTGGGTCCTCTGCCCAGAATGCCCTTGCTCTGCAAGTTTGGCAATTATATTTTTAATTGGGTCCTCTACCCAGAATGCCTTTGCGCTGCAAGTTTGGCATTAGCTATTTAATGGATTTTCTGCCTAGATTTCTCCTGCGCTGCAAGTTAAAATTTCGCTTTCCAGGCATTTTGCCTTTAATTTTGTGTTCCAACACATGTTAAAATATCATATATAATCACAAATGTAAACAGGATATATATTCAAGATAACATTACTCAAGAAAATAAGACTATCTTAAGGAAAAAAATTTCTTAAATGAACAGCATTCCAGCTTCTTGGAATGGTTTTTCCGGAGGCATTAGCTAGTTGATAAGATCCTTTTCCATGTAATTTGATAATTTTATAAGGACCTTCCCAATTTAGGTCTAGCTTTCCAGTGGGACCTTGTTTGCTGGCGTCATTTCGTCTCAACACTAAATCGCCTTCTTTAAAGTACGCACCTCTAACTTTAGAGTTGTAGTATTGGGAAATCCGCTGCTTGTATTTGGCCATCTGTATCAAGGCTATGTCCCTTTCGTGTTCCAACTCATCCTTGACGTGCAGCATGTCTACCTCTTGTGTTTCTGGACAGTATAATTCTGTCTTGGGAGATTTGTGTCCAATCTCTGCTAGTATGACTGCTTCGCATCCGTATGCCAAGGAGTATGGAGTTTCTTGTGTAGCAGCATTTGGGGTAGTTCTATATGCCCACAAGATGTTTGGAAGATGGTCTACCCAAATGAGATCCCTCCTGTTCCAACCTTTTTTTTCAATCCCTGCTTTATTTGCCTGTTTGTCTGCTCTACCTGCCCATTGGCTTGGGGATAGGCCACTGATGTAAAGTGTTAGGAGATTCCTAGGCTTGTGCACCAGGTCTACACTCCTTGATCCTCAAATTGTGTGCCATTATCAGAAATAAGTACTTTAGGAATTCTATATCGGCACAGAATATTTCTCCATAGGAATTTCTGTATTTGGTTGGCTGTGATGGTTGTCAAAGGTTCAGCTTCCACCCATTTGGTGAAATAATCTACTGCCACCACTAGAAACTTGAAATTTCCCGGTGCTCTGGGTAATGCACCCACTAGGTCTACCCCCCATTGGTCAAAAGGCCATGGAGATACAATAGGTATCATCTCCTGCATAGGATTATGTGATAAATTGCTATGCACCTGGCATGTCCTGCAAGTTCTGACCAGCTTCTCTGCGTCCTCTTGCATTTCTGGCCAGTAATACCCGAAAAGCTTACATTTCCTGGCCAGAGCTCTTGCTCCCAAGTGATTTCCACAAATTCCGAGATGGATTTCTCTCAGTATATAATCTCCTTCATCCGGAATAACGCATTTCAACCAGGGTGCTGCATAATATTTTTTGTACAGAACATCGTTGAACAGAGCATACCTGGCCGAGAGTCTTATCAGTTTTCTGGCGCGTACTTTATCTCCAGGAAGATTTCCATCTCTCAGATACATTACAATTGGATCCATCCAAGTTTCTGCCTTTGTGATTGGTTGTACTTCAATCTCATCACAACTTTTCTGCTTTAACTGCTCGACTAATACCTTTTTGTTGGACAAGAAATTCGATCCTAGCTTAGATAAAGCATCTGCTCTGGTATTTCGGGCCCGAGTTATCTGTTCCACTTCTACCGTTAAGAAGTTTTGCAATTTCCTTTGTGCTACCGCAAGGTACTTTTTCATGGGGCCTTCTTTTGCCTCATATTCTCCCTTGATATGATTTGTTACAAGTTGTGAGTCCGTGTAGACTTTCAGATTTTGCACACCCAGCTTCTGTGATAGGTTTAAACCAGTTATCAAAGCTTCGTATTCTGCTTCATTGTTAGTAGCTTGAAATTCAAAATGAAGAGCATACGGAAATTCTTCACCATTTGGGCTAATGAGTAGGAGACCTACTCCTGCTCCTTCTTTGATTGAAGCTCCATCTACATACAGTTGCCACTGTTCAGCTATTTTCTGCTCTGCCTTTTGCTCTACAACCAAAGCTTTTTCTTCTGCTAAGAAATCGGCTAATGCTTGAGCTTTAATTGCTGTTCTTGGTCTGTATTCAATGTCAAACCCAGTTAATTCGACTACCCACTTTGCCAATCTCCCAGATTTGTCTGGCTTATCGAAAATTTGCTTTAAAGGTTGATTTGGCAACACAATCACTGGATGACTTTGGAAGTATGGTCTTAATTTCCTTTTGGCATGTACTAGAGCTAAGACCAATTTTTCCACCTCAGAATATATGATCTCAGGTCCTTGTAGGGCTTTGCTTACAAAATATACATGCCTTTTGTATCATGCCATGTTGTTTTAACAACACAGCGCTTAATGCTTCGTTGCAAAAAGACAAGTATAGAATTAGTATCTCACCTTCCTTAGGAGGAGTTAAAGTTGGTATGTGACTGATATGATCCTTTAAATCCTGAAACGCTTGTTGACATTCTTCGTTCCACTCAAATGGGCTGGCCTTCCTGAGAATCTTAAAGAAAGGTAATGACTTCTGTGTGGATTTTGACAAGAATCTGTTTTGCGCTGCTAATCTTCCTGTTAAATGCTAGACTTCTTTAATATTTTTCGGTTCGGGCATGGTTTTTAAAGCCTCTAATTTGTCAGGGTTGGCCCTGACACCATATTTGGATATCATGTAGCCCAGAAATATGCCCGACCTCACTCCAAAAGTGCATTTTTTTGGGTTTAATTTAATTCCTGTTTGTCTTAAAACTTGACAAACTTCTGCTACATCTTTCAAATATTGGTCAATAGTCCTACTCTTGATCAATAAGTCATCCACATATACTTCCATTGATTTTCCAATCTGTTGTTTGAAAATGGTATTGACTGCCCTTTGATAGGTAGCCCCTGCATTCTTTAATCCAAAAGGCATAGACACATAGTAGTAGGAACCGAATTCAGTAATAAAAGCATTTTTTACAACATCCATAGGGTCCATCATAATCTGATGATATCCCTTATAAGCATCTAAGAAAGCAAAAATTTCATAACCAACTGTAGAGTCTACTAGCCTGTCAATTCTAGGGGAAGTGTAACTATCTTTAGGACAGGCTTTGTTCAGATCTGTGAAGTCCACGCACATTCTCCAACTGCCATCTGGCTTCTTGACTAGCACTAGATTTGCTAGCCACTTTGGATAGATAACTTCTTTAATCATGTTGGCCTGCAACAACTTTTCCACCTCTTGCTGGACATCATGTATCCTTTCTGGTGCGAACGATCTTTTCTTTTGCTTCACTGGTTTCCTGGTTGGGTCAATGTTGAGCTTATGGACGGCCAACTATGTTGACAGTCCGGGCATGTCACTTGCTTTCCATTCATACACGTCTTTGTAATCTTTCAAGATTCTGACCAATATATGTTTCTGTTCAGCAGGCATCCATGATCCTATGCTGACTGTGGATTCATGGTCCTGTTCATCTAGCATTATTAATTCCGCAGGATCATTGGACTGCCAACTTTTCTCTTCATCTGGAACTAAATCTTCCATTGTCACTAGCTGCACCTTCATTTTTCCACTAATTGTGGCTGTATAGCAGTTCTTTGCAGCATCTACCCCTTTAACAGTAGCTTCTCCTTCAAAGGTTGGGAATTTCATACTGTTATGCACCGGTGATACCACTGCTCTGAGATCGATCAATGCCGGTCTTCCCAGGATCACATTATAAGCCGATGGAGCCTTTACTACTACGTAATTGACCATCAGAGTCCTGCTCTGTGGTCCTTGTCCAAAAGTCGTCAATAACTTCAGCATACCTACAGGATGTATGGGGGGTCCTGTAAATCCAAAAAGGGGAGTTGACACAGGAGTCAGCTCTGAATCTGTTAGCTTCATTGCTTGGAACGCACTGTAATACAACACGTTTACGGCACTGCCCGTGTCTACGCAGATCCTCCTGACCAGATTCTTCTGGATAATCGCTTCTATCACCAGCCCTTCGTTGCTCACGATGGCTGGTAGTGCATCTCTTGGGCCGTACTAAACGGTTCCCATCACCTTCTGTTTCTTTGCTTCTCCTTCTTTTTCTGAGCTGCCACTTTTTTCTTGCTGGGCAGCTTTATTAACTTCTCCTGGCCCCTAACGATCATGTTCACTGTGTTGATTAGGGCATTTTCTCTGTGCCCATCAGCATCAGGAGACGGATCTCTGTGTCTCCTTTGGTTGTACTTATCATGATTGTTGTGCTGTTTTTTAAATTCCCTCCTTCCTCTGGGGTTATCTCCCTGTGCTCGATCGATGCACTCATCGATCTTTCCTTCCATTGTTGCTGCGTCTATATCTCTGATCAGGTCCCTGCACTGTTCAGAATCATGTCCAATGTCTTTATGATACTTGCACCATATGGTATGGTCTCTCTTCTCCTTTGGACCCTTCAATGGAGGAGGAGTCTTGGCGATCCCTTTCTTTTCCATAATTGCAAGAACTTGGTCACGAGATCTGTTCAGAGGAATAAGGTCTCTGTCCTGCAAAGCACCTTTTTTTCCTAACCTCTCAGAAATGGGAGCGGTTACCCTATCCCAACCCGATTTTCTCTTTTTGTCAGTCCTATCATCAGCCTTTCCTTTTTTAGAATCCCTGTGGTATTCTTCCCTCTTGGCTCTGTTAGCCTCTTCTCCTTGGCAATGTCTGTATGCAATTACCAGACATTCATCCATTGTACTCGGATTCTTGCTGCTCAGCTTCGCATGTAACCGCCCTTCTCTAAGACCTGCTACGAAGGATGCCACTAAGAATTTATCATTTAGATCTGCTATCTGGGATGGTTCTCCGTTGAACCTTTTGATAAACTGCAACACTGTTTCATCACTTTTTTTTCCTAATGGTCAGCAAATATGTCCGGTTTCTCTAGAAAGGTCTTGCTGTGATGAATGCATGCATGAATTTCCTGGTCAGAGTGGGGAAATCTGGTATGGACCTGGGGTTCAACTTGTTGAACCAATCTCTTGCTTTTCTTGTGAGAAGAGTTGCAAATGCCCTGCATTTCATCTCTTCTGGTGCGTTGTATGGGTTCATATGCTGAATATACTGGTGCATATGATCGTATGGATCTTTTGTGCCATCATACGCCTGGATCTTGGGAATTTTAAATCCTGGAGGACAAGGAAATGCATCAATGTCCTCAGTGAAAGGGGATACTAGCCTAAATTCATCTTGTTTGGGCTTTAGAATAGCATCCAATTCTGCTCTGGCGTTATCACCACCTGGGTGAGTAACTACCACTCGTATGCTAGATTCTGCAACTTGCTTTTCTTTTTTAGCAGTTTGAAGCGGAGTGGGTGCTTCAGAAACATCATTATCCTGATTTCTCGCTTTCAAAACTGCCTCAAATATGGCTTTTATCTCTTCAGCTTTGAGATTTGCGAGGTTCTCTACCAACATTTGTTTAACTGCGTCTGGGTTGCTCGTCTGTCCTTCTTCCAGAACTTTCTTTCCGGTTTCATGATCATTTCGATCTGGGCTCTTGTCTCCGGTTTGATTTTTTTTTTTTTCTGGTTGATTTTGTTGTTTCTTCGAATTTCCTTGATTTCTTGCCATTTTACTGTAATAACAACTCACTAACTAGAATTAACCCTCCTTCTAGCGCCAAATGATGTTGATCGTATATTACAATCGGGTAATTGGATAATTCAAGTTAGGAAAATAATACAAGAACAAGAAAATTTAAGTATAATTTTGGACTGAACTCTGTGAGAGAGTTGCCTACGTATCCAATTTTAATAGTAAACTGGAATCAAGTCCCCATCGTAGTTCAGGATGTTCCTTTTATATCTGTAGATCGTGATTCTCTTCCTTCGCTTACTGGGAAGTTATTATCAGTTATCTCTGGGCATTACTGGACGTGGGGTCTACCCACGTCTGTAAGTAGTTGGGACGTTGTTGACTTGGTCTTCATCATTCTCAGCCGATCGTTCTGTCCAGAGAATGTTCTGGCAAGAACCTGGTGGAGTCCTGCTCCTCTGACGATCCTGTCCAGCGGCTTGATCTGGTCAGCGATTGGCAGAGTCCCGCCTTATTCCAACCTTTATATTGGGCCCGGCCCAATTACGAATAATCTGACCTAGTGGGCCTATATATCATCACTCGCCAAAACCCTTCAGCGATATTATAACATTGACCCAAACATCTACCGGTTCTCCTTGATCGATTTTAACAAGGAGGAGGACAAGCTGTGGCCTGGCGATCGAGAGGATTTTATCTGTGCTCGCCGCCCTGAAGATACCACAATTCTGCACTTCGATCATTTCTTTGCCGGCTTCCGGCCCCCCTTTGATCCTTTTTTGGTTAAGCTGCTGCGCGAGCTACGAATATTGCCCTGGGACCTGGCAGTTGGTGCCGCCATTCAGATCATGTCCTTCATCGTCCTCTGTCGAACGATGAAGCAAGAGCCTACTTTTTCCATGTTCAAATAGTTTCATTCGCTTTGCGGTACCTCTTTTCCGGGGCAAGCCAATGTGAGGGCCCAGACTCTCCGTTTACTCTTTCATATCCCCAACAAGATACACAACTGAGGGGGATCACATTTTTAAGGTCGAATCGAAAGTTGGTTGGCCTTTCACTCACTCTCCTCCTCGCAAGGGGAAATTCTCTATGATTGGTTTTGATGATCCTTTTGTGGGTGAGTATCAATTCCTCCGAGCACTTTGGGCGATAATAGATTCTGATAGGGCCGCGCCCTCGAAGAGGTGATGAGAGTCAATTGGCTATCATTTACTATGTAATTACCCCATTTATACCTCGTTTTATATGTTTCCGGAGATATTTGATTGTATTTTGATGTATTTTACACCATGGTTATCATTTCGAGACCTAGGACGAAAAGTCCGTAAATCTCATTATTTTTCGGTGTTTTAATACATTCTCGGTCACCCTAGTGTCCTGTAGGGATTACGTGTGGTATTTGTTGTGATCTTATACACGTATTAGGTGTTTGAGAAGTCCGGAATGCCAGTTACGAGGATTGGAACGTGTGCCCGAAGCTTAAACGTTCAAACAGATCAAAACGCGGTGGTACTACAACCATACCTTCCATTGATCTGAATTTTGATCTACCTTAGAGGCATTTTCTGAGCTAGACATCTTCATGAAAGCTTTAGACAATTTCATTATATTTCCAACGGATTTTGAATCACTCGATTTGGAGGTCTACACACAAAGTTATGGTTATTTTTCTGAAGGTGTGCCAGCTAGGCGCGCGCCTGACAAATGCTAGGCGCACGCCTAGCAGTCAATTTTGGCCAGAAGTTTCAGTACGTGTTTTTATCATACTAGGCATGCGCCTACACTTTCCTAGGCGCACGCCTAGCATCCAGAACTCATAAAACACTATAAATACCCCCATTTTGGATCTAGATCCACACCATCTTCTTCCCAACTCGTTTTTTCACCATTTTTATGCACTTTTCATTAGTTTAGCTTAGTTCTTAGGTATATTAGCTTATTTTAGTTGTAGATTTTTGTAATCCGTTGATTCTCGAAGATAGCTTGTCGCGTTATTGACGGGATTTCGTTCGGTGGATCGATTCTCTACGGCATAATATATTTGGTATTTCGTTTTCATTTCTTGTTCTTGATTTTAATCTTGTTTGTGTTATTGTTTATTTCTTGTTTTTTGTTGTTAGAATGAGTAGGTAATCGTTATATAGTCGAGTTATGTGATAGTCTTCGAAATCGAACCTTAGCATGTTCATGTGGTGTTCTTGATGTTTATCTGTAGATTCTCGATGTTACCAGTTCTAGAACTTATTCTTATCGCGTTTGTTGAATTGATCACTTAATAATCGTATCACACGTATCATCTTTACATATGTATTTTGCGAGAGGATACGGGAGCCGGGGTTCTAGGATCACTGTGTAAAACCGACCGAGTTGTTTAGACTCGATTTCGTTGTGAGGTTTTGTATCGACTTGTCGAGCGTTTCATGAATCGTAGACCGTGTGAGGTCAGTTAAATCCATTGAGCGGACTGTTGAATCGACATAGATGGGTAGATTATTGAAATAATGTCTATTCTCAGAGCCAGGAAACGACACCCTTTGTGACATCGAGAACGTTTAGGTGAATCAAGAATACCTCGGGACTTGGCTAGGGTTTGTTAGTATCAGATTGGATCATAGCTCGGCTATCTCTTTTATATAGTTTTAAATACTTCATTTTGTGTATATTTAGTTTGTAGAACCGGTGATCTGACAAGTCACCACGTTCAATAGTTGTGTTGTCCTAAACTAGGGACGAGACCGACTTTGGTACTTGACCAGATTCCCTGTGGGATACGACCTTGACTCACCAATTCTAGGCTACAGTTGACCCGGTACACTGCCGGTGAGATTGGACACTTAGAAAAGGCCGATCAAGCTTTCTGGCGCCGTTGACGGGGAATCGGGTTGATATCTTGTAAGTTAGTTAAGTTCTTAGGATTAGGTCGTTTTTCTTATTTGTTTTTTTATGTATAGTTTGTTTTATTTTGTTGTTGTTGAAGTGTCACACTATTTACCTCGGTAGTGGTAGTGACAAGTTACCGTGATTGTGTTCATGTTGTTTCCTTGATTTGCAGATAATGAATCCATACTACAATTACGGCTCCTATCCTTACCCATTCGGATATTATAATTACGGTGCTATGGGTTACCAAACTCAACCATTTTATCAGTTCAACCCATACTCTGCATCATATGGAAATGAGTGGGATAATGCCCCGAGTTACTTTGATCAATAACTCGATACTTCTCCACCTCCGGAATCAGAGACCTCAACGGAGCAACGGATGGCAATTGAGCAAACTGTTGAAGTGTTGAGTAAAGTGGTCCAAGAGCACCATAATGAGCTTCGAGATGGCTAGACTGCAATGCAAACAGCCATACGAAACTTGGAGCTTAATGTGCAACAACTGTTTGAGGAGCTTGAGAGGAGAGAGCAAGTATGATTGAAATCACCCCGGAGGAATGCTACGAGGATGGTATGAATCTTGTTTCTATTGAATCACCTATTCCGTCTTTGTTTAGCCCTACTGTTATACCTACGGGGGTGCACCCTATTGAGTTTGTTGTTGATTTTGAGCCTAAATGTTCATACTTGGTGCTAGAGTCATTGTTAGTTGGGATATGTTTTAGTTTGGGGAAAGTGAGTTCGTTGTTCTGTGCAATGGACTCATCGAACAAATCATGGTGGTGGGGATTGAGCGCCATATTTCTTTCGTTTCATTTTCAAGGGATGCTCAATTCCTACGATTTTGCTAGGGAGAAGCAACGGTTTGCTCTCCTTTGGTATAACTATCCTTGACATTGTTCGGGGTAGAAAGTCGAGCTGAGGACTAAAAACTCAGAATGTGCTTTTATGCCTTTTCTCTCCCCTTGTGTTTCACTGTATTTATTTAGTATGTATTATGGTACTTCGGGTAAGTTTTGTTGTAATATAACCCGAGGAAATGTGTTTTGGGGGGCTAGTGTGGTGTTTTTGTTTTTGATGAGTTGTGGTGATCCATCTAGTTTCGATTATTTATCTCCATACCTGTGTATTCTTGGATGTTGTGTTGCTTGTTGATGTAAGCACAAACCACTCGAGGACTTTACGGATGCCACATGATCGTACTCGTGCCTTTTTCCGGTTGTAAGTTAACTTTTCTACCCTTATCATTCGTGTTTCGTTTTAAAGTAGGGTGTGGTTGGTTTAGCTTTAATGTTTCATTTTCATGTTGAACGAGTTATACTTAGTGATTGTTATCCCTTTGGTGTAAATGAGTCATTTTTAGGAATTTTGATGCCTTTGACATTGTTTGTGATACATTGAGCCTTTAGTATTGTTTTGTTAAACATATAGTGATTGTATAGATGCATTTGGTTTGAGTTGGGATCATGTATTGAGAATGGAATAGTTCTATCACGTTAGCTTCGACTTCACGAATCACCTTGACTAGTGAACGATTATGGTAGCTACTATTGACCCGGTTACCTAGAACTTATATTAGTAACTTCGAGGCGAAATAGAAAGGTCGTCATTGTTAGGTATGGGATGATGGTTTTGGCATTTATTTTGACCCGATCAGAGCCAAAGGCCAACCTAAAAGATTAATCCATTGTTACCCCTCGAAGCCTTTTGTAGGGTGGTTAGACTGGCACCCGAACTAGCCTTTCGTGTTACTAAACTGTGAAAATCGATGTCCCTAACTTTATTTCAGTCTACGTACCCTTGACTACCTTGCAATTGAGCTTGTTCGTTCTGCACGTTTTTACGATGTTGCGAGGTTTTGTTGAGACGTAAGTAATGGTATGGAATTGTGATTTACGAGTTATTCGGAACGAGGAGTGTGACAATGTGTCGGTTTCAGTTTTGATCGGAATGTTGATGTATATACGAAGAATAAAAAAAGAAAATAAAAAGAAACAAAAAGAAACGAAAAGAAAAGAAACAGAAGTAGTAAATGTGCATATTGTTTGATTTAAGTTCAAAAGGGACTTAAGTTTTCTATAATGAAAAAAAATGTGTGTGAAGTTGAAGTTAGGGTTTGGTTTCAGAAGTTGTAAATACTCGGAAAATTGAAGACAAAGTTGATACCGAGTTACGTGTTTATATTTGACTTGGTTAAAGCTCTTTTGCACCTTCTTTTTCTATTTTATCGTAAATATCTTTTCGTTAACCCCGACCCTATCCTAACGATATAACCCTTCAAGTCCTGCTCGACCGTACTAGACTTTGATCAACCTCGATTAGTGGAGATGTTTACGACGTATAAGCCTATGGTGTATCCTCGGTACATTATACGTCTATAATCTAAACCGGTCGTAAGTGATGAATGTCGAAGAAGCTATTCACACACACACATTCTTTTCTCAATGCAAGGTAGAACTTAAATCATATGCATTTGTGTCAATTACTTGTGTTTTACCATTTCAATTCTTATAGACTAAATGTATGATTTCAATGTTGACTCCATCTTTATTTTTGAATCGCTCATCTTTGCTCGAGGGCCAGCAAAAGCTAAGTAGGGGGTAGTTGATGAGAGTCAAATTGGCTATCATTTACTATGTAATTATACCCCTTTTATACCTCGTTTTATATGTTTCCGGAGACATTTGATTGTATTTTGATGTATTTTACACCTTGGCTATCATTTCGAGACCTAGGACGAAAAGTCCGGAAATCTCATTATTTTTCGGTGTTTTAATTCATTCTCGTTCACCCTAGTGTCCTGTAGGGATTACGTGTGGTATTTGTTGTGATCTTGTACAGTTATTAGGTGTTCGAGAAGTCCGAAATGCGAGTTACGAGGATTGGAACGTGTGCCCGAAGCTTAAACATTCAAACGGATCAAAACGCGGTGGTCCTACAACCATACCTTCCATTGATCTGCATTTTTATCTACCTTAGAGGCATTTTCTGCTCTAGACATCCTCATGAAAGTTGTAGAAAATTTCATTAGATTTCCAAAGGATTTTGAATCACTCGATTTGGAGGTCTACACACAAAGTTATGGCTGTTTTTCTGAAGGTGTGTCAGCTAGACGCGCGCCTGACAAATGCTAGGCGCACGCCTAGCAGTCAATTTTGGCCAGAAGTTTCAGTACATGTTTTTATCATCCTAGGCATGCGCCTACACTTTCCTAGACGCACGCCTAGCGTCCAGAACTATAAATACCCCCATTTTGGATCTAGATCCACACCATCTTCTTCCCAACTCGTTTTTTCACCATTTTTCTGCACTTTTCATTAGTTTAGCTTAGTTCTTAGGTATATTAGCTTAGTTTAGCTGCAGATTGTTGTAATCCGTTGATTTTCGAAGGTAGCTTGATGCGTTATTGATGGGATTTTGTTCGGTCGATCGATTCTCTATGGCATAATATATTTGGTATTTCGTTTTCATTTCTTGTTCTTGTTTTTAATCTTGTTTGTGTTATTGTTTATTTCTTGTATTTTGTTGTTAGAATGAGTAGGTAATCATTATATAGTTTGTGTGGAAATACTATGGTTAATAATATTACATTATTATTACACTCATAACATGTTATAATGTAACGTGTTACTTTTTATCAAGAGACATATTAATTGCATTGAATAAACAATTAATATGTCCTAATAGTCATAAAGTAACTATCCTTTGTCCTATTATGTAATAGCATAGACATAGCCGACTCTAGCATTTATTGTAGCCGGCTCTAGTTACTTTTACTTTACTAGCTAGGATCCTCTCTTGTAAGGATCCTCTCTTGTATCTATTTATACTCATTCTTTCAACATGAATAAACAAGTTGAAGTTTACTCTTGTGTTAACACATTCTCAAACTCTCTTCATGGTATCGGAGCCTTAAACTCCTGAACATTGCAAACTCTCAAAGACTCGTGAATCAAGAATGTCTTCACTATCTCAAAGCTTCCTCACCTTCAGATTGAGTCCCACCGCCTCACCAGACCGGGTCACTGAATCTTCATCTTATACTAATCATAGACTTGATGGCAACAACTATTTGCTATGGTCAAGATCTATGAAAATGTACATCTCTGGACAAGGTAAGATGAGATACCTGTCCGGCTCTAAACTCCGCCCTCGTCAAGAAGATGACCCATGATTTGAAGCATGGGATACTACTAATAATCAAGTCATGACCATTCTCACAAGATCAATGACAAAAGAGATTAGTGAGAACTTTATGATGTATGATAATCGCAAAGGAAATGCAGGATAATGCCAGTGGATCTTTACTCCAAGAAAGACAATACCTCGTAAGTAGATGAACTTGAAGCTCGATTCAAAATCTGCAGGCAAGGAGATATGTCTATAACTCAATACTTCAACCAACCTGTCTAGGGCATGGCAACACCTAGATATGCCGGAAACTCACCCTGAATGATGTCAAGGATGCCGCCTTTATAAGGACATTATTGAGAAAAGAGGGTATTCAAGTTTCTTCTTGGATCAATCCTGCTCTTGATGATGTTAGAGGAAGAATCCTTGCCACAAAACCTCTCCCCAATCTCAAATCCATGTTTGTTTGAAGTCAAACATGAGGAAAGCAGGAGGAAAGTGATGTCAGCTTGAACTCCCCGCCGACAACCCCGCCGAGAGTGCTACCTGCCGACCATCGTGAAGCCTCTTGGTTACTTGAGACTGCCAGGAAGCCTCACCGATAGAATCGGAAAGTTGTTCTGTGAGCACCGCAAACGCACAAATCACACCAAGGACACTTGTTTGGAAGCTACATGGCATGCCTAAATCCTCAAACCTACTAGGGGAAAGTCGAGGTGTGGCATGTCCATGAAGAGGAGAATGACAACAAGTTGAATGCTCGGTTCTTTGCATTCAAAGCTTTCCTCACTCAACAAAAAGAAGGTAGTACCTCTCTACCGACACGGCTACTCAGGCTAGTGCGAGTAAATTCTACTCTTCTATTAGTAATGAAACATGGATTGTTGATTCTGGGCCTCCTCCCATATGACTGTAATAAAAACCTCATAACTAACCTTATGCCATGTCAACAAATTCACAATGTTAAGATCAGCGATGGATCTATCTCTCGTGCAAAAGGTTTTGGAAATGTTAAACTCACTAATAAGATATGTCTAAAGGATGTCCTATTTGTTCCAAAATTAGACCGCAATCTCATATCTCACAAGAGACTTGCAAAAGATTTAAATTGGATTGTTGTTTTTAATAAGAATCAGTGCACTTTCCAGACCCTTCTTCACGAGAAGTGATTGGGAGGGCTAAACCACGCTTAAGATTGTATGTGGTCGACCTGTGCCAAGACAAGATCAAGACCGAATCCGCCTCAAGAAACTGCACTCAAACCTTAGATAATATCATGTTATAGCATTATAGACTAGGACATCCAAGTTTTGGTTATTTGAAGTCTGTAATTCCTGAATTATTTAAAGGATGTAATGTCAATGATCTTCAATGTGATATTTGTCAATTTGCCAAACTTACCAAATCTGTGTATGCCAAACTACCTTATTTGCCTTCCACACCTTTCACTTTAATTCATAGTGATGTATGGGGACCTTCAAGGGTAAAAAGTATAACAGGAAAAAGGTGGTTTGTCACTTTCATTGATGATCATACCAGAACACATGGTCTGTTTTTAATGAAGGATAAATCAAGTTGGACCAGCTTTTCAGAATTCTACAACATGATCTCTACTCAATTTGACACTAAGATCAAGATCTTAAAGATCGATAATGCTCTTGAATTATGAGTCTAACCTCGATAATTTCTTGATGAATAAGGGATTGTCCATATCGCCGGCTTGTGTGGAAACACCTCAACAAAATGGGGTTCTTGAGAGAAAGAACAGCACCTCTTGGAGATGGCTCGATCAATCATGTTCACTACCCATGTCCCAAAGTATATGTGGGGTGAAGCTATATTAATCGCCACATACTTAATCAATGAGACTTCCAGCAGAGTGTTAGGCTTCAAAACTCCTATCCAAACCCTCCTGACCACACACTCCTGCCCTCATCTTATTTCCCAATTACCACCAAAAATCTTTGGTTGTACTGTATTTGTTTATATCCATGCCCAACACAGAAGCAAACTTGATCCCAAAGCTCACAAGTGCATTTTCCTAGGATATGCAAAGGACAGGAAAGGTTACAAGTGTTACTCTCCTTCTGAAAAGAGATTTTACAATTCTATGGATGTAAAATTCTTTGAAAGGACTCCCTACTACAGCAAGTCCACTGAGGCAGTCACTGATGGGAACCTGATTGAACTTGACCTAAATCCTTTCCTCAAAGAAACTCTTGAACCTCAAAGACTTAATCGACTCTCAAAGATCCCATCGATCCTCGGCAACCTCCTCGAACCGAGTCTCATCGACCCAGAGCCCTGCCGAACCAGAGACTCGACACTCAAAGAACCTCATGAGTCACAAAGCAGACTAAACCTCAAGACTCAATCCGACTCTCAGCGCCTGTGCCGACATTGATGACACCTATTGCTATCGTGGAAGGAAAGAGATCTTGCACTCACCGATCACTCTATTCATAATTATCTATCCTATAATCGCTTATCACTGCTTTTGCCATGTTTACATAGGACTTGTATTCTCACTCTATTCCTAAGAATATACAGGAAGCTCTCCAACATGATAAGTGGAAGGCAGCTGTCAAAACTGAAATGACTGCTCTCCTTGACAACCATACTTGGGATCTCACCACTCTCCCACATGGAAAGAAGACAGTCAGCTGCAAATGGCTGTTCACTATCAAGTACAATGCTGATGGTACTATTGACAAATACAAAGCTAGACTGGTTGCAAGGGGATTCACTCAAACATATGGCCTTGACTACAAGGAAACCTTTGCACCTGTGGCAAAACTAAACACTGTCAGGGTACTGATCTCAATTGCTGTCCAACTTGACTGGCCTCTACACCAATTGGATATCAAGAATGCTTTCCTAAATGGTGACCTTACTGAGGAAGTCTATATGAATGTGCCTCCTGGTTTTTCCAACACTCACACTCAAGGGAAAGTTTGCAAATTGAGGAAATCTCTATATGGCCTAAAGCAGTCCCCTAGAGCCTGGTTTGGCAAACTCACTACTATGGTTAAAGTCATTGGATACCATCAATGCAACTCGATCACACAATGTTTATCAAAACAACAAACCGTAAAAGGTCCATTCTTATTGTCTATGTGGATGATATCATCCTTACTGGTGATGACCTCTTTGAGATCCAACACTTGAAGACCTCACCGGGCAAAAGTATTTCAAGTTAAAGATTTGGGCTACCTCAAGCACTTTCTTGGTATGGAAATAGCTAGAACAGCCAGGGTATATCTGCTTCCACAGAGGAAATATGTCTTGACTCGCCAAGAAACCGGCATCTTTGGGATGCAAACCTGCTGTATCCCCAGTAGACCCCAGTAATACCCTGCTGCATGGTGACATTGCTGTCAGAAAGGATCAATATCAAAGACTTGTAGGGAAACTCATTTATCTGTCCCATACAAGACCTGATATTGCATAAAGCGTCGACCTGTTAGCTTGGTTCATGCATTGCCCTACTGAGCAACATTGGGATGCTGTGAACAGGATACTGAGGTACCTGAAGTCCACTCCTGGCCAGGGCTTACATTTCACCAAGTCTCCTGATAGATCAATCAAGGTCTACACTGATGCTGATTGGGCTGGATGTCACATTGATGTAAGATCTACCACAAAGCTATTGATCATATGTATGGGGAAACCTAGTTACTTGGAGAAGCAAGAAACAGCCATCAGTGTCAAGAAGCGATCTTGTTGAAGTCGAACTCAGGCACTTGTACTTGGCATTTGTGAAGCTCGTGGCTAAAAAGGGTACTCACCGAACTTCAAAGAACCTCTTCAAAAACCTATCACACTCTGCTGTGACAATAACTCACCTTTATGCATGGCGAGGATCCACCATCATGATAAAACCAAACATGTGGACATTGATGACACTTCCTAAAGGAGAAGATTGATGCCAAGATTATTCAACTCCAAGATGTTCCTCAAAGGTCGAGTAATGCTGATATTCTCACCAAGGCCATACCACCACTTATGTTCAGCGAGATTGAGTAGCAAACTTGGTTGTATAAACATATACAACCCAGTTTGAGGGGGTGTGTGAAATACTATGGTTAATAATATTACATTATTATTACACTCATAACATGTTACAATGTAACGTGTTACTTTTTATCAAGAGACATATTAATTGCATTGAATAAACAATTAATATGTCCTAATAGTCATAAAGTAACTATCCTTTGTCCTATTATGTAATAGCATAGACATAGCCGACTCTAGCATTTATTGTAGCCGGCTCTAGTTACTTTTACTTTACTAGCTAGGATCCTCTCTTGTAAGGATCCTCTCTTGTATCTATTTATACTCATTCTTTCAACATGAATAAACAAGTTGAAGTTTACTCTTGTGTTAACACATTCTCAAACTCTCTTCAGTTTGGTTATGTGATAGTCTTCGAAATCGAACCTTAGCATGTTCATGTAATGTTCTTGATGTTTATCTGTTGATTCTCGATGTTACTATAGTTCTAGAACTTATTCTTATCACGTTTGTTGAATTGATCACTTAATAATCGTATCACGTATCGCCTTTACATATGTATTTTAAGTAGAGGATACGGGAGCCGGGTTCTAGGATCATCGTAAAACCGATCGAGTTTTTCGGACTCGGTTTCGTTGTGAGGTTTTGTATCGACTTGTCGAGCGTTTCATGAATCGTAGACCGTGTGAGGTCAGTTAAATCCGTTGAGCGGACTGTTGAACCTGACATAGGAGGGTAGATTATTGAAATAATGTCTATTCTCAGAGCCAGGAAACGACACCCTTTGTGACATCGAGAACGTTTAGGTGAATCAAGAATACCTCGGGACTTGGCTACGGTTTGTTAGTATTAGATTGGATCATAGCTCGGCTATCTCTTTTATATAGTTTTAAATCTTTCATTTTGTGTATATTTAGTTTGTAGAACCGGTGATCTGACAAGTCCCCACGTTCAATAGTTGTGTTGGCCTCAATTAGGGACGAGACCGACTTTGGTACTCGACCAGATTCCCTATAGGATACGACCTTGACTCACCAATTCTAGGCTACAGTTGACCCGGTACACTGCCGGTGAGATTGGAGCTTGATCGGCCTTTTCTACGATTTAAAGATGCATAATATTATCACGGGGGCTTAGCGGTGGTATGAAGATGGATATCTGGCTGTTTTGGATGATTTTGCAATGGTGCTGGCCGGTGATAGCACGGTGGTGATGTGGTGGAGTGAATGAACACAAGGGAGAAATAACTTGACAAGAGTTTTGTCCTCTTTATCTATTTTTTTGCCTCTATCTTTGAAATTACATAAGTCCTCCTTTTATAGGAAAGAGCCAGAGTTAAGGGTATGGGGTAGGGGTGGATAAGCCTTATATACAATGATGTTATGCGATTAATATAACAGGCGGCGGTGCCGTGAGGTCGCTCGAGCTGTGGTACGTGAGCTCGCCTCCTCGCTCGTCCTATATCTTACTGATCTCCAACTTAGGGTGCTGGGCGGCCCCCTAAGCGATCAAGATCCTACAGGTTCGAACACTTGTCCCGAGGTTTACGCCCCGTGACCCTAACCCGATTTCTGCTTCTGATGCTATGGCCGCAGCTCGCCTCCAATAGGGTGACTGGATTGGCGGTTTCCGTTGATACCTAGGTGGTGGCATATTTAGACATATCACCTTCTGAATCGTGGAAAGGTCACAAACCCAACTACCTAAAAATGTGGGGGTGTTCAGCAAAGGTAGAACTACCTAAACCTAAACAAGTAAAAATTGGGACTAAAACAATTGATTGCATCTTTATTGGCTACACAAATAGTAGTAGTGCCTATCGGTGTCTGGTTCATAAATCATACATTCTTGACGTTCATGAAAATACAATTATTGTGTCAAGGAAAGCTGTATTTATTGAGGAGATCTTTCCTTGCAAAGACAAGGAGAAAGAAGGTTAAATTTCTAAGAGAATTTCTGATTAAATAACACATGAATCAAATGATCATCAGGAAACGGAGGAACTTCGTAGGAGTAAAAGGGCAATGACTTCAACTTCTTTTGGTCTTGATTCCTTACCCATATGGTAGAGGATGATCCAAGGACATATGCTGAGGCTATGTCCACTCCAGAAGCACCGTTCTGGAAAGAGGCTATTAACAATGAAATAGAATCCATTATGCAAAATCACACTTTGGAGTTGGTTGATCTTCCACCCGGAGATAAACCACTTGCATGTAAGTGGATTTTCAAGAAGAAAATGAAAGCTGATGGATATATTCATAAATAAAAGGCTAGGTTAGTATCCAAGGGATACAGACAAAAGGAAGACCAAGATTTCTTTGGCACATACTCACCGATTACGAGGATCACGCCTATACATTATCATGATTGCCATTCTTTGTCTTTGTTTAACCCGAAATACATCAAATGGATGTTAAAACAACTTTCTTAAATGGTGAGTTGGAGGAAGAAATTTATATGGAACAACCTGAAAGGGTTGTAGTTCCAGGTCAAGAAAATAAAGTTTGCAAACTTGTGAAATCACTGTATGGGCTTAAGGAAGCACCAAAAAAGTGGCACTTTAAATTTGACCAAACAATGATGGAAAATGGCTTTAGAACCAATGAATGTGATAAGTGTGTCTACATAAAGACAACACCTAAAGCCTACGTGATAGTATGTTTGTATGTGGACAACATGCTAATCATGGGTGGTGATCATGAGATAATCGTGAACTCTAATAGAATGTTGACTAAAAGCTTCGGGATGAAGGATATGAGAGTTGCTGATGTCATACTTGGGATTAAAATCTAAAAAACACATGATGGACTAATGTTTTCACATGCACATTATGTAGAGTCTGTTCTTAAAAGGTTTAATGTCTTTGACAAGAGTCATGTAAAAACTCCAATTGACTTAAGAAAACACTTCATCAAGAATAAAGGTGAACCTATGAGGCAATTGGAATAATCACAAGTGATTGGAAGTCTGATGCACATTACGAATTGTATTTGACCAAACTTGGCTTGTGTAGTGAATAAATTAAGTAGGTTCACAAGTAATCCAAGTGAGGATCATTGGATAGCCCTTGAAGCGATGTTAAGGTATTTGAAGTTTATAATGAACCTCGGTATATAGTATACAAGATATCCATCAGTATTGGAAGAATATTGTGATCCAAACTAAATATCTGACTGTAAGGATTCAAAATCCACTAGTGGATATGTATCCACTATTGTGGTGGTGCCGTGTCCTGAAAATCTTCAAAGAAAACATGCATATCTTGATCCACTATGGAATCTGAGTTTATTGCATTGGATAAAGCTGGAGAAGTGGCAAAGTGGCTTAGGAATTTCTTAGAGGATATTCCTTGTTGGACAAAGTCAATTCCTCCGATTGGCATACATTGTGATAGTATGTCAGCTATAGGACGTGCACAAAGTAATATGTATAATGGTAAGTCTCGGCATATATTTCATAGGCAAAATACCATTAAACAATTGATCTTTAATGGCGTGATTTCCATTGATTCTATAAAATCAAAGAAGAATCTTATGGATCCGTTGACAAAAGGTTTACCTAGACATCAGATATCAATCCTGACAAATGGAATGGGACTGAAGCCTATTATGCATGTTCCCTAATAATGGTAACCCAACCATAGTGACTAGAGATCCCAAGATCATGGTTCAAAAGGGACAACTAAGTTATGAGGCACAATTATCACTTACCCATATTGTCAGAACAAAAGTGTTGTCTGCTGAAAGGTTCATGTTAAAAAAAGCTTTTAATGATTCATATATCTTGGTTAAGCCAAGTGGGGTACTGTAGAGCACTATTTATAGGAGGTCACCTATGTAAGTGGAAGTGAGAATTTGTGGGCTGAATTCTCTAACACACTTTCTGAGGTGTTCCAGGGCTAAAATGGACACAACAATGAGAACTTTGAGAAGGCCAGGGGGTCTATTGTGTTGATATCATTGTCTAGGCATGCATCATAGCTTGATCAGTTCAAGACCTAGTTCACTGCTTAGCCGAGTATGTCTGATGGTATTCTACTAGTGAAGGTTCAAGGCATCAAACCACATCGCCCGATGCAATAGAGCTTCGTTTGTTATCTCTGCAGAGTCTGCATAGCCTATGCATTGATTTTATTCACGTGGGGGATTGTTGGAGTTTTAAGCTAAATTTGAGTTTTGGAATAAGTGCCAAAAAATCCACTTTAGGCTCGATTTTGAATGAGTAACGGAATGAATTTCCGGGAGCTAAAAACAGTTTTGGAAACTACTAACATCGTATTTGATCTTATGCTTTTGAATCACTCGATTCCGATATCAGGTGAATGATAAATTATTGCCTAAAGGTAAAGTGATTTATATGAGTGTTGTAAAGGAGATGCGTTCTATTTGTCCCACATAGGTAATGAGACTCCAGTGGAATCACTACTTAAGAGTAGGGTGGTACTTAGAGGTAAGCCCCATGGGGCAAGAGAATTTTCTGAAAGAGGGAAGACGTATATTCTAGTTGGTTCAGAACCCTACACGCGCGCGCGCCGTCTCTGTCCGGCCGGCTCGGTTCGGGCTTAGGCTTAGGCTTAGGCTTGGGCCGGCTCGGTTCGGGCTTAGGCTTAGGCTTAGGCTTGGGCCGGCTCTTGTATAATATTTTTTGGCCAGCCCAACGGGAATTTTATGAATTAAGGCAAACATATTCATGCACTAGTGAATTGAACCGAATCTGTTCGACTGCTTTCCTCCTTCAAGTGCCTTAATCCCGAAAGGTATTTATTGTTGTATCTTGGGACACTAAATGCCATGATCCTTGTGCATGTAATCGGGGCAATAAATTCCTAAGGACAA
This sequence comes from Gentiana macrophylla, assembly GCA_026214975.1. NCBI lineage: Eukaryota > Viridiplantae > Streptophyta > Magnoliopsida > Gentianales > Gentianaceae > Gentiana > Gentiana macrophylla. Next base: position 99,141,700 of record CM047805.1, on the reverse strand, counting down.
CATTCTACGTGCCTGATAACGCCCTAAATGGTACCATTAGTTATACCCTTATTCACCCTGAATTCTGTTCAAGAGAGGATATATAGGCTCGTTATTATGTGGCATATGTGTTAAATGCTATGTGTGTGTTTCCAGGATCGTAATTCTGCATCTATGCTATTTTCCTGAGGTTTTGGTACTGTTTTGTCTCGTTTTGTATGTTTTATAGGATGTACCAAATCCAGAGCATTTGAGAACGTATCTGGACCAGAAGAAGTATATTGGACCAAGTGATTAAAGCCCAAGAAGAAGTCTGCTGAAGAAAAAGATGAAAAGTTGGCCCGGTTTACCGAGGGCTAGGGCCGGTAAACCGAGGACTTGTAGGACACGAAATCGATTCTGCCGCATTATCTAGGTCGTTTAGCGTTTTAGAGAGTCATAAGTCGGTCATTGTATCTATATAAGGCCGCATTAGTCGATTATTGTATAAGCACTCAAATATATTGAATCTTTTATACACAATTTGATGAAATAAAGTTATTCCAAGCTTTTGAGGAGTTATTTCTAGTTTTCTCCCTTTCTCTACCATCTCTAGCTTGAGTAGATCGAGCTAGATCTCCATTGTTGAAGGTATGAAGCTTTGAATGTTCCTTTTTGTCTTCAATATGGTAGATCTATTCATATTTATGTGTTTTAGTTAACCTGCATGTTTAAAGACCCCGTGATTTACTTATTTTAATCGTATGTGAGCAATGTAGATCAAGGTATAGGAAAAGCTGACCCCGGTAACCCGGCGGTCTATACCGGTTTACCGAGGCATTATTTAGAAAACCTAAAACTGGGATTCACTATAGCTACGTTGATCGACAGGTTTAATTAACAATAGGTTATATTTGGCCAATCTGCTTATTGTATTCGTAAATTAACATGAAAAACTTGCAAGGCGAAGTGTTAGTTTGGACATAGTCCGATGGACCCTAGGAACGTGCTGATCAATGTCGACAACTGTCTAGGCGGGTTAGCGGTATGAGTTAGCACTCGATATCAGCAATTCTAGTTCTTTAAGCATATGGGTTATTACGGACCAATTAAGGAGGGTAGCTTGCGTATAGATTGTCTACTACCATTGTCGGAGTAGATAGGGTTAGGAGTTGCACCCATAGCTGATGATAATTAAATCAAACGCTCGCTCGATTAATTTAAGGAAATTATGTGGGGAAGTAAACGTAACGATTAACTAATTCAAGTTAGTAAATCGGTGAGAAGAGGGGGAGAAATACCACGTTTTATTTATGTTCATTGTCGGTCAACGATCGCCCCTATGTTGCTTCGTAATTAGGTTAGAATCGTTTATAATTAAAGTTGCATTCTCTCTGTAGGATCGACCTTGACTCGCATTTACTATATTACGATGTACCTAGTATTCTTGCTAGTAATATCGACGTTAGTGAATTACACGCGATCAGTGCCTCAATCAACCAATAAATTTTCGTATTTACTGTTGCTTTTGTCATTTATTTCTATGCAACTTGTATGTGTATAAATAGGAAATACTTGTTTTGAAAAATGTTTCTTCATCTCTGTTGTTGGATATTGCATGCTTTATTTGGAATTTTTTATAAACGATAGACTACATATTACTATACACGGGATCAACAAACTATTTTTCTTACATAAAATAATTGGTTTAACACCAAATGAACAAGACGAAAGATCTGGACAAAAGAAGAAAAATGTATCTTCTTATTTTGTTTCTCACTATCATTTTTACAAGGAATATATATATATATATATATATATATATATATATATATATATATATATATATATATATAGTATGAAACTTAAAGCATAATGCACGAGAAGATATGTAGGAAAAAATAGATTGATGCAATCAATACATATTTATAAGGTGGTAAGAAAACAAGTACGAATCAAATCTAAAATTGATGATAAGTTTGTGTGAGATTTAGATGCTAAGAAAGTATTTTTATATATTTAAAAAAAGTCTGTTTATGGTATGTACATGAATAAGACATGCATTTGGGAAAACTTTTACATCAAAAAGATTGCTATAAGCATTTCAATAAAAAAAATGCTATAAACATTTGATCGATTGAGTTCAGATAGCATAAACAATATCAATGAACACGCACTAACTAATATATTAATGGCAGTTCATTCACAAAACCGGATTTGCATCTAACACAACGGGTGGTGATATATCCACTACACAAAATACTACAACATGTTGTACTACACACTTCCTACCCATTAATTATGATAAACACATATGAAGCAATTTCCCTTCAATTTAATCAATGGCTAGAAAGTGTAGTGCAGCATTTTATGGCTGTAGTGCACATATCATTTTCCCTCCCAGAGCATTATGACAAACTTGCAGCCAAATGTTTCTTCAACCGGCCAAACTCCATTGTACTATGTGAAGATTGCTTGTCATTGGGATACCTCCAACATTGCTAAGAAAAGTAGAAAATGGAGCAAACATCTATAATTTTTAACAACAAAAGTGTAACAAAGAAATCTTCAACTCCCTAAAAACAGAACAAACTCTATTAAATAAAAAACAATTGAGCCAAAATCTTGACAGAGTGGATAATCCCTTGCTTGACTGCATTACTCCCAGAATTGCCAAAACATGATCATAATATAATATTTCAAAATCCATTGCCTCATGCTCCAGTATACACTTCCAAGAAATATTAGTAGGGAGAACGAACCAGATATGTGATCTATATGACATACAAATTCAAAAAATGTAAATATATATTATGAGCAAACAAAAAAAATATACTTTAATATACAATTGAAAAGGTGTCTTTACTTCAAGTTTAAGGAATCCCAAAAGGGTGGGGTTATATATCCATATTTACACTGAAGCTATATACATACGTTACAACTTTAAATCAATTTATGAGAATCTAATAAGCATATAACATGGTTGTGAACGTCATTTTTTTACAAAAATGTTATGATTGTATATGCTATGGATAGTAGTTATCACCAAAACCGCATCTTTCACGATAACTATGAAGGAAAGCAGAGGAAAAAAATGTTGCACTCACAGAATATCTATAACACCTTATGCATGAAGAAGTTAAATTCATCTCTCAGCCATGATTAAATAAATCACATTTTTCACTATCGCAAAGTATATTCATATAAAACCTAGAAAAAAAGAAAAAGAAAAACAGAATATGCACCATTAAAAATCTTCACATTAAGTTGATCAACGCAATGGAAAAGCAGATTTGTAAATTCGTAAAACAACGCATCTTACAAATAGAAATCCTCTGACAACCATTTGTCACGTGTCCAACCTTAAGAAAGCAAAAGCTGAAAGCATGAAGCACATTATTTACCTGACCATTGAGTCTAAAGTGGGTAATAAATCTATTTTTCAACTGAATTGTATTTATGTATAGCGGCAGGCATTTTTGAACTTTTAAAGTCACAGATTTTGACCTGGTGTGTGAGAGGAACACCCTGGAAAATAAACGGAATTGCGTCAAGGACAAAAGTAGCACCCTCTGCTCTGATCATTCACGATCAATTATTGAAAGAGAACATAGAAACGCATTCTGAGGTTTCAAGTGTTTGTGGCATACTCCCAGAACAATATGCATATATGGTAAGCCTATGAAAATCTAAAATGAATCTCAAATGTTAAAAAACATTGGAAGAAAATAATGTACACATGTAACAATCCAAAATATAAGCTGTCATTTATACAACAAAAGCAGATTATCATCGGAATCGAATTCGAAACTTTTCAATACAAGTCTATATTCACTTATCACATAGGATAGAATTGGTGAATAACACTAATTTTGTCATTGAGAAATCATGAACCAATACATGGTGTTTATATAGGGAGCCACAAGGGCTATAAACGGAAATACAAAGAATAAATATACACTATTGTCTAATATGCCCCTCAAGCGCATTTGGCGCTGCGAAGGCGCCAAGCTTGGAAATGAAGGTTGAAAAAGACAATCGCGGCAAGGGCTTGGTGAGAACATCAGCCAACTGATCAGCAGCAGCCACACGAGCAACACGAACAAGGCCTCGCTCAACATGCTCGTGAATGAAGTGATAATCGATAGCCACATGCTTCATGCGTGAGTGAAACACGGGATTGGCGCTTAGGCGAAGAGCACCTAAATTATCACAAAAATCACCGAGTAGAACAAACCGAAAAACCGAGATCTCGCAAGCATATAGGTCGCGACCAAGCAATTTCCGCGCAAGATGTCGAGAACACACACCAGTATTCGACCGGTGGAAGAGCGGGAGACCGAGGTTTGCTTCTTGGAGCTACAAGAAATCGCATTCCTACCCAAGAAGGCTATATAACCGTAAGTAGAAGTATAGCGGTGCATGTACTCGTGGTTGCGGACGATAAGAACCACCTTCCTTATTGCCCGCCCAATCGGAATCAGAAAAGGCATGCAGAGCCAAAGGCGAATCCCGATATAACTGTAGACCCATAGTGGAGGTGCCAGATAGGTAACGCAACACACGCTTGACTAACATCCAATGGTATTCAGTCGGCGCATGTATGAACTAAGCTAGCTTATTGACAAACTGAATATCAATACGGTAAAGCATAAATACTGTAGAGCCCCCAAAATCGGCGTCTCGAGAGTGGGATTAAAAACGGTGGAGAGACAATGGGATCACCTGAAAAAGCATCAAGCAGGCATAGGCGTGGAAACAGCCTTGGAGTCCTTCATATGATCCTGAGACAGCAACTCACGAGTGTACCTGGTTTGCGTGAGTAGCATGCCCATAGCAGAATGAGTGACCTCAACACCCAAAAAACACGATAAGAGACCCAGATCCTTAATAGAGAACCTAGAGCCAAGCTGATCAATGATATCTCAAGCCGCCAAAGCAGAGCTACTACAGAATAATGATGTCATCGACATATACTAAGAGCATAGTAATCTTGGTAGACGCTTGACAAACAAACAAATGACGGACCAGCCACGTAATTAACAAAACCCATAGTAAGAACAAAAGTTTTGAGCTCATGGTACCAGGCACGAGGTGCCTGCTTAAACCATAAATCGCCTTGCGAAGTTTACGACAAACGTGGGTTTTGTAGCATCCTCAAACCCAGGCGGTTGACTCATATAGACTTCTTCAGAGAGTGTCCCCTGCAGGAAGGCGTTATTGACATCAAGTTGGCGAAGAGACCAACCCAAGGAAACCGCAATACTATGGACAAGACGAATCGTGGCAGGCTTAACAACGGGACTAAAGGTCTCAAAATAATCCAAACCAGGGCGTTGTGTAAACCCTTTGGCAACTAACCGAGCCATGTACTTATCAATCGAGCCATCCGGTTTCCGCTTAATTATGAAAACCCACTTGCAGCCAACAATATTCATATCTGAAGAAGGTGGAACCAGGGACCAGGTATCATTGCGAAGAAGTGCACTATATTCGTCAGACATCGCAACACACCACTGCGGGCACTGCAAGGCCTGCTTAAGGGTAGAGGGTTCTGTTTCAAGGTAGCGATTTTGTAACTGAGCTTGGAGGTTGAAAAGCTTACGAGGTTTGTAAATTTGGTTGCGAGAACGAGTAGTCATAGGATGAGATGGTGGTGGGGGAGGAGGTGGATGGGAGGAAGAGGTAGAAGCAGGAGAGGGGTTGGGATCACTGCTGAAGTCAGAGGGAGAGGAAGTAGAGGTCGGTGATGAGAGAGAGCTCTCGGGTTGGGCAATGGGGTCCTCGGGTTGAGCATCCGGGCTCTCGGGTGGAGGAGGGACCGTGGAGGAGGAGTGATGGACAGGGACGGCAGTAGGTTCATAACACACAGAAGGTAATAAAGTAGTTAGGGGAGGTAGAGAAGGGTCAAGGGGAATGGTAGCAAACGGAAATATATCCTCCACAAAGCGAACATCGCGTGATGTATACATACGGGACGCAGATAAATCATAGCAAAGGTAGGCACTTTGTGTGAGGGAGTAGCCAAGAAAGATGCAGGGCTTAGAGGGTGACTCGAGTTTGTGATCGGTATAGGGTTTAAGCCACGGATAACAGAGACAACCAAAGACTCGAAGCTTGGAGTAGTTAGGAGGATCCGAGAAGAGTTTAAGATGAGGGGAGAGCATGTCGAGGTTTTTGGTAGGCATTCGATTAATGAGATATACAGCAGCACTGACAGCATAAGACCAGTAGGTGATGGGCATGGAGGCGTGAGAAAGAAGGGTTAAGGCAGTTTCAACAATATGCAGGTGACGACGTTCAGAAATTCCGTTGTGTTGAGGTGTATATGTTGGTGAGGTGAAGTGGGAGATGCCATTGGCAGTGAGAAAGGGGCGCAGTTTTATATACTCGGTGCCATTATCAGAGTAAAGAGTTTTGATAGATGTATCTAACAACTTTCTCTAATGTATTTTTGAATTTAACAAAGGTAGAAAACATCGGATTTACAAGCTAATGGATATATCCACATGTATCGAGTAAAGTGGTCAACAAACAAAACATAATACTTGAAATCATCAACGGAATAAACAGGAGATGTCCAGACATCCGAATAAATAACTTCCAAAGGTTTAACAGTACATAAAGTAGAGTCTGAAAAAGGGAGCCGATGGCTCTTATTACATAGACAGGAATCGCAATAAACAGAAGATAATTCTAAAAAATTATTTTTGGCAAGAGTTTGAATAATAGGAAAAGCTGGATGGCCGCAACGACGATGCCAAGTAGCAGAAGAGGCTTTGGACGCAGAGAAGGCCAAAAGAGCTTTGGAAGACCATAGATAGGCGCCATCACTGACTTGGCCTTGGTGGAGGCATTTGCCCGTCTTCAAATCCTTCACCAAAAACGAATCAGATAAGAACTCAATAGAGACAGAATTATCACTGCAAAACTTTTGAACCGAAAGTAGGTTGCGAGAAAGGGAAGGGACACAAAAAACATGATTTAATTTAAAGGAGGAGAGAGAAGTAGAGCCAATGTGAGTGATAGCCAAGGAGCTACCATCACCAATGACTATACGATCCGTACCTTGATAAGGGGAGTGAAGAGAGAGCAGACTGAGCTCCTGTGTCATGTGGTGAGAGGCACCACTATCAAGCATCCATGGGGCGGTAGAGGCAGAGGTGGAAGTTTGTGCAACGTGAGCATAAGGATTGGACGGTGGAGAAGGCCGAGAGACAGCTGGGTTTTGAGTAGGGCGGGGAAGAGTGGAATAATGAGTATAGGTGGGGCAACTCGTTGCAACATGACCTTGAATACTACATAGCTGGCAGAAGCCTTGGTAGCCTTTTGAAGTACGGGAGTTTGTCTGTCGGGGCTGATTGGAGGATGGGTGAGCCGACTGAGTGGACTTGGGAGTGGGGTTAGGGGGATGAGGCATCAGCGGGGTAGAGGGCCGTGGAGCTTGGGAATAGGGGAAATAAGGTGCAGGGGCCGAAACTGGCATGGGGCGTGGTTGATGATAGGCAGGGAATGCAGTATACGCAGGGGGTGGAGCAGACTGACTTTCTGCAAGAGACACCTCATGCATTAACAATTTCTCATGCAATAGCGGCAGCGATATAGTATCATCACGTGCCTGAATGGCACTGAAAAGGTTCACATAATCACTACCAAGATTTTTTAATATGATTTCAACCAGTTCGTCATCCGGCACTTTGGAGTCTAATGCAGCCAAATCATCCGCAATATTTTTAATTGCAGTAAAATACTGAGAAATCGACATCGTACCTTTAGAGATAGAATTTAGGCGCAACCGTAGAGAATGAGTACGCCCCTTACTTTGCTTCCCATATGTTTCGAATTATCTGTATGCTGAATGGATGCAATATAGTCCTTGTCGACCGAACCAAGAAGAAGATGATGAATTAGGGTATCCTGTTGCACCCATGACAAGTGTGCCGGGTTAGGGGCGCAAAGACCGGCGGTATCGATGAGGACGGCAAATGGCTGAGGGGTAGCACTGTGGCGTACCGATAAGACCATGACTGTGGAGCGGGGTGGTCATCTGCAACTTCAAGCGAAGAAATTTTGTCATTGAGTTTAATCGGCGCATTGACCGCGGAGATTCAAGGAGATGACGGATGGTGCAACACAGAGGAGCAAATGGATATGGTGGAGGAGGAAGAATCGGTGTGTAGGGGGTGTCCATCGCATCACTGGGCGGCGTAACCACTAGCAAGCGGCGGCGATAGAGTACCGACTCTTTTTTTTTATTTTTTATTTTTTTATTTTTATTTTAGGGATCGGTATTCTCTGATACTATGATAGAATTGGTGAATAACTCTAATTTTGTCAATGAGAAATCATGAACCAATACATGGTGTTTATATAGGGAGCCACAAGGGCTATAAACGGAAATACAAAGAATAAATATAAACTGTTGTCTAATAACATAGAATCTGCAATCGAATTAGCAATTTTTCAATGCAGAATTATATTCACTTGTTCACTTATCATTGGAATCGAATTCACAACTTTTCAATGCAGAATATTGTTGGGATCGAATTCGGAACTTTTCATCACCAAAAAATTTCGATTACCACACAAAGGAATGAATCACACAATTAAATAATGACAGAGAAAACAATCACCTTAAGAAAGACGGAGAAAATACTTGGAATGATCAGTGCTTGTCGCATTTATCTTCTTATCTCCTCTTTTGGTTTCTATTCCATGGATCTCTCTCGGCAAACTCCGATGCCATTAAAGTTTAAAAAATCAAATCCCTAAACCTGTAAGACTATTTATTTGCACTAAAACTATTTTTTTTAATATTAAAAGGAAGAAAGCATGAAATGTGAATCCAAGTAACTAATAATACTAATAGGTAAAGAACCCCAAATGGATCTGTAACTTACATAACACTAATAGGTACTAGTGAACGTGAGCCGTGCAAGACACGGCGTACCCAACATAAATCGTTACCAATGATAATACCAAAAAATAGATGCTCAACATGAAATAAATCGCGTAAGTTTAAACCGTAACAAATTCAAGACACAAGACAAAGAAATCAACAAAAACATATCACATTCTTTGCAAGAGGTAGCTCTTCTTAGAGACGTGAAGATTTTGAATCACTTCTCTTCCACCCCTATCAGGAAATTCCACCTACAAAATGAACCACAATACGTTATATCGGAAAATAATGTCATAAAGACGATCCCTTTAGCTTCGACTTTATGTAATGAAACATTATAGAAATACAATAAGCGGACCATAACTGCACAGTCAAAGCTCCCTGGACGCCTTAGCTTCTAGATCATTAGTTTGAAAATGTGTTTCACTCATTTTCTATAAGGCATTTCTCTTTCTTATCATTAATGAATACGATTGTGATCTCGTGTTCATTCATTTGGGTAAAAAAAAAAAAAAACGTGTCAAACGGTCTGAAGAATATAAAAAATGATTTGGTACTCTACACAGCACAATGTGAAATCCGTCGGTCTTTCCTTCTTCTTTTTCTTTTCGTCACAAACTACTAATGGCACAAGGTTGTTTTCTAAAAAAAATTGGCCAAACAAATATCCGCGCTATAAAAATAGTCATGGCGCCACGATTACTCTCCTTTTATCATACCTGGCGGCCGGGCTAAGTCCCCTACTTATGATTCAATTCATAAGGCTAATTTTATGATGTCGTGACGCTTTGGTTAGGCCGACTACTACTACTACTCTAGGCTAGCTACTTCTAGCTTTTTTAGTGGCCCTTCCATATAACCACTTCTGGTTTAGGTGGACATCCTGGAAAATAGACATCCACAGGAATTAGCTTATCGACTCCACGAACAGTACTACAAGAATCGGTACTGAACATCCCTCCGGTAATTGTACATGCTCCCATAGCTAACTGGGCCTATGGTGCACGATTCCATGGATAGTTTCATTCGACTTCGTGGTGGAGGACATAGCTTACAATAAGAAAGCGGCCGTTCATGTCAGGACGTTAAGGAACTTAAGGTAGCTCGACTGAAATTATAACTAAACTTGCCCTATCTTCCATTGTACACTACACAATAGAACTTCAAATCCGTCGGTCTTTCCTTCTTCTTTTTTTTTTTTTTCTTTTTGCAGCACAAACTACTAATGGCACGCGGTTGATTTCTAAAAAAAAACATGCCACAAAGCTTTGACAAAAAAAACGAGAGTAATCGTGGCGCCGTGACTATTTTCGTAGCGCGGATATTTGTTTGGCCAATTTTTTTTGTTGTATTTTATAACTAAACTTGCCCCATCTTCCATCGTACACTACACAGCAGAACTTCAAATCCGTCGGTCATTCCTTTTTTTCCCTTTTCTGCAGAAACTAAACTTGCCCCATATTTCATCGTACACTACACATCAGAACTTCAAATCCGTCGACCTTTACTTCTTTTTTTTTTTCTCCTTTTCAGCACAAACTACTAATGGCACACGGTTGATATCTAAAAAAACAAGCCACCAAGGTTTGATAAAAAACGAGAGTAATCGTGGCGCCGTGACTATTTTCGTCGCGCGGATATTTGTTTGGCCAATTTTTTTTGTTCTTGTATTTTATAACTAAACTTGCCCCATCTTCCATCGTACACTACACAGCAGAACTTCAAATCCGTCGGTCTTTCCTTTCCCTTTTTTTTTTTTTTTTTTTTTTGCATAAACTACTAACGGCACACGTTTGATAAAAGAACAAAAAACAAAGGTTTGAAATTTTTTTTTTTTAAAAAAAACCGCCACGTGTCAAGCCAAGAAGGTGTCCACGTGACAACATGTGTGTACACCTTCTTGGCTTCTTATAGTTATAAGCCACATTTTCCATCGATCTGTTACTTCTGTGACAGTAACTTCAAATCCGTCGGTCTTTCCTCATTTTTGTTTTTTTTTTTTTTTTTTTTTTTTTTTTTTTTTTTTTTTTTTTTTTTTTCTGCATGAACTCCTAACGGCACACGTTTGATAAAAGAACAAAAAAAAAAAAACAAGGGTTTGAAAAAATAAAATAAAAAAGGTGTCCACGTGGCAGCATGTGTGTACACCTTCTTGGCTTCTTATAGATATAAGAGATAATGAATGAAGACAATAATGTAGAGTTTTTGAGATTCTTAACTTACACATTGAATAAGATTAAATAAACTCTTGATGGACATCCACATTTATTACATATCACCTTACTCTATTAAAGGCCAAGGGAAACCCCCAAGGGCAGCCACGTGGCATAATTGTTTCCACATAGTCATGTTTGTTCTTCTTTTTTTGTTCCAGCTGTATTCTGATTACCCAAAAGGCAATAAAATACAAAATGAAAAAAAAGGGCCAGACGATGGAGAAGGCCGACGATAAACCGGGGAAGTCGACGGCGTCGGAGGTTCTCTTCTTCAACTTCTAGATATTAGATGTGTTTGGTGTTGTAACTGTTTATGTTTTTTTATTTTAATTGTTTTTTTTATTGCGTATGCATAATCGTTAATAAATTCAATGCTACTGAGTCATCAAACATGTATCTTTTTTTTTTTTTTTTTTTTTTTTTTTTTTTTATTGTGTTCCAGCTGTATTGTAATTACCTAAAAGACAATAAAATACAAAATGAAAAAAAGGGCCAGACGATGGAGGAGGCCGACGAAAAACCGGGGAATTCGACGGCGTGCCATTACCCGGAGATTCTCTTCTTCAACTTCTAGATATTAGATGTGTTTGGTGTTGTAACTCTTTCTGTTTCTTTTTTTGTTTTTGTTTTTTTTCATTGTCTATGCATTCTCGTTAATAAATTCAATGCTACTGAGTCATCAAACATGTATCATGCCAAGAACAAGATAACAATACGTTTTCTATCATCATTGTATGCAATGCTTGATGGGCGTGCGCGTGTTTCAGCACGCGACGTTCATGACACTAGTTTTACAATAAAATGATAATTATCGATAACATCAACAATTCTCAAATACAAATAAGAAATGAGTTATCAATGAATTTGCGGAAAGAGAGATTTTATTTGGATAGTGATTTAGGCACAGAATTTGTGCACAGAATTCATCTACACAACACTTTATAACCACATATTTTAACACTTAAAAAGAAAACAAAATAACACAAAAATTCTAGATCACAAAATCACAAATTTCGAAGGATAAGGGCACATAAATTCTGTACAAAAATCATTTTCCATTTTATTTTAGGGTTGGAAAGAGAAAATTAGTACTATAGGTAATGGAATGACCGTTGAAAAAAATTTATTGGAGGGAGAGAAAATGATGTACATGTATAAATAGAGTTTACATGCCTATCATTTTTTGGATGCCAGAATGGCATCAATCTTTTTTAATTACATTTTTGAGCTGTTACATTTTAAAATTATTGACTTTGATACATACTTCTATCTTAAAGTCATTATCAATTACTCTTAGATAACGAACATTTATCTAAAAATAAAATGTGTGGCCAGTAACTTTTAGGAAAGTAATAGAACTCATGTAAATCTGACGTAATATTAAAATAATAAAGAAGGACGAAAAAGTTAAAAGAAAAAGTTGAGATTAGAAGAACAGAACCTTCAGATGTTCATAAAATCAGAACACGTCACAATATATCATTGATGTTAAGACTAAAATTATAAATAACTAATACAGCTGCTAAATCCATTGTTAGGAAGTGTATCGTGTGTGGAGTGATTTACAGAACAAATACGTAATTATCGGAAGTAATAACAATGTAATAAAAGTAGAAAATATAGAACACGAAAATAAAATTCGTTGTATTAAGTAGATCGAATAAAATAACTATTACAGTATAGATCTGACTCGAAATGATAACGAAATAATAATATGATGCGTAAAATAAAGGACCGTAGATCAAACCGAGGCGAGTAGTTTAGTCTTTCCTTAAGACAAATTGCTCCGGTATTGTGCCCTCGGTACTAGCAACTGTCTCCCAATATACAACGGCTTCACGTCTCGGATTTAAACCCACTTCAAAAATCCGTGCTCCGGCGAAATTCTAGTGTGCTCTGACTTCTCTTTGACTCAAGAACTATGACTATATGAGAGACTTTGTCGTGGAAGAAATAAAAGAAAATTTGTTTATCTAACCTTCACCAATGGGTTCTTTATATAGTGTAGATGAGGAGGTTAAAAAACGTGGTGGTCTTAACCGTTAAGCCAAGGGATATACCCGGTCCAGATTAAAACTCGAGCATCTAGATTGGGCCTAGACTTAGGTCCAACAGCGGATCTTGGGCCTCCATCAAGCTAATTCGAATCCAGTCCGCTGCCAGTAAGTCGGACCAAATGAATGTTGACCTTCGACGCCGACGTTCATCCGCTCCCCGACCTATCGGACGTCCTGGACATCACCCCTACTATCAGGCCATCTAGCTCGAAGTTGATGACAACAAGACAAAGGAAGAAATGAGTGCGCACTCCGTCATTCCTTTGAGACAGCTGTGCCACCGACTATGTGTAATCATACTTAATTATGCTCTTTTAATGTCTTGTCATGTTTAGCTAAACCGCTTTAGCACTCACCTATATATATGGGGTCACAATGTAATAGAAAGGGATCCGAGAAATAATATACACAGAACTACTCTGTCAATTTGTGGACTCACTCGTCGTCTTATTCATAGCATAAGTCCGACCACCGTGATTCATGATATCCGCCACTTCTCACTTGAGAAATCATCTAATCAGCCACATATCCACTTTATATTATTGTTACCGCAAACCTAATATTTCCGACGATTTCACCAAGAAACCGTCTTTACTTAACCTTCATTCAAAAAAGGTTAATTAGGCCGACCTTAATTAACCACGTGTTAATTAGGTTAAGCCGACCTAATTCAGCCGTGTCTCGTCACATCCACACTAATCTGGAACCTTCAAGAATTCCGCTATTAAAACTGTTAATTAGAATTAATTTTGGTTACTTTCATAAAGAATTTTTTTCCAAAAAAACTTAATAGTAACACCCGAGCCGATCCGAACGGACAGCGGCGGCGCGCGTGTGGAATCATCTAAGTCCTCCCTTCTGGACAAATGTGCTCTTGCCTCTTGAGGCATATCTATAAGTGCCATATTAGCACTTAAATATGGAGCTCAAGTCTCCAATTTTACCTATGTTGGAGAGTGTGAGTTGGTCACACTTTCAACTCCTCTTCCACACATGTTTTGCACCAAATTTAGGCATTAATTTCTCGTTCACCCGATATCCGAATTGAGTGATTTCAAATCCAAACATCATCTACCCAATGAGTAGTATTTTTAGATGTAACAAGCTCCCGGTGAATCATGCCAGAGCGTATCCAAAATTTTAGTTAAAGTTGTCTGTTTCAACACGTGTTCCAAGCCCAATTTCATGGGATTTGGCTTATATCTCCAACAACACCCCACATGAATGAATATTAATGCAAATGCAAATGCAGACTCTGAAGAGAAGTCAAACGGAAAAATATTGCATCATGATAGGTAGCTTCTGGCCATGAACCTTGCTTAGTGAAGTACTATCAAATTTACTCGACTAATCAATGAACTGGGTCTTGAATTGTTCAGCCTTTAGTGTAAATCAAGACAATAGCACTCACACAATATTACCCTTAGCACCTTTCGGTTCTCATGGTTGTCTCCATCTCGGCCCTGGACAACACTTGTCATATGCCTGAACCGTAATCCAGCCCGTGGGTCCTTATTCGGGTCCATTCAGCCACCAGAATATTGGGCAAGGCCAACGGCCACTATAGTCCGTGAACTCTCAAGTCAAATTGGGATCGCGAGCCATCGGCCCCGCCCCAAGCCTTTAGCCTTACGCGACGCCAAGAAAGGCTAGGGGGCCGGCCCACAAACCCCTCAGGCTATCAGGTCTGCCAGAGTCTAGCGCCTGCAATTTAAAGAGGAGCAAGCTACAACCCAAGGGTGATAAGACAATGGTACGAGGAATGGCTGAGCAATCGGGTCTGCACCACTTTGGCCCCACCAAACCGCCACTTCCTTAATCAGTATCTCATTGTACTTAATTACATCTTATTGTTATTAGTTAAACCTTAATATGTAGCTTGCCTATAAATAGGGCTCAATTTAACCATTTTACAGAGACACAATTAATAGAAAACTTATGCATACTCTGCCAAATCGCATACTCTCTTTATTTTCATATTGCAACCACCGCAGATTCCTTTCGACCACTGTGCACCACCGGCATTCACACACATTTCTAGCCAATTATCCACCCTACACCTCCATTATTCACACTATGATAATTTCAACATTATCAGTTGGCTCCGTTACCAGGAAAAAGAAAGCTTTACTGTCTTTTCTGGTGTACGGCACCGCCGCTTTTCCATCTTTTTACGGCGGCTCCAAGGAGATCTTCATCGTCTCCTCCATGTTTTGAGATCTTCTTCATCTAAAAGCTCTAGGAATCAACTTAGTTGTCAATGAGATCCTCATCTCATCATCAAATAAAAGGTAAACTCTATGAATCTTATTCAAAATCCACGAGTTAACGTTTGAATCATCACCTCTCTCGTTGAGTTTTTGTCCAAGAACTCGCCGGAGTCATCTTCTCCATTTACTGTTTGGATATCTCGATTTTGGTGCATGTTTTTGGTTATTTCGAGATTTGCTTTTGTATAAGTGAGTAAGAACACGTGAAATACCGAGTTTACACTTGAAGAAATCGTCACTCTCAATATATTCACGCTAAGGGTAAAGCTTGTGGAAGAGTTCATTATTTTTTGTATCACTAGCTTTTTGTTTTACATTTTCTAGGTTTTTGTTGAGCTGAAGTCACAGAAACATATTTTGGGTTTATTTGTGTCGGCTTCCATATTCTAGGTTTTTTTTTATAAGTTGAGACAATTGTACGTCCGAATCATCAAAGGATAGAGGTATATTGATGCTATTTTCCTAGGTGTCCCATCTAACCGTCAGTTACCGGATTAATTGTAGTATAGTCCAGTGGTCAAGGTTGCATCCAACAAGGATTTGTGAGGTTAAACACCAAAAAACTTTTATTATTTCGATCTAGGTCACAATAGACAAAGAAGTAAATGCATAAGTAATTTTTCTAGTAATAAGGATGATAAATAAAAGAACCTAACCAAGATAATGTGTAGATTAAGCAAATCTCTTATAGTATCATGAGAATGATCTCCTTCCGTCCTACCAATGACATTCAAAAGTGTGAAACGGTGCATTCCTAAGCAAGTGGTTTCCCCTCATACGAGTATATGAAACCACTCTATGCATCCTCATTGGCCTAGGTGTCCTAAACCTAATGAATTGGCACGATACGAACTTGAATGCAATGAACAAGCAATAATCCCCGGATAAGAAATCGAATTCCTCGTAGGTCAATTTTACCTTCCGGTTCTCCTACCCTTTTCTCACACCTAATATCTCGGGCTCCATCAAGTGTGTAATTGGAAGCATTAGTTAATTACTCCAATACAAGCAAACCATACAATGCAAGTAGGAAAAGATTCACATCAATTGAAACTAAACAACATAAACAACCATTCCCAATCAACATAAGAGATTATACTACCCTACTACATCATCTTGGCTAATGTTAGAACTAGCCACTCATAACTATGAACACAAACATGTCAATATTAGTACTCATAGTTATAAGAGCAATTAAATCAAGGTAAAGGCTCTGAATTTTACCAATCACAAGCTATAAACTTGAAAATGGAAACCTTCATTCAAACTTCAAAAGCCTTCCATGGAGTTCGATACAAAAAGTGTTAATCTTGCTTCAACAAAAGTAGTAGAAATCAAACTAGGAATTCTTATTGTTTACACTGGCAATTAAGAGCTAATGTTTTTGCTAAAATTCAGCTAGAACAGCCGTAGGGGTTGGGGTGCCTTCAAAGAAGAGTGATAGTGGAGAAGGTGGAGTATCTGTGTGTTATGGTAGAGGAAGTGAATAAATTAGACCCTTAATTGTTGACTCTGCAATAATGACATGGGTCATACGCCATGGCGCACGCCGTTTTTCTCTTTGTACACACATGGCGTGGGTCAATATTGATTGGCGCGCGTCATTCTCTGATTAGTTGTTGGCCGACTGACACCATGCATTAAATGCTTCATCAAACCTTGAATTTCACAATTGGCGTAGGTCAATGTATCCTGGCGTGTGCCATATACGCATGGGATGCTCTATGATCGTCTTTATTCACTATTGGCATGGGTCAACCCTTCTGGCGTGCGCCATCTTGTCTTTATGGGTTGGGATCCTTGCCTAAATGCTTTGATTCATCTCTCAATCACCCTTTTGGCATCACCACATCAAAAATCCAAACTTAAAGCCTTGATACATGTGCTACAAAACATACACGAAGATACCACGCGTAAACTTGATAACTAAATTGGCTAAAAAGCCTATATCAAAAGCAAAATAATAGTTTTTCATGATATTTCCTATGTACACAAAATGACCCAAATTATCACAAGAATTGCTCAAGTTGGTGTCAAAACATCAATAAATGCATGATAAGTGGGGATAAATCATCAAGAAATGCATCATCTGGTTGATTCACATCATATTTCTTGGACTTCCCGATTGATTCATCCCAGTTATCCTTGAATTTTCGATATTCCGTATGTCAGACCGCCTTCAACTTGCCGGAAACATCTTTATCGAAAAAATCCTCTGGCCTACCACCGATAGGATCAGATAGTACAAGGTTTTTGTGTGTCAGGGGACAATTGGTTGCTTGGGTGTCAGAGCATTTTTTGTTTTTTAGCATAGACAACTACTAAGTAGTACAAGATGATAGGCAGCAAGGACTTACAGTTAGTACCTCACACCCCAACAAAAAGGACCACTTAGGGTCCGACACATACTCATAAATAGAGGTAAAAGAGGAAACTCCGCAGGCACCACACTATGACAGGTCCCTAAGGAGAGATTGTCCAATAGATGCACATGAAATCATAACTCAGAAAGTGAGGTCAAAGGACATCCTCGCCGAAGCTATTGGTCAGCGCCATGGAAAGGCAATTTCTGGACCTCGAGGCCGCAGCAGAGTAGCGGTGCGACCCCAGAGAAGATAACTGGATTTTAGGTGGATCTAGAGGTCACAGCTGCTAAAACATATGTGGATTATATTGAGAAGATGTATCTTGCCAACGCTGCTATCTTAGGCAAGTGTCAGCCACCTAGACCGCTCTTAGTGCCGCCAGCTGTAAGTGTGGGGGAAAACATTTAAAACCCTCGGCGGAGCCAGCGAGCCCAGTTTTAACATATTGATGACGAGGAAAGTATTCAATCTTTGGGACGCCAGGGCCGCAAAAGAGGCCCTGAAAGGGAGGATGAAAGAAGATCGGACTTGCAGAGACTGGGAAACGATGAAGAGTTTCTGCACTACAGTGTCTAGGACCTAATCCCCCAGAAAGAAATGTTAACCCAAGACAAGAGGATCGAAATGACCAAATTGTTCCACGCGAAGTGAGGGATAGGCAAAGAAAACAACAAGGCGAGTCCCGCAACCATCTGGACTCCACGCATGTACCAAGACTCACCGCCGCTCAAACAATGGATGCCAGGTTTGAACGTATGCAAAGAGAGATTGAGGAACTGAAAAGGTCAAGGCCCACAGAGAAGGACAAACAAACTTTGGGGATTAATGTGCTTGCTGATGAGATCGTGAGATCAGTTCTAGTGAAAAAAGTGTTAAGGGTGAATTTATACGATTTATAACGCTATATTTTATGTTATTTTCTCTCATATTTGTATGAATTTGTATAAGAAACGAGCGTTTAATGGATTTATCGAGCAAATGGTATTTTAAATAAGTTATTCGCAACATAGGATTAATTTATGTGTTTTAATTATGTTTTTATGATTATTTGAGCGATATTACATTTTGCGATATTTTTATGTGTCATAGAAGCACAAATTCGAGCTCAAGAGGTGATTAAAAGATGATCAAGTCGGATTTGATTAAAGAGGAAGAGATAATGATGATTTACATTGAATTAAAAGGAGATAAAGATAAAGAAATCGAAATCCAGCCATATTGGACTGGCGTCCAGGTCCCGTCCAGTGGACGGGCGTCTGATGGAATTGAACGAGCGTCCGGGGATGGGAAGTTGATTCGAGATGTTTGACGCCAAGTGGGCGCCGCCTGGACGAGCGTTTGGTCATGACTCGCCCGATTTGAAGTTCATATGAAGAATGGACGGGCGTTCACCCTACCAGACGGGCGTCCGCAATGCCGATTTAGTGAAACCGCCTCAAATCTCTATAAATAGGCGGCCGTTTTCTCACACAAGAGGATCATACACTCATTATTTAAAACCCTAAACCTAGGGGTGGCTTTAGGCTGCGTTTTTCATCTTTTATTCCCGTTTTATGCTCTTAGTTTAGATTAAAAACTAGTTACTTTTATGCAATCGTTTCGCAAATTTGAGTTCTTGAGGATGTTCAGAGGGCTAAAAGCTTCATCAAACGAGTATTGTGAAGCCGTCCAACAATTGTTGATTTCGTTTTCTTCGATTATACTGTGAGTTTTTAATAAAGGTTGTTTCTTATTCATGCTTATTCATGTTTAAATTGCTCTTATATCGGAAGATGTGTATGTGTTGATTGTTTATTGTTGATGGAAGTCTTAATAAACCCTAGATCACCATGAATAAGAATAGTAATTCAAATCTATCATAACGGAAGTTAATAGGTTTGATTACTAGATTATAAACACAAAGTTTGCACCTTTGGTTAGAAAACGCGTTAATCTTACATCGGAAGATAATAGATTAATAGATGAACTTTCTAAGGAATTAGGGTTCATGTTTAGGTGAGGTGAATCACAACCTAGATAAAACTGCAATATAATCGAGATAGGAAATCAATGCTTGTTGGATAGGTGGATCAATCCTCGTTTGCTCGTTATAAATTTGATTTAAATCCTTAAAAGCTTGAATTTGTCTAGTTAGTTTACTTTTATCTGCATCTTAGATTAGTTAGTTTAAATTGGTTCGCAGCCCGTATCCTTCCGGCTTTAGATCATCTCTTCTCGTCCGGGCTTTACGCTTTAGTTAAGTTTAATTTTCAGTATTCGTTTAGTTTTATCCGCTATTTAGCTTAGTAATCGTGACATAGGTTAGTTAGATAAAAACTAGAAATCACAATCGTTTAGTTCCCGTAAGATCGACCGGCATTAACCGCTATTACTACGATCCTTATACTTGAGGTTAACCGGATTATTACTTACTTATTTTGTGTTGATAAAATCCGTGACAAGTTTTTGGCGCCGTTGCCGGGAACCGGACGGTTGTCTAGTTTTTGTTTTCGTTTCTGCTTTTTTGTTTGTTTTTTCTGTTTTATTTCATTTTAAATTCTGTTTTAGTTGATAATTGTTTTAGGTAGTTGTTAAGTAGATAATTAGGGTTTAAAACTTTCCCTTAGTAGTTTTCTTGGAGTTAGATCTTCTGTCTTTCTGTTTTTCTGACGTTCTTTCTTACTTTCTTTTATTCTCTGCAAATTCCTGCTTCTGTTCTAAGTTTTCCCATGAGCAAACGGGCGTCCAGGATATTGGGCGCCCGTCCCATTTGGAAAATTGTCAATTACATTACGGTTTTATTCACTTAGACGAGCGTCCATAAGTTTTGGGCGCCCGTTCAGTATTCCGTCTGCATCGCAGACGGCGTTTGAATTACTAAACGCCCGTCCGATCTCAATTTCATCCGGACGCCCGTCCAATCTGTTGGACGTCCGTCTGGTCTTGTTTTCCTCAACACTTTTGTTTCCTTTTCTTCTTTCCCGTTGATGTGCGATGCCCCTAATTACGCCGTAGGCGCAGTTTTAGGTCAAAGAGTTGATAAAAGGTTCAGGCCCATCTATTATGCAAGTCGTACCTTGAACCCGGCTCAATGCAATTATACCACAACTGAGAAGGAATTCTTAGCGGTTGTTTTTGCCATTGACAAGTTTAGAAGTTATCTTCTAGGATCTCAAGTGATTGTATGGACAGATCATGCAGCTTTACGCTACCTTATGGATAAAGCAGATGCCAAACCAAGGTTACTTAGATGGATTTTAATTCTACAAGAGTTTGACCTTGTGATTAAAGATAAGAAAGGTAGTGAGAATATTGTGGTGATCATTTATCTCGCTTAGTAAATGAGGGTGCGTAAAATCACAATGATATAGGCATTGATTTTCCAACCGAGCAATTGATGAAGCTTGAAACGGTTAGGCGGTGGTATCTTGACTACGTCAACTATTTAGCGAGTGGTCATTTAGAGGACATGACGTATCGGGAGAAGAAAAGTTCTTTTCGACCTTAAATATCTCGTATGGGAAGATCCTTATTTGTTCGAGTCAGTAAGACGGGTTGCTTCGAAGGTGTGTTCTCGAGCATGATCGAGTGGGATATCCTAGAACAATGCCACGCCGATCCCACCGGAGGTCACTATGGAACACCGAAGACGGTTGCAAAGATTCTTCAAGCCGGATTCTCTTGGCCGACTCTGTTTAAGGATGCGAAGCCTTTTGTAAAGGTTGTGACAGTGCCGAGAACAGACGGAGTAGTAGGATGGAAATGCCACTTAAGCCCATTCTTGAATGCGAAGTTTTCGATGTATGGGGCATAGATTTTATGGGACCCTTTCCATCTTCATGTGGTAATAAGTATATCCTCGTCTGTGTGGATTATGTTTCAAAGTGGGTCGAGGCAATAGCCACCCAAACTAATGATCACAAGGTTGTAAAGAAATTCTTGCAAAAGAATATCTTTACTAGATTCGGCTGTCCGAGAGCACTCATTAGTGATGAAGGTACTCACTTTTGCAATGCGCCGCTTGACAAGATCCTTGAGAAGTATGGTGTCAAACATAAGATTGGTACACCATATCATCCTCAAACTAGTGGCCAAGTCGAGGTAAGCAACCGAGCCTCTGAAAAGAATTTTGGAGAAGACCGTGAACAATAATCGATCTAATTGAGTCTTAAGTTTGGATGACGCATTGTGGGCTTATCGTCTGCATTCAAAACCCCGATGGCGCGTCACCCTTCCAAATGGTCTATGGCAAAGCTTGTCATTTACACTGTCGAACTTGAACACGTGAGCTTTACGGGCAATTAAATTCTTAAATTTTGATAGCCAACTCTGTGGGGAGAAAAGGTTATTCTGATTGAACGAGCTCGGCGAATTCGGACTCCGTGCATACGAGAATGCTAAGCTCGACAAGGAGAGAACTAAGATACTCCATGACGCTAAGATCAAAGACCGAGAATTCAAAGTTGGTGAAATGGCTTTACTTCTATAATACTAGACTTCACTGCTTTCTGGTAAACTCAAGTCTAGATGGTCCGGTCCCTTTGAGATTCTCGAGGTTAATCCAAGTGGAGTAATTACTTTGAACGGGTATGGTAATCAAGCTTTTAAAGTGAATGGCCATCGACTTAAGAAATATTTTGGGCAACCAAAGGAAAAGCCTGAGATTCTTTATTTCCAAAGAAGAGATGAGAGTCTGATGTCCCGATTTGTGAGGAGATTCCATCTTATTTCTTTGAGTCGATGATGATGATGGCGTTCCTATATCCACCCGTAAGGTACCTTCATGCTGAAACTTCTGATCCTACCACTATGTCTATGCCTATCGTGCGCAAGAACAAGAAGAAGAGAGTCAGTGTAGTTTGGAGAGAAAAGTTTAATGATCTTATAGCACACTTGACTTGTTGTTGTGGTGAAAATCATTTCCGCCCCAATACTCCTGATTCCGATACTGAGGTGGCGGCAGTTAAACCAAAGTGGCCCGATCCGGGTTGATCTTTTGGAATCTGTGTCAAGCTATTGACGTTAAAAGAGCGCTCCTAGAGGCAACCTAGTTATTTGTTTTTTTTTTCATTCTTAGGTTGGTTTATTGTTTTAGAAATAATACTTTAGTTGATTTTGTGTTGATGGTTATTCCTCTTACGTTCTTTGTAAGTGTTTTGTGTTATGTGTTGCTCATATACCCCGTGTACCCGAGATTATATGGTATGTCGAGTGTTGCGTATACTTTTGAGCGAGTTCACAAGCTTTTATGTCCAAAGTTGTCTGCCTTCGAGTTGTTGCGGTATATTCATGCTCCGCGACCTCTGCCAACTTTCATCCGACAACCACCGCTGAAACCAAACTAAGTTTTCTTTTTCTTTTATTCTCGCACATTCGAGGACATCTGTGATTTAAGTGTGGGGGGGGTGTTTGGGTATGTTTTTATGCTATATCCTTTGAAATATGAGTGAATGTTAAATTTCTGCGGAATTTAAATTTTTTTGTGAGTCTCGAGCATATAATTGGAACTAGATGCTTGCTAGTTGTAGTTTTCTAACGATGATAGTATGTGACTTAGTGAGATAATTATAATAGTTTCGTTGTTTCACTCACGGAAGCCTTTGATTTTGAACCAAGACTTTTGAATTATATCCTTTCATTATTTTTAATGATTTATCTTAGGAAGGTCAGTATAGTTACACCTAAGTTAGACCGTGTACTGTGAATATCATAAAGTTTGAATGTGATAAGTGAGATGTAACTTATGACTTTGAAAAGTGAATAAATAAAGTGAGTGAGCAATTATTAATAAATACGTTTGTCGGAAGCTGGTCGATGATTGGAGTGAGGTAGGGCATTATCTCGAAATGTCCTATACCACTATGATGACCAAAAGCTCACGACAGTCAGGAGAAGCTACCTTATGATTTGAGTAAGGTAGGGTGTTATCACGAAACATCCTATTCTACTATGAGGGGTAAGAGCTTATTCTGATATGCGTCAAATTTGAAAATTTTGAAAAATGATGAATAAGAATAAAGTAAAGTCTTTGTTATCATGGATCTTATACCCAGTAGAACCGCATGATATGCTTGTAGGGATTATCCTACTGAGTGCGTGGGAAGGCTTTGAGTGGAGCTATTCTTTATGCACTACTAGGATAGTCATTGGAATTCTTGAGAGGATATTTCTTTGAAAGGCTTGTTAGATTGAGAACGGCTTGTCACACTTACACCGAATCTATCTCTGTGATGGTATCATTTGCTATAGTTGTTGTATCTTTTGTTACGTGAGTTAGAGATCTATGTGGATTATTTATTAAGTTGAGCTATAGTTTTGATTGTTTTGTCCGAGGACGTACAAGAAGTTAAGTGTGGGGGAGTTGTTAAGGCCATATTTATATGATTATTAAAGGTTTATTTCATTATTATTTTCTCCACATTTGCATAATTTACATGAGAATTAAGGGTTTAAGTGTAATTATTTAATAAGGATGATTTTAAGAGGGTTGTATGCAAAATTGATGATTTTAAGTTTTGATTTAATGGAATTATTATTATTTGGATTTTATTACGTTTTTGCATTGTTTATTTATCATGTAGGTGTTAATTTTCGTGCATATAATGAGGATAAATGAAGCTCAAGTCGAATTATAAGAGATAGAGTTGGAATTGGCTTGAAGAAATTGGATAAAGATGATGAAATCCGACCTCAAAGCAGTCCAGCCGAGCGTCTGCATCCCGTCCACTAGACGGGCGTTTGATTTAATGGATGAGCGTCCAGGAGCGGAAATCACATACAGAGAGTTTGGACGCAGCATGGACGGACGTCTAGAGCAAAGTCAAGATCCACCAGACGGGCGTCCACAAGACCAGACGGGCGTCCGTTGCCGACTTAACCCTAACCGACTCAAATTCCTATAAATAAAACGGCAGCCCCAACCCTAATTCATACCAAAAATCATTGAGATCGCAATTTTACACCAGGAAACGAACTCGTCTACGAGAGTAGGAGTTTATGCCTTCGATTAGGTGAATCACGACTTGAGTAGAGATCACGAAATAATCCGAATTAGAATTGAATGTTGATAGGATAGGTGGATCAATTGCTTGTTCGTTCGTTATAATTTGATTTTAATCCTTGAACTTGAATTGCTAGATTAGTTTACTTTTCCTGCACTTTACTTTAGTTTAGTTTTTATCGCTTTCAATCTTGCCTAGCATTGGAGCAATCCTCTGTCTAGTTACTTTTTTTTTGCATATTTGTTTAGGTTAGTTATTCGTTTAGGTTAGATTCGTGACATATGTTAGTTTAAACAAAAACTAGGATTCACAACAGTCTAGTTCCCCGTAAGATCGACCCGGCATAGCCTCTATACTACGATCCTTGCACTTGAGGTTAACCGGTTTATTACTTGTTGTTTTGTATTGATAAAATCCGGGACAAGTTTTTGGCGCCGTTGCCGGGGAACCGGACGGTTGTCTAGTTTTTGTTTTCGTTTTCTGTTTTTTTTGTTTGTTTTTTTCCTGTTTTATTTCATTTTAAATTCCTGTTTTTAGTTGATAATTGTTTTAGGTAGTTGTTAAGTAGATAATTAGGGTTTAAAACTTTCCCTTAGTAGTTTTCTTGGAGTTAGATCTTCTGTCTTTCTGTTTTTCTGACGTTCTTTCTTACTTTCTTTTATTCTCTGCAAATTCCTGCTTCTGTTCTAAGTTTTCCCGTGAGCAAACGGGCGTCTGGGATATTGGACGCCCGTCCATTTGGAAAAATTGTCAATTACGCTCGGTTTTATTCACTTAGACGAGCGTCCATAAGTTTTGGACACCCGTTCAGGTATTCCGTCTGTCAGACGAGCGTTTGAATTACTAAACGCCCGTCCGATCTCAATTTCATCCGGACGCCCGTCCAATCATTGGGCGTCCGTGCAGTCTTGTTTTCCTCAACACTTTTGTTTCCTTTTCTTCTTTCCCGTTCTTCTCTTTAGGCTTTTAATTTTTAGTTTAGGCTTTTACTTTCTTAGTTTTTAGGTTTTGTTCCACTTGTTTTTGGTCCGGTTTATGCAAACTCGGAGTCAAAAGGGACCGTTAATATACACCCCTGACCCCGAGCGAACCGTAGTCCGGCCAAACAGGCGGAATTTCCGTTCTGCGGTTCTGCGCATGAGCGAGCGGCGAGATCTTGAAGAACAACTAGCAAGAGAAATCACCGATTTTGTGATAATGGCGATAATAGACGTGCGTTGGCGGACTCACGCCATGCCAGGCGAAGTCAAGGTCAACCCGGCTATTGTTATTCCAGCCATTACTGCACAAACCTTTGAGTTGAAGCCAGGACTTATCCAGATGATGCAGCACGCATCAATTTTTCACGGCTACCAATCAGAGAATCCGCATACCCACTTACACACATTCTTAGAGATATGCGGTACTACACGCATCCAAGGAGTAAGTGAGGATGCTATCAAACTTAAAATATTTCCATTTTCGTTGAAAGGGGAGGCTAAAGAGTGGTACACCTCTCTCCCATCTGAATCTATCACCACCTGGGCAGAACTCGAAAAGGAGTTCTTGAGTCAATATTTTCCACCTTCAAAGACGGCCCAGTGCTTAAATGACATTTTTACATTCTATCAGAAAGAGAATGAATCTTTCTTCGAGTGTTGGAAGAGATTCAAGTCCCTTCTTAGAAAGTGCCCCACCATGGCTTGCCACTGAAAGGCAAGTCAATACATTCTTGATGGATTGACCGAGCTTACAAAAGGCATGGTCAATAGCTCCTCTGGGGGCATTTCAAGAAAACGCTGATGAGGATGGGCATTGTTTGAGGACATTGCAAAGTACAACTATGCCCTCTCTTATCAAGCAATTCAAGCACCTCCTCCTCCCAAGGTTGAGGAAGTCAATTTACAAAGTTTGATTGCCATCTTTGCAAAAGCGGATGGTACCACCTCAAGTTTCCAATCCTATAAATCAAACTTCTTCTTTTCCACGGAACCCTCAGTTTACGTATTGCAAAATTAATTGCATCAAAGCAGGCCATATGAATGGCCAATGCCAATTTAATCCCCTGCACCTTATCAAGTGAATCTTTTCATGACTATGGACAAGATACAATCAAGTCACATGTCAAAGCGTGGACGAGGTGGGGCACACATCTAAATTACGCCTATGAGCGGACGAGAATCGCGGAAGTGAATGCATTCTATGGCGAGAACAATCAAAGGTTCAATCGGTTTCGAGGCCAGGGCAATTTTCAAAACCAAGGGTTTAATCCATCTTCAAATTTCAATCCTAATTGAATTTTAATTCGAATCGAATTTCAACGAAACCCTGGTTTAATCGAATCAAAACTCGAATTTTTCCAATCCTACGCAAAAATTCAATCGAATTGGCCTTCCAATTCAAATTCTCAATTTCAAAGTCGGCCCACCATTCTTATGCTCCAAATCTCCAAAACTCTCAAGGCCCTCCCAACCTACAAATCTTGAAGCTAAGTTGGAGGAGCAAAGTAGATCAATGAAGAATCTTGAGAGACAAATTGGGCAACTGGTGAGCAGCTTGGCTTCTAGACCCCAGGGCGCACCGCCCAGTTTCACTGAGAAGAATCCAAAGGGTGGTCAAGTTGCTCAGGCTGATTTGAACAAAGGCCCATGTACTAACCTCGTGCCATCAATTCAATACGGTAAAGAGGAGGCCAGTGCAATGAATCTAAGGAGCGGTACTCAGGTTAGTGGTCCTTCCCATCCGGGAAACCACTAGCCCCTCCTGCCATTGATAAGGCGGGAGGGAAGCCGACACCTACACTCCCTCAACTACAAGAGAAAACTCGGTGGCTGATCCCCGAGAGGTGAAAAAGTTGGAAATCCTCAAGTGGTGACCCTCGAGGACCGAAAAAGGAAAGAAAGTCGTGGCTGATCCACGACTACTAAAGCTTCAAAAGACGGTTCGGTGGAAGGATTTGGAAGACAAAGCTATCACCTCATCCTCAAAGAAAGTCTTTTCCGAGTGTGATCTCAAGAAGCTTCCGTTTCCACCGAGGAAGAGCAACATTCCATTGGTTGAAGACAAAAAGTACGAGAAGGTGCTAAACCTTCTGAAAAATACTCAGGTAAATCTGCCATTATCCGAGGTCTTGGTCGAGATGCCTAAGTATACAAAGTTCATCAAGGATGTTGTATCTTCCAAGAAGAAGTTAGCAGGAATGGATCAAGCAATTGGTAAGGAGTGTTCTATGGTCAATTATCAAGACTTACCAACCAAGAGAAGCGACCCAGGCAAATTTGTGCTCACATTGCAGATGGGAGGCCTAGTCTTCCCGAATTCCTTATGTGACCTGGGTGCATCCATCAGCTTGATGCCATTGTCCGTTTGCAATCGGCTTGGTTTGCGAATCTTCTAGAACCCACTACCATGAACTCTGCAGTCATTCGATAGGTCCTTTAAGAAAGCTTCAGGGGATCCTAAAAGACGCGTTTTGGTTCAGATTGATCGATTTACCTTTCCAGGTTGATTGGTATGTTTTAGATATAGAGAAAGACAAAACGTTCCCTTGATTCTAGGAAGACCTTTCTTATCTACAGACTAGAGCCCTCATCGATTGCGATGGTGGGCAAGTGACTATCCGAGTTGGTGATCAAGAGGTGAGTTACAATGTCTTAAAGTCCATTCAAGTACCCTCGGCCCTCCAACCGGCTTTTCCATTGATTATATGACGGATGATTTCACCGACTATATGGATAAGCAAGTCATGGTCAGTAGAAGCGGAATATGAGCGATTAGTTGATAATCCCGAATACTCATGGTATGGTGAATCTGGATCGACTAGCGGTGATTTTGAGAAAGAGTCATTGGAAGGAAGAGAAGCTTTGGCGGTGGGACCACGAGTAAACTCAATGATATTGAGTTGAAAAGTGGAGATCTCAAGTCTAGTTTAGAAGACCCCTGCTGGATTTGGTGTTGAAGCCGTTACCTAAACATCTTAAGTATGTGTTCTTAAGAGAAGGCGACAAGCTTCCATTAATTATATCCGCCAAGCTTTCCAGTATAGAGGAAATGAAACGATCAACGTCTTGAAGAAGAATGAAAAAGCTTTTGGTTGGCAAGTAGGAGATATCGAGGAATATCTCCTCGACATCCGCATGCACAAGATCAAGACGAATGAGGGTGCAAAGTGTGTCGACGACCCAGAGAAGGCTCAACCCTCATATGCAAGAAGTCGTTAAAAGAAATCATTAAACTTACGGACATGGGAATCATTTATGCCATCGCGGATAGTGAATGGGTTTCCCGACTCAAGTAGTTCCCAAGAAAGGTGGAATTACAATTGAGAAGAATGAGAAGGAGAGGAAATTGCATTGAGGCTTCATCGGGTTACTGAGTGCATCGATTATCGAAAGCTCAATGAGGTAACCATGAAAGATCACTTTCCCTTCCATTCATTGACCGGATGCTCGAAAGCGTCTGGCGGGACACGATTCTCTCTTGTTTCCTAGATGGATATTCGAGATATTTCCAGATACCCATTGATCCAGCTGACCAAGAAAAGACCACCTTCACCTGCCCTTATGGTACATTCGCTTACAGACGAATGCCGTTCGGTCTCTGCAATGCCCCAGCTACATTTCAGCGATGTATGCTAGCCATCTTTGACGGGCTTGTAGAAAAGTGTATGAAGATTTTTATGGACGATTTTTCGGTTTTTGGTCAGTCTTATGATGATTGCCTTGACAATCTTGATCAGGTGTTATCCAGATGTGTGGAAAAGAACTTAGTACTTAATTGGGAAAAATGCCATTTCATGGTAGATGAAGGAATAGTTCTTGGCCACAAGATCTCAGCCAAAGGTATAGAAGTTGACAGGGCAAAAGTAGAAGCTATCGAGAAGATGAGCTATCCTAAAAATGTGCGCGAAGTGAGAGGCTTTCTTGGACACGTCGGCTTTTACAGAAGGTTCATTCAAGATTTCTCCAAGATAGCCAAGCCCCTGTCCACTTTACTAAAGGAAGACGTTGAGTTTAATTTTGATGAGAGCTGCAAGCAAGCGTTTGAGGAGCTTAAGGATCGTTTAATATCTGCTCCAATTCTTATATCGCTTTGACCGGAACCTACCATTTGAGCTTATGTGCGACGCATCAAACTATGCTGTTGGTGCTGTTCTAGGGCAAAAGATCAAGGGAAAGTTCCAGCCTATCTATTACGCAAGTCACACATTGAACCCCTCTCAAGTTAACTATACTACTACTGAAAAGGAACTACTGGCCGTAGTCTTTGCTATGGACAAGTTTCGTAGTTACTTGTTTGGAGCTCAAGTGATCGTGTGGACTGATCACGCTGCTTTGCGTTATCTGATGACTAAGAAAGAGGCTAAACCGCGCTTACTACGTTGGATATTGACCCTACAAGAGTTTGACGTTCAAATTAAGGACAAAAAGGGTAGTGAAAATGTAGTGGCGGATCACGTTTCTAGAATGTTAAGTGAGGAAAAGGATGAACCAGATGATATAGATCTTTACTTTCCTCTAGAGAACATTATGTTGATAGACGGTTGTCCTCCTGATGTTCCATGGTATTCTTTCATTGTAAACTACCTTCATGGCCGTTATCTCGATCCAGAGATGTCTTATCAGGAGAAGAAAAAGTTCTTCTCGGATTTAAAATATTTCGTTTGGGATGAACCTTATCTTTTCAAGATCTGTAAAGATGGTTTGCTTAGGAGATGTATTCCAGAATCTGAGCAACGTGACATCATTGAGCAATGCCACAGTGGACCCACAGGAGGTCACTTTGGTCCTTGGAAAACCGTTGCTAAGATCTTTCAATCCGGTTTCTATTGGCCTACGATCTTTAAAGATACGGAAGCTTTCTGTAAAGCTTGTGATAGGTGCCAAAGAACCGGTACTCTGACAAGGCGTTTTGACATGCCTTTAAAACCCATCCTCGAATGCGAAGTCTTTGATGTATGGGGTATCGATTTTATGGGACCATTCCCATCATCTTGCGGTAATAAATACATCCTAGTCTGCGTGGACTATGTGTCCAAATGGGTGGAGGCTCAAGCCACTCCTCACAATGATCATAAAACGGTCATGAAATTTTTAAAGAAAAATATCTTTGTGCGGTTTGGATGTCCACGCGCCTTGATCAGTGATGAAGGGACGCATTTACAAACCGACCCCTAGAAAGTTCTCGAAAAATATGGTGTCCGGCATAAAATTGGCACACCATACCATCCTATGACTAGTGGTCAGGTTGAGAGAAGCAACCAAAGTTTAAAGAAGATCCTGGAGAAAATGGTTAACAGTCATAGAAAAGACTGGAGTCTAAAGTTGGATGATGTACTGTGGGCATATCGAACTGCCTATAAGACCCCCATGGGTACATCACCATATCAAATGGTCTACGGGAAACCATGTCATCTGCCTGTCGAGTTAGAGCATAGAGCTTATTGGGCTACAAAGTTTCGAACTTTGATTCCCAATCTTGTGGGAAACATCGACTACAAAGCAGATTACATGGTGAGCAATTTCGGACTCCAGGCCTATGAAAGTGCCAGGATTAGTAAAGATAAGATGAAGCTACTCCACGATGCTAAGATTAAGAAAAGAGAATTCCATGTCGGCGAACAAGTTCTTCTATATAATTCTAGGTTACATCTGTTTCCTGGAAAGTTAAGGACACGTTGGTCCGGCCCTTTCGAGATTCTCCAAATCATTCCGGGAGGCGTTCTAGAACTTCGTGGTTACAGTGGTGACCCGTTTCGAGTCAACGGTCAAAGGTGCAAACACTATATTGGTGAACCTAAAGAGACATCTTTGATTGTTAAATTTCTCGATATTCTCGGATGTGGTGTTCCGCGAGTCGAAGACTTTCCTCTTTCTATTTCTTTTCTATATATGATATGGAAAGTTAAGAAATCATCATGACGAGTTATCACCCGACTTGTTCTCCGAGGATGACGGAAGTAACCCTTCTGAAGAAGTTCTAGCAGGTAGTGCTGATATGGAAGAGTTTGAAAGGGAGCGTCAGTTGAAGCGTCATCAGAGGGCTCAGAGAATGAAGAGGTCACCCGTGGGGAAGTTCAAGCGTATGTGGAAAGCTATTAAAGATTTCACCCCATGTGTGAGATGCTGTTTCTGCAGCCACACTCTCGATCGAGCTTACACGGGTAGTGGTGGCGAAAAAGTCAAATGGCCTGACCCAGGCTGATTTTTCAATGGTGTCGAGCTAACGACATAACCAAAAGCGTTACTTAGAGGCATCCTAGATATCCCTTATTATATTAGTTAGGTTACATTCACGCTGCTTAGTGTTTTATTTATTTCGGTTTTAGTTTAATTAAGTTTTAGCCGATTAAGTTTTTGTATTTATATCTCATCGCTTAGTGTGCTTTTTAGATATGGATTACGGAGTTCTTCCCGAGGAGTTCCCCATCATTAGTCGGATTCCACGATTCATGATGGGCGATGGACCAGGAGGCACTATAGTCTTGCACGTAGATTTTGAGCTTAGTACCCGTCTGAAGACCATCACTTATGTTCTCATCGCACCCATTTGTTCGGGAGGTAGTGACTTCACCACCGAGGAGCTACAGGAAGCTATAGGACGTCCATATACGATCCTAAATGACCCTATCTTTGACGAGATCTAGCGCCGGTACTCTCGAGATTCACATTTTAGAGGTTTAGAGGTAGCCGGAGATGACCGGGCGTACAGACGACTATGATTTCCCTCCGGCTATTGATATGCTTCGTCGTCTCATCCGTTTGGTGGATTGGGATGAGATTTATGCAGACTAGCGTTATTTAGGTTTATTCGTCGAGCAAACGACGTAAAACAAAAGCGCTTCGTGGGAGGCAACCCACGGTTTTCTATTTGTTTTTATTTATGTTCTAGGAATTTTATGTACTTTATTTGATTTAAGGTTGTAGTTTCAAAATTTTAATTAAGTTTAATAAGAGATGTGCTTTTGAATTTGGGGTGTATGGAATTTTATGATTTTTGCATTTTTGCCTGTTGGGACGCCCGTCCAGAAGCCTGGACGCCCGTCCGCTTTGACAAATCCTTAGACGGACGTCCACAAAGCCTGGACGCCCATCCGATATTTTCCCTCCAATCCTGTATGTGATTTAAACTCTTGGGCGGCGTCTGAATCGGGCGCCCGTCCGATTCATCTGATTTCCCGTGGGCGCCCGTCCACCGAGTTGACGACAGCGTCCAACATCATCTATATATACCCCACAGCTTGATGAACCCTCACTTTTCAGTTTTCAAATCGCAAACCGTTTCCTCTCCTCTTTTGGCCTAAAATCTTCATTTCTAAACCATTTTGAGCGATTCCGAGTGCTACAGGCCGCTCTTGATCCCTCTCTTTGATTTTCATAAGCAAATTCCCCAACAAACCATATTCTTGGAGAATCAGGCCCCATTCAAGTCCGACTTTTCGAAGAAAAAAATTCGATTTTGGAGTCCATTTTGGTGTTGTCGGGATTGATTTCCACCTCGATCAACATCCACTCACCCTACTTGGTAAGTTAAGTAGCAAAATTTCTAGTTTTTATTCACGTTTTTGATGCGATCTTCGGTCGGCTCGTTCACTTGGATATTGCCTTAATTCGGTTTTTTCTGTTTTTTGTTTCTTGTTGCTTTGTTTTGGTGATATGGTGTTGTGATGGGTGATGCATTGGGGTTGTTTGGTCTTTGGTTATGGTTGTGGTTGTGGTTTGGTTGATTTGAAATCCCGCTTTGGATGTTAAACGGGTATCTTGTTGTGAATCGGGGTTGTTTTGGTTAGTCTAAGCTTGAATATGGTTCATAAGAAGGAGTGGTTAAGAGGCATGGAAAGGAAGTGGCTAGGGAGGCCGGAAAGAAGCGCAAGGAGTTTGATCCTACTTTGGTCGATCCCAACCGGGTGTGAGTATACGAGAACAACCTCCAGAGCCACCCAAACTAGGGCTACTTTGAGAGATGAGCCGACCTCGACTCTGAGGCCCGATGACAATG
Organism: Gentiana macrophylla; assembly: GCA_026214975.1. Classification (NCBI taxonomy): domain Eukaryota; kingdom Viridiplantae; phylum Streptophyta; class Magnoliopsida; order Gentianales; family Gentianaceae; genus Gentiana; species Gentiana macrophylla. The sequence goes on along the minus strand of CM047805.1, from coordinate 99,107,975 downwards.
TGCCTTTGAGTACGGATGCCTAGAGTTCGAGAGAGGTGGAGGTTCGTCTAGAAGTGAGAAAAGCTGCCGATGCTACCGGGAAGAGGAACCGGTTGTACCTGGGCTGCCCTCTCCAGAAAGAAATCCAAAACCGTACCTCCTATGCCATTACCTCGTCGGTTCGTGAACCCTAGAGCTCATGATGCGTTTAAACAGCATTATTTCTCGAGGACGATGTTGATTGAGCGGGCCATTTTGGAGGCCAAAGTCGATCCGGGGTTCGTTAAGTTGCTCAAGGATCGGAAATGGGAAACCTTGATGACAATCCCGACTACCCCGGTGAATAGCTCCATAGTTCGGGAATTTTATGCTAACTGTTCGGAAACCGATTTGGGGAGGAAGGTAGTCGTGGTTCGAGGGTAGAAGTTCCTTTTACATCGGAAGTGATTAATCGAAATACAACTTAGCGGCTTTCGAGTCGGGACTACAAGGAAGATATTGTACATAGGACGAGAGTTTGGGGCGGGATCCTTGGAGAGTTGAGGTTAAAAGTGTGTCGGACGTGGCATGGGCGTTAAGACCGGCGGTGACCGGAAGGAGTTAGTTACCACGACCTGACGGAGGATTGGAAGGTCGATGTCGGTTTATTCGAGAATCGGTTGTTGCCTAAGAACAACTTGACGCACTTTCACATCGGTGACCTAGGCATGTTGTACGCATTGACATTTGGCCTGAACGTGAATGTGGGGCAGGCGTTATATGATGAGGTGGCTATTAATCAGAAGATCTATACCCGATGCTTGATTATCCTCACACGATACACGATCTCAGATCGATCTTTGGTGTGCCTGAGTATGGAGCCGATCACAAACCGAAGAATCCGAGGCCGAGGCAGCGAGAAAAGGGTAAGCCTTCAGGCCCGTCTGAGATGGAGACACCACAGGAGCCCGGTTCATCTTCGGCACCGCCTAGAGTGTCTACGGTTCCTGCTTTACCGCCTTCGGTCCGGACGCGGCTAAGTATGGCCAACAGTGTGCGGGAGTGGCTGGAAGACATCAGGACGTCTCAGAACAACATTTTGACGATCCTAAAGTGTATATGTGAAGGCCGGCAACCGAGGGATGACAGGATTTTCAGTCCGAGCCTCATTGATTTCCATTATTCTTCTGAGATTGAGCAGGCCATTGCCGATGTTCTTCACGAGTCTGAGTCCTCTTCCGATGAGGAGCGGCCTGATTCGGCACCTAGGGCTACGTCACCACCTTCTGGCCCTCCTTCTGATCCCCCGGCTGATGATACACCGGCCCCGGGCCAATCTTGATTTTCTTTGTCTATTTTTCGCTTTTGATTTGCACTAGCTACTGTGACTGTATATTTTTGATACTTTTGATTACGTGGTTCATTGTATTTCGTTTTTTTTTTTTTTTTTTTTTTTTTTTGCTACTATTTATTCTTTCGATGGATCATGTAAGCCATAAGGCACTCGTACTTTCATTTCAGTTGTGTTTTTACTTTCTGGATGTATTGCATGCTATCACTTTGCTTTATCTTCGTTTTTGATATCTCTTTTCATTTTGGTATGACTCCCCGTTTTCCCCGAGATGGTTCCATGTTTGTCTAAGACGTGCGAGGTATCTTTTAGCGGTTTAAATCGAGCTACATTGTCTCGGTTCTGATTGAGTTTCGATTTACATCATTAAGTCTTTTCCTTTTTCTTTAGTTACGCACAACATGAGGACATGTTGATTTTTAAGTGTGGGGAGGGAATGTTTGATATGTATCTAAACATTTGCTTAATTCGTAATGTTTCTATGCAAATGAGCTTAATTTTTCACAATTTTACGACACTTTTGTTTTTGTTTTGTCCCGAGTAGGCAATTCGATTGAATGTATCATATATTTGGTAAGTTAGATGTTTCACCTGACACTATTTTTCACGAGCCATAGTGACGATGAGCTATTTATAAAGTTATACCCCTTTTGGATTAGTGATTTTTGTTTTCTTATGAGTCATGTGCTTAGTGCTATGTATATATCTCGCGATTTATGATAGTCTGTATTTAGCTCCGAGTATGTTATACCGTGAATATCTGAAGGTTTGAATGTGATAAGTAACACGTAACTTATTGTCAAATGAAAAAGTTGAAGAAAGGGTGAATTAATTGGGTGTGTCGAAAGCTAGTCGATGATTTGAGTGCGATAGGGTATACCACGTATGTCCTATGCCACTATGATGACTAAAAGCTCACGACAGTTAGGAAAAGCTGCCTTATGATTGGAGTAAGGTAGGGTATTATCTCGAAATGTCCTATTCTACTATGAGGGCAATAGCTTATCCTAATGTGTGTTTAAAGTGAAAAAGTTAAATCAACTGATAAAGTGTTATGAAATGTATATAAGACTAAGTTATCGTCTGCCTTATCCCCAGTAGAAACTGACAGATATGTTGTAGGGATTATCCTCTGAGTATTTCAAAAAGGCCCTAGATACATTCGATCATCTTTTTCGGGATATATCACGTTTGTAGGGTGCATCTTATGAGTGTCATTTATTACTAGTCTACAAGGGGGTATTAGCTAGTTTTGCTTTGAGTTTCTCGAGTTTGGATATAGTGGAAGTTTTCTATGGCTATGCACACACAATGGTGAACTTCTGATTTATTGGATATGTGTTATGCATGTTTAGATGTCCATTCTTCTCTCGAGCCTAATTTTTGTTTTGTTTTGCTCGGGACGAGCAAAAGCTTAAGTGTGGGGGAGTTGTTAAGGGTGAATTTATACGATTTATAACGCTATATTTTATGTTATTTTCTCTCATATTTGTATGAATTTGTATAAGAAACGAGCGTTTAATGGATTTATCGAGCAAATGGTATTTTAAATAAGTTATTCGCAACATAGGATTAATTTATGTGTTTTAATTATGTTTTTATGATTATTTGAGAGATATTACATTTTGCGATATTTTTATGTGTCATAGAAGCACAAATTCGAGCTCAAGAGGTGATTAAAAGATGATCAAGTCGGATTTGATTAAAGAGGAAGAGATAATGATGATTTACATTGAATTAAAAGGAGATAAAGATAAAGAAATCGAAATCCAGCCATATTGGACTGGCGTCCAGGTCCCGTCCAGTGGACGGGCGTCTGATGGAATTGAACGAGCGTCCGGGGATGGGAAGTTGATTCAGGATGTTTGGGCCCGAAGTGGGCGCCGTCACGGGCGAGCGTTTGGTCATGACTCGGCCCGATTTGAAGTTCATATGAAGAATGGGACGGGCGTTCACCTACCAGGCGGGCGTCCGCAATGCCGACTTAGTGAAACCGCCTCAAATCTCTATAAATAGGCGGCTGTTTTCTCCACACAAGAGGATCATACACTCATTATTTAAAACCCTAAACCTAGGGGAGCGCTTTAGGCTGCGTTTTCATCTTTTATTCCCGTTTTATGCTCTTAGTTTAGATTAAAAACTAGTTACTTTTATGCAATCATTTACGCAAATTTGAGTTCTTGAGGATGTTCGAGAGGCTAAAAGCTTCATCAAACGAGTATTGTGAAGCCGTCCAACAATTGTTGATTTCGTTTTCTTCGATTATACTGTGAGTTTTTAATAAAGGTTGTTTCTTATTCATGCTTATTCATGTTTAAATTGCTCTTATATCGGAAGATGTGTATGTGTTGATTGTTTATTGTTGATGGAAGTCTTAATAAACCCTAGATCACCATGAATAAGAATAGTAATTCGAATCTATCATAACGGAAGTTAATAGGTTTGATTACTAGATTATAAACACAAAGTTTGCACCTTTGGTTAGAAAACGCGTTAATCTTACATCGGAAGATAATAGATTAATAGATGAACTTTCTAAGGAATTAGGGTTCATGTTTAGGTGAAGTGAATCACAACTAGATAAAAGCGCAATATAATCGAGATAGGAAATCAATGCTTGTTGGATAGGTGGATCAATCCTCGTTTGCTCGTTATAAATTTGATTTAAATCCTTAAAAGCTTGAATTTGTCTAGTTAGTTTACTTTTATCGCATCTTAGATTAGTTAGTTTAAATTGGTTCACACCCGTATCCTTCCGGCTTTAGATCATCTCTTACGTCCCGGCTTTACGTTTTAGTTAAGTTTAATTTTCGATTATTCGTTTAGTTTTATCCGCTATTTAGCTTAGTAATCGTGACATAGGTTAGTTAGATAAAAACTAGAAATCACAATCGTTTAGTTCCCCGTAAGATCGACCCGGCATTAACCGCTATTACTACGATCCTTATACTTGAGGTTAACCGGATTATTACTTGTTTATTTTGTGTTGATAAAATCCGTGACAAAAAGTCCATTATCCGAGATACATCTATTATCAAGGCACAAATTGCCCCTATTACTAGGTAACAGTTTTTGAAAGCCGCATTATATTGGTGACGCCAAATAATTCTGCATAGTGCATAGCCATTGTAGGCAATATGCAGGACCGACCGGCATCATGGATCCGCAACCTTCTAGCGGGATCGAGTCGGAGCTGAGAGGATATGAGAAGCAAGTTTCTGATAGAGTTTGAGTCAGCATCTATGCCAATGGAAACAATTGAAGATCTGTCTGAAACTAGTCAAAGGGAAGACAAACCGAGTCAGAGCTATTATGACAGATTCATGAATATCTATGATCAAACGAAGAATATTCTAGACAGTGACATCGTCACGTGTTTCCTCATCAAAATAGCCAAAATCCCTATTTAGATTGACTTCGCCCTGCATCCTGTACATGGTTTACGAGATCTATTAGACAGATCATGAAAACATCGCCTCACCGAAGCGGCGCCCTCTCCATCTAGAAAAGGCAGAGCAAAAAGCGATCACAATCGAACTAAAAAAGATCGCAGGGAGGATCATAAAGTAGATCGCTGTAAAACTCAGAATCAAGATCGAGAAGTGAGAAAGCCAACATGGTTCCATGAGAGCGAGTTCATTCCACTCTATACAAAACCATCTCAAATCATGTATGAGATTCATGATCGGTTGCCACCACCTAGGCCCATGAAGGCCGATCCCAAAAACCGAGATGAATCGAAATACTGTGATTACCATAAGGATCATAAACACAAAACTAACGAGTGCATCACTTTGAGGTGATTGATCAATAAATAGATCCAAGATGGAACTCTGAGCAAATACAAGAAAGATGGGGGGCACACAAACAAAATGATCGGTAGCTTATTTTGAAAGAGTTCCCGATAAATAATCAACTCAAGAACCAAATTAACTCCATTAATGTCAGAGATTGAGAGAAGCCGATTGTTTTGGACGACTCCGAGCAAGTTATAGCCTTTAAGTGAAGCAAGTTAATGGGCCCTCCATGGGCAATGAGAGTACGGATTGCGGTTCAAGTGGGAATCAACAGTTTCAGGGTGAATCAAGTTTTATTGGATACCGAGGATGGCAGAGATATCATCTATTGGGACAACCTTAAGCAAATCGGTTATGGAGAATCAAAGATGAGGCTCTACATAGGCATGTTGGAGGGATTGTCCTACGAGAAGGTTAAATTCATAGGAGCAATCGATCTGGACGTCAAGATTGGAGATTACGAGCCCACGCGCGTCGAGAAGGTAACTTTCTTTTGGTTGATCGGCGTTCTTACAACACATCGATCCTAGAGATCCCCGCACTCAGAAAATTTCAAATGGTCATTTCGGTGCCACATCAACGGGCTGAGTTTTATACCAAAGAAGGAGTCAGGATCGTTGTGAATCGGTCATATTTTCTATTAGATCACATCCCCAGAAATCGGTCCGACTACAAAGACCGCGGCAACTACAAGAAGCCCCGGACCGACCTTAATGAGTCCACACCTATGGAAGTTGAATGTGAGACCCTACAAGTGAGATATGAATCATATTTTATTGCACATGATGAGTTGGTTGAGGTCATAGTTAACGAGAAATACCCCGACCAGGAAATTAAGATTAGAGCACAGTTGACTGAACAAGAGAAAGAGGAGCTGGTGTCGCAACTCAAGGCGAATCTACACGCCTTCGCTTGGGTTGTGACTGATTTGCGAGGCACCGAGCCTGAAGTGGCATTGCTTTATCTGAATGTCGATCCAAACTTCAAACCGATCCAACGAAGACTAGACAGTTCTCTCATGAGTAAGAAATCGCCATCAAAGTGGAAGTTGAAAAGCTTGTTCAGGTAGGGATTATCACAAAGCTCTCATATCCTACTTGGCTGGACAACGTTGTTATGGTCATCATAAAGGCAAATAGAGGATGTGTGTGGACTTTACCGACTTGAACAAGTCTTGCCCAAAAAATCCGTACCCTTTGCCAAGAATAGATCGAATGGCGATGGGATCACAGGTTTCGATATTTTGAGTTTTCTTTATGCTTACTCTGGATATCATCATGTAAAGATGGCTGATTGTGATAAGGAAATGACAGCATTTAGAGCCGTTGGTGGCCTTTACCAAAATGAGATGATGCCATTCGGCTTGAAGAATGCGGGCTCAACCTACCAGAGAATGGTCAACAAGGTTTTCGGGCCGCAGATCGGGAAGAATATGTAGGCTTATATCGATGATATGGTGATGAAGTTGGCCCGTAGCCGACCTCTTAAAGACCTTTAGAAATGTCAAGAAACTCTCAATGAAACTGAATCCAGCAAAGCGTACTTTCGATGTTCAAGAAGGGAAATTTCTAGGGTTCATGGTCAGCTAGAGAGGGATTGAAGCTAACCCAGAGAAAATTGAAGCACTTTTGAACATGAAAGAGCCAATGCAACGTGCATCAGAGAAGTGCAAAGGCTGAACGATAGAATCATCACCCTCGGAAGGTTCATTTCAAAATCTGCTGATAAATGTCTCCCTTTCTTCAAATTTCTCAAAGGGGACAAGTCTTTCACTTGGAATGAAGAATGCTCCCAAGCCTTCAAAAATCTCAAAGCTTATCTGGGGAGCCTGCCACTGTTAGTCAGTCCGCTTGTAGGTGTTAAGTTATTTCTGTACATAACGGCCTCAGACTGGGCTGTTGCCGATGTTCTTGTCAAGGAGGATGACACCCTCCAAATGCCCGTTTATTGTGTTAGTAAGGCTCTTAGTCCCGTTGAGATCCATTATTCTAATATAGAAAAGTTGGCATACTCTTTTGATATTGCAACCCAAAAACTAAGGGCTTACTTTTTTTCACATACTATTATTGTATTGACAGTCCGCTTCGCTATACATCGGCCCGACTCTCAGGCCGATTGCTCCATTGGGAAATTGAGCTAACAAAATTTGACATTCCCTGTGAACCTCGAAAAGAAATCAAAGCTCAATCCATGGCAGATTTTATAGCAGAAACACGCTTCCATGAAGAACAGCCCGAAGAGCAACCTAGTTCGCTACCCATCAGCAGACCAAGCACCACAGCGATGACCGCCACCACGCCACAGTGAATGAGTCATTGTTGGAAGCTATACGTTGATGGGGCTATGAACCAAAATGTGGGTCTAGAGCACGCGCAATATAAGAATGTGGAAAATATTTGTGATTCACTGTTAGTGGTTTACCAAGTATCGGGCTACTACGAGGCCAAAGATGAAACATTGCGGCAATATCTTGAATTAGTCAAAATATTGAAGAGCGGCTTCAACTACTGTGAATTTGTCAAAATAGGCCGCGAAAAGAACGCAAGAGCTGATTATTTATTTAAGTTATCAGCCAAAGAGGAAGTAAGAAATTCAACGGTCCTGGTTGAATACCTTTCCGAGCCTGCCATCAGTCGGAGAGAAATCATTTATATTCAACCAGTGGCCCCATGTTGGATCTACAAGATCAGATCGTATATCGAAGACATGGTACTTCCTACCGATCCTAAATAGGCTTAGGCTTTAAGGAAAGGTCAGCATATTACACTATCTTAAATGGCATCTTATATAGAAGATCTTTCTCCAAACCCTTATTACGATGTGTGCGACATAAAGAAGAACGATGGATTTTGTCACATGAGAGAGTGTGTGAGGGCCATCCCACAAGCTGCACACTTTCTCAAAAAGCTATATTAGCCGGATACTATTGGCCCAAGCTCATAGACGACATTCAAAGATATGTTAGGGAATGTGACAAGTGCCAACGCTTCACCGACATACTCAGACAACCCTCAGTTGAGCAGAGTATTGTCATCACGGCTTGGCCCTTTGATATGTGGGGGATCAATCTCATAGGTCCGTCCATAAAGGAATATCTGGTTGAAAGTTTGTCGTCGTCTCCGTTGACTATTTTACAAAATGGATCGAAGCTAAAGCATTGGAGAAAACCTATGCCAAGGATATCAACTTTTTGCTTGACCAGATCTGGACTCATTTTGGAGTCCCAAGGGCAATAGTATCGGAACATGGCCCACAATTCTGAGATGAGTTTACTGAGTTTTGTACGGAGCACAACGTGAAACATCGGCAGTCATCAGTATGTTATCCGTAAGGAAATGGTCAAGCGGAAATGCCGACAAAAAAGTCCTCAGAGCATTGAAAATAAGTTTACATGAGAAACAAGGAAGATGGGTGGATGAGCTGCCGGCAGTCCTATGGTCGCTCTGAACTTCATGAAAAACGATGACAAGGGAAACTCCTTTTGCCTTAACTTATGGTTCGGAAGCCATGGCACCAATTGAAATGGCACTGCCAAGTTTAAGGGTCCCACACATCAGTGAGGCCGAGAATCTGATATCAAGGCAGCTCTACCTTGAGCTATTAGAGGAAAAGTGGATAAAGTCTTATGGCCGCCTAGTCAATTGCAAACAAGCAGCAAAACGGCATCATGACAAACGGGTCCGCAATCATTTTTTCGCAGTTGGCGACTTTGTCTTAATTAAAAGAGAGGCTACAGTCATAAGGTGATGAAGCTTATAGAATTATAAACTGAAGGTAAAATGCGGAATTATTATTGATGAACTGAAATTTACAAGTTGGATTACAATGTGGCTGATCATGGGTATTTATAACTTCATAGACCACATGAATCAGTTAGAAGCATGTTACAAGTGCTGACAACAAACTATAACTGAATAACCACTTTCTTCATCATGCTATACTAGATTACTCGTAGTTTCAGATATCATCTTGTCGATGAGGTCATTGTGTATTCATACAATCGTGAGTGTATCGATGACTACACTCGGCATTCCCTTCAAACCTATATCTGTAACCCCCTCAGTGAGAGAGTAGTACATGAACAGCTTGCACTCAACATTCCCTTCAGCTATTGAAACTTTGAAATATCTTTGAAATTCCTAGTTTGTCTATCAGATAAGAGAAAACGGGTGCATCCAAGGCTTTGGTGAGAATGTCAGCTATTTGTTCTTTTGTGTTGAATGGAAGTAGTTTGACAAGTCCAGATTTTTCTTTGTTTCTTACAACATGACAGTCAATCTCTATGTGTTTGGTTCTTTCATGGAAGACATGATTATGGGCAATGTGCAAGGCACTAGCATTATCAATAAAAAAGACATTAGGCAGTTGAACTGGAATTTTTAGATCTTGAAAAATGTAAATGAGCCATTGAATTTCACAAACTGCATTTGCCATAGCCCTATATTCAGCCTCTGAAGAACTTCTTGCTATAGTAGTTTGTTTCTTTGCCTTCCAAGAGATTGGTGCATCTCCTTGGAACATCATGTAGCATGATATTGATTTTCTTGTTTCAGGACAACCAGCCCAATCACTGTCTGTAAATCCTTTGAGTACAAGATCATTGTATGCTGGAAACAAGATTCCTTGACCATGGTTGGCTTTCAGATGCCTCAGCAGTCTGTGTGCTACCCCCATATGATTTTCAGTAAGAGTGTCAAGAACTTGACTCAACTGCTGAACTGCAAAGGCAATATCTGGTTTGGTAAAAGTAAGATAGATAAGGCCTACTAATGATCTGTAAGCAATGTTTTCTTTCAAAAGTGGTGAATCACCATGCTGCAAAGTTTGCCTGGACTCCATAGGTGTATTGGCAGGTATTGCTCCCCAAAATTCATATTCTTCTAGGAGATTAAAGTATATTTTCTTTGAGAGATTGATATGCCAGCAGGAGTTCTAGCAGCTTCTGTGCCTAGGAAATATCTCAATTTTCCAAGATATTTGATAGTGAATTGCTTATGTAGGGCATCCTTCACCTGCTGAATTAACTGTTCACTGGGGCTTGCTGCTATGATGTAATCTACATAGACCATCAAAGCAATAAATGACTATCCTGATCCTTTTGTAAATAAACTGGGGTCATACTTAGACTGAATGAAACCTTGAGATTCCAAAAACTCAGTTAACTTGTAGTTCAACTGTCTACTGGCTTGTTTGAGGCCTTACAGTGATTTGGTTAATCGGAAAACTTGATTTGGTTTAGTTGTTGCACAACATGGTGGCAACTGCATATATACTTCTTTTTGCAGATCTCCATGTGAAGGAAGTGTTGACATCCATCTGATGTAAATGCCAATTATTAGCTGCTGCAGCTTCAAGTAATGTTTTGACTGTAGTAATCTTGACAACAGGAGAAAAATGTTTCTTGATAATCAATCTCATATGTTTGAGTGTAGCCTTTTGCTACTAGTCTAGATTTATATCTCTCTACCGAACCATCAGGATTGTATTTGATTTTGTATACCCATTTGCACCCAATAGGTTTCTGTTCTGGGGGCAGATCAACTATCTCTCATGTATGAGTCTTTTATAGAGCTTCAATATCTTTTTGCATTGCTTCTTTCCATTCACCATGCTTGATGGCTTGACTGTAAGTCTTAGTCTATTTAATGGCATCAATAACATTAATGAATCTCTCATAATCCGCTGAGTGATTGTCCAGGCTCATGGCTTCACTCAGCAGGTGTGGGGTCTGCTGAACAGTATGAGCACCTCCTTGATAAAAGGTTGGTGATTTCCTTGTTCTTGTGGACCTTCTTAATTGTGTGGGTTCAGGTGCCTGATTAACCGGTGCATGCTCTTCATTTGATGCATCAGCTGTAGCTGGCCCTGTGTTTGGCTGGTCTGCTGACTCATTCAACAGATAATTAAAAGTGTCCATTAGCTGGCCCTGTGTTTCCCAATACCTGTTGAAATAGAGGAAAATAAGTCTTATGGATTTGAGTATTTCTATCAACAAAGATATCTTTGTTGGAAATGTCTAAAAGAATAGTACCCTTGGATGTATTTGAATTCCCTAGATAGACACATGTCCTACTTCTTGAGTCAAATTTTGTCCTATACTGCTGAAGTGTGCAAGAGAAAACTAAGCAACCAAAAACCGTAAACACAAAACAGTCTGGTTTAGTGCCACAAAGCACCTCATGTGGAGTACTTTCCTTCAGCAGTGGTGTAGGTGTACCATTAATTTATTTTATAGCATGTAAAAGACAAAAACCTCAATATTCAATGGTACATTACTCTGGAACCTCAGTCCCATAGCAACATTCAGCAGATGCTGAAGTTTCCTTTCAACAATACCATTTTGTTCAGGTGTACTGACACAAAATGTCTAATGTATAATGCCCTGATAAGCATAAAAGTCAGTGAGTTGGAACTCAGCTCCATTTTCAGATCTAATAACTTTAATAACTTTGTGAAATTGAGTAGAAGCAAATTTAACAAAAGATTTAACAAGGTCAGAAGCTTCAGATTTGTGCCTCATATGAAAAACCTAACTAAATCTAAACAAATCATATACAACAGTAAGAAAATATCATTGTCCATTCAAAGTGTGTTGTTTCAAAGAACCCCGAATATCCATATGAACAAGATCAAAAATAGCATTTATAGCAAATGCACTTAATGGAAAAGGTTTTTTCTTTAATTTGGCCATAGGGAAAACATAAGAAAGATCATGACTGCAAAATTTGGCATCAGCAAACTGTGTGCTAATGACTTGCAGCCTCTTATCTGGCAAGCTTCCTAGTCTGTAGTGCCATAAAAGGGCATCATCTAATCCATCAGATAAAGTGTGATTCTCTACTGCATTAACATGAGAAAGTCTGATTGGTTGATCCATGACATAGAGTCCTTTGTGTAATTCAGTTGAACCAATCGTTTTCTTGTTCTTGTCCTGCAAAACACATTTGTTAGCAGAAAAAACAGCTGCACCTTTTGTATTATTAATAAAATAAGGTAAGGATAAAAGGTAATATTTAAAACTAGGAATGCAAGAAAAATCATATAGGACCAACTGAGGGATGACCCTTACTTGTCCTATATGTGTGACAGAAACATTATTTCAATTAGGTAATCCCATTTTTATACCTGATGAAGGTTTTGGATTGCTTAACAGATCTAATGATCCTACAATGTGATCCGTGGCACCAGAGTCCAAGATACATTGTATAGATCTTATTAAATTTAAATCACATGTCCCTGTTGCAGGTGAGTAGTGTGTAAAAATCTCAGAAGGTTGACCAATGGAAAGTCCTGCATGTCTAGGAGGATCAGAACTCAGCAGAGCCATCAACTTGTCAAGTTGCTGTGCAGTAAGATTTGGAAACTCTGGTCCAGCAGACCTATTTTTGGCATGATCTTCTTTTGCTGACTGTTCTTCCTCTACAAAATTAGCCCTTTTTGACTTGAAACAGTAAGATAGCCATGTTTCTTATAACAAGTCTCTTCAATATGACCATTGGATCCACAAAAACAACATTGAACCTTCTTGATATTCTTAAGTTTAGGATTTGAAGCAGATACAGAGTTAGGTCTGTTGACTATTTGATTTTGCCCCTATCCACTTTTTTGAGACAAGAGAACCATATAATGTTGATTCCTTGGCCCTATTAGCTACATATAACTTCTGTCCTTAGAATTTAATGGCCATTGCAAAGGCAGCATGAATTTCTGGGAAATGCACCATCAGCATTGCCGGTGAAACCATTGGCTCAAAATCATCCCTTAAACTTTTTAGGAATTTTATGACATGTTCAGCCTCTATATGATCCATTCGTGTGCTGATTGCATTGCAGTGACATTGAGGATCACAAGAAAAAACGGACGTAGGCCTGATAGTCTTGATTTCTTCCACAGCACCATCAATTGTGTGAAATATTGATTGATAGAATCAGTACCTTGCTTATGCATCTCTTCAAGAAGATCTGAAAGCCTCAAGGCATCAACATTATAAAATCTAACTGCAAGATTCTTCAAAACTGCATGTGCACTCTTGAAGTACATCAAACTCCGGGCAATGGTGTTCTCTACATAATTCAATATCCATGATCTCACCATTGTATCACATTGTCTCCATGCATGAAAATCTGTTGAATCTGCTTCTGGCCTTTTGATTGTGCCGTCTACGAATCCAATTTTATTCTTGGTAATTAACACCATCTCCATAGACATTTTTTATGGATTATAGTTGTTGCCATTCACCAATGGTTGAACTGAAGGATGCAGGTTCTTAGATCTAAACGAATTAGATCTACGCGCAGCGGATGGATCACGATTCATATATCAAAACACATAATTAAAGGACTTAAACTACTACAAGGGGGTTTAAGGCCATGTTACCAATAACGGGAAGAGAAGCCTTGATCTTCCGATGTGTTCTCCAAACGGCGGTTGGTGGACACCCTTCTTGATACACGAACCTCCTTGATATGTTACACCAAGAAAAACTCCAAGTTTTTCTTCCTCTAAAACCCTAGACAAGAAAAACAAAATTTTTCACTCTTTTTTGGTGATATGGGGCGAAATTTTCAAGTGTGATTTACACTTGGAATAACTCTCCTTTTATAGGAGAGTAAATCCTTGGTCTCCAAGTTTTAATTAATTAAATAAATAATTAATTAAACAAAATAAAAAGATATTTTCCTTAATGATTAATTGTGACATATTATTGACTAATAGGAAACTAAATAACATGTCATCCAACCAATCACATAACAAGAATATCTTTTATTTTCCATAACACAAGAAAATCAATTCTTGTGATAAAAGAGAACCAATATGGCGCCACCTCCCTAGGGTTTCAGCCCACATAAAATGTCTTTTATGTGTATTATATTATTTAGCCCAACTAAATAATATCCATGCATATCAATTAATTAGCCCAACCAATTAATTATCACTTTGAGGCCCAAGTAACAAGATTATTAGTCCGAATTACGAAGCCACATCGGGGACCATGGACCTATAACCGGTAGCTCAATAATTAATTATTCATCGAGCGAATAAGTACATTAATTATTAATTCGGGATTACGCCACCATAAACTGGCCCGAACTCTACCGATTATAGATGTATACTTATACTCAACCCATAGAGTGAATAAGCATCCATTGATATAATCACTACATACGGATTAACCCTCCATAGACTGTCCATTCTGAGTGGGAAGTCTCCATGAACCCAACTCAGAATATCTTATCCTTATTTACCATCAACCCCAATGATCAATTAGCACACATATCGACTAGTAGCTAATTAGTCAAATGTGAACTCCGGGATCGATCACTTTCTTAGGGCTAACAAATAAGGGGATTTGTCTCTCTACTTCCCGCATGAGGAAGGAATGGATTCCATGTCTGTGAAAATCAGAACTACTCACTCATCTGGAGATAGTGCCAATGAGAAGTGGCTTGGAACACATATTAAAGTGAACCGTAACTAACACATCAAACACTACCCCGGGACAAGCAGGACCCTATGATCACCTCAGGATTAAGGTTGATCCATATATGATCATCTAATGATTTAATAAGATTCCTCGATTACGGAATTATACCGAGAAATTCAGATTAAATCGGTCCAGTCCCATATGAATGCCATCATATATAAATTCCCCACGTAGGTACCCTTTACCGACAGTCCGGATAAGACTATCACACCCTAAGGTGTTCTGGGCGCATTATTGGTGTTTTAATCAAGAGACCCTAAACTCTGATTAAGTTCACCACGGACTAACAGTTTAAGTATATCACCACTAACTCAATCCTCACGTGCATGCCATACACTGAGTTAAGCGGTTACATACCGATATACTTAGGGTTTGCAGCAGTGTATTACTTTACAAGCACAAAGCAAGTAACTAAGGTGAGATAAATTCTGTCATCCATTAAAAACAATTACACAAATTGTCTTTCGGGCACTATACCTAACAATCTCCCACTTGCACGAAATGACAAGCAACGATTGTTTTTAGAGCACACCCTTTCTCATCTTATTCACAACACTCTCCCACTTGCTCTAAAAGCATATGAGACATATCCATCAATGCCGTACCCTCCAAGCACTCGACTTGGTACACTGATTAGCTAGGTTGTCGACTCGAGACGATCTTTAGGATTGAAACGTTGTCGGTCCTTCCAATCAGGCGGTACTCTCTCTCAATATGCTTATGACTGAGAAGATCCTTCTAAGCTATCTGTTCACTGTTTTCATGATGAAGTGATATCGGCTTATCAGACACGGAATTACTCCCAGGACCAAAAAAGGAAATTCTAAGCACTATGAGTAAACACTGGCCCGAGATCAACTTAATGATCATCCTTAATCGACTACAAGTCGAAATCGGTGTAGTCAACCATATTCAAGTTTGCACTGAATATACAAGCATATGATTCCTCGTTCTCTAACGATACTTGAGGGCGTACTAAACCGCTACTTATTGCTTGAATCCAAGATTCAACCGCAATTGACTCGTTTAAAGTGACTTGCCCTTATCCCGGAGAAACTCTATCCCATTTTCTCTTTATCCGAAGATTTGGAGAATCATTCACGAGAGGTAGGGTATGACTACTCTCGATGAATCTTTACAACCGTATATGCATAATCATCTTATTCAATAAGATAGGTGGGATAGCCAATGACTCATTCTTGTGAATTTGACCGAATCAAATTCTTAGAATATAGTCCAATTCTCTCATCCGAGAGAATCTTGGCGTGTCGATTTCCGACTTGAGATAGCACACCCATGTTGTTTCCAACCGTTTTAGTGTTATCATTTATGAACACTAATGCTACTACTTTACCAATATTGATATCCGATCTACGAAAAAACTTATCAATATTTTGGTCAAGTCCACATATTTTAAAACATATGACTTTTAATGACCGAGAGTTTCTCTTAAATCCACAAAGGATATAAGCCATGGCGGAGCTTCCTACCAATGGTTCTTTCGAATAAATTATGATATCGTTAGTCTACGCAAAAGGTATTGGGAATCACCCTATCTTACGCTTTGTAACGAATCCGTTATTCATTCTTAGCTAAAACCCTTACATTGCGAATGAATTCAGATTCCGTTGTTCGGCAAGAAAGTCTCGGGAATCACCCCAATTTTACGCTTTAACGAAATCAGGCAAGGCGAGTGGTGAGAGAGTTCAAGGTCCAGTTAACTCTCTACTCGTCAGGAATCACCCCTATACCACTCAACTTTGCGCCCGAAAGTTTAAACTTTCCTATTCATTCGACTCTTTTCTATGTAGATCCAATTGCTCCCACCGGGCTGAGGCACTCAGGTGGTTCTACAAGTGGCTGAACAAAGCTGGAGTACCAAAACTCCATTCACAGGGTTAAGGTTTTCAAACCAACCTCTATGATCGAGAATCCTATCAAACCCACCAAGAGCCATAGGTTATCAATCACCCCAAAGGTGTAAAGTCCACAAAACCACAACGGGTCAACGGTTAAACCATACTCCCACTGCGTTTTAGGTGGATTGACATTCTGATCTAGTAGTATTTATCAGTGTAGTCACCAACAACCGATGTTGGACGTGGTCTGATTAAATCAGATAGTAACTACCTTTGGGTAACCGTAATCCAAGGTTTAATGCTGCTACTTATAGATTCTATCAGAAGCCTTGTGACATTTCAACCGTCACTTTCTTATTTCAAGAATCTTCACTCGTCACATTAAGACATTTTACAAACATTCACAATCTGAACGTATGCGCAAAATCTCCAGTCCTACCTTCAAGCATTAAGTGCTAAATGCCTACATTTACGGAAGTGGTGTGAACCAAATTCACTCTTTATCCGTAAATTCACTAGCATCTTCTAGGTAGACTTCTCGGTTTACATAATAATGTTAACCGTTATTTTGCAACCAATTATCTTAATCGAGTTTAGCAGTGTATTGTAGCACATCAATAACTATATAGGGCAAGTCTATGGTTTCTTTCTTAGTGAGAAACATTCCACTAGGAGGCAGGCCGAGCATCAGTCCTAAGACTATGCGATAGCCTATTTCTGAGCATGAATACTCTATTCTCCTCGTATTATTTTGATAAACTAAATCACGTTTCGAGTAGTTATCAGACAAAATGTCACCACTCAAAAACTCCCACTAGCTTGTATCTCTCACTAGACCCCGAAGGTCATGGTGAACAAGCTATGTTACCCCTTCAAATCTATTACCCTTTCCCGATTGAAAGGAAACTTAGTCATTGTTCCTTTGAGATAGTGTTCTGAGATCATGAGATAGGAATCACCCTTAGCTTGATCGTCAGTCTTATCTCTAGGATATATGCATTAATTAATAGATATTGAAAGGTCGCTTATCTTAATACGAAACCTTTTACCTTTAATAGTTTTAGATGTGTTATACTTATTCACTTTTCTTAGTGGTTCGACTTTATCAAACAAAATTACGAGTCTTGGATTCGTACTACAAATGTCATATTCACTTTCTATGAGGCAACAATATATCGAGTTGAAAGTGAATCCATTTGTTTCAACGAATCAGTAAGCAAAAAAATAATTTTTACGTGATATTCAAAGATAGAATCAAAATTCATTTCCTTATATCACCCCACACTATTGTAGCTTGAAATTACGCCCGTTGTTACTCTATTAATCGTTAATGCACAACTTCCTTGTTCTTCCAAAGAACTAAGCTACCGAGTCAAGTTACTCGGTTAAGAAAGTCGCTAAGGATTCATTGGTTAGTGATCCGAAATCACTTTCCTTATCCTATACTTTCTTTAATTAATGTTTTGGTTTAGCCTCAAAACTTTAGTTAAGATGATTAACACTTATAGACTTTCTTTCCCATTCTCAACTTTCCTTAAAAGGAAATAGTCTTGAACTAGCAGTTCAATTGAGTAGACACTACTCGTGAACTGTGGGATGTCTAATGAAAGCGTTACCCAGTGGGACTAATTTTCTAAATTAGAAAAAACATAGGACAAAAGCTCCCACTAGTTTATCGGTTCCAAATACCGTCTAACTAGCGACACTTTAATTTATGATTCTCTAATTTTTCTATTAGAAAATTTCTCGTGTAGACACCACACCATTAAAATTCACTAAAAGAATTTTATCGTTCCAATCATCTTTCAAACTGACTACAGTCGTCTCTCGATCAACACGATTGACAACAGTGACATCCTTATTTACGTCACTTAAGTCTTGAAGGCTCCAGAGAAATATCTCTTCCGAAAAATTAATTGCATGTAAGATCAATAAGTACAACGTTCTAGTTATTTGCCACTTTTTAACGAAGTCATTACTAGTCAATTTTACACTAGCAGTCTAGCACCCTAAGAGATATATAAATAGTTGTAAATAAAATTGACAGAAGATAAACCCAAATCATACACTACTAATAAATTTTAGGAACATAAACTAAGTACTTATAGTCTATCCTACCGTTCCAAGGATTTAATCTAATGCCTCAGTGCCGTCTTAGGGTAGGTCAAAGAGGTTTCGATTAATATTGAAGATCAACTTGAGAATCTAACATCTCATTTGTGACCGTCAATCACCTTTCCTTTTTCAGCCAAGGTATTACCAAAATACCCTTTATGAGTGTGACCTACTGTTTCAGATCTTTAGATAGACCCCGAGTGTGCCGCCTTAAGGTCGGTCAGTGACTCAGCGTGTACCCAAAATCCTATCCATTCGGAGGCCAAGCCTTGAATTTTGATAGCGGTGAAGGCCTTCCTTATAGGGCCGAAATCAAAGCCGGCACGAGGCGTCACCATTCTCTCACGTCGCTTGTGTCAACAGTAGTGGCCGTGGGGTCGGCTGTCGCCTCTCCCGCTCCTACTCAATATTTTGAAAAAGTGGTGGGTTTACTGATCACGTTTTTGGACTTGATGTTACATTAAGGAACAATAAATCATAGGCCCGAATGTTGTCGGTTATGTGGGCTAGCCCACCCGACCTATTCGTTAGAACATATGTGGCCGTCGGACGGGTCAAGGCTAGGAGAGCTCCGTTGAGCCGTAGTAGCTCTTCGGATGGCTCGATATTGCGGACCCGTGCAAACGCCACACGTGGAGGTGAAGTCGATTGAGCCGTAGCTCACGTTGACCACCCAACCGTGGTTAAACCACTTTCGAACCATGTTTGCCCGTGATTATCAATCCTTAAACATCAAACTTTCACGTGAACACTACGGAACAAAAACGTAATCTCGTCTAGGTAAGGTGGAATTCACGAGAATCCAACACCTTAACCACGAGGTTTCGGGATTTACTCCTTATGCTTTCTCGAGTGAGATTCACCGAGAATCCATCACCCAACCTCGACGATTGAAAAAACCCGTGTTCCTCGGTTTTTACCTAATTAGTTTCCAATTAATATCAAACAATTAATTAAGACTAATCGTGTGTTTTATACATGCCTAACTAATTCCTCGAATTAATTTCTACATGTATGCATATGGAGTGGAATTCATGATATGATGCATGTCATGGCAATTTTCCGTTCTACTCATACAATCTACACATGTATACTAGTGCGGAAAATAAACACCGAGATGGACCGTTGGCACCAGCGTAACTAATCTATTCGAAAATAAATTAAAACCCTAATCTGCGGTGTTAAGAATCTTCGATGATCGTCATATCAAACGAACTTGGATCGGGCGAAAACTTTCCAGATCGATGTTCATTCTTCGGACTTCAAGATGGGCGGTCGGATCGGAGCTTTGACTTGTCAATCTTCCTCGATGAGCGCCCAACTTGCTGCTGAAAACAGACTCATACAAACTCCATGATTTGCGATCGACCGGTCGATTTTAATTTGAACGGTCCAATTGTTCCCGAAAAATCGAAGAAGTCACGGTTAGGGTTTCGTGAATCCTGCGTTTTCTGTTCCGGCAGACTCTCTTCGCAGGAACGAACGGATACCCAAACGGAATCTGATCGATGCCAAAATTTGTGGGATTGTTCATCAACTTCGAATCTTAATTCTGACCGGAGGGATCTTCGTTTTAACGGGTCAAACAACGGAAAAAACGAAAAGACTATACAGCTGCTAAATAGATCTATTTACAGGAAATTAAATTTGCAATAAAAATAAATTACATAATTTCCTATACTCATATGAATGAATTTTCATCGTTTATATGAGTTTACAATAGATCTAACGGGAAAACGGTGCCAACCCCAATCCATCTCTTCAACCATAGCAATTTAAAAATTATTAATGCATAATAATAAGTAAAATATCACCTACATGCAATTCCACTCCTTTAAATCGTTTAACTACGATTATGATAATATAAATCGTGGAACCTGGCTCTGCTACCACATGAAGGATGCAGGTTCTTAGATCTAAACGAATTAGATCTACGCGCAGCGGATGGATCACGATTCATATATCAAAACACATAATTAAAGGACTTAAACTACTACAAGGGGTTTAAGGTCATGTTACCAATAACGGGAAGAGAAGCCTTGATCTTCCGATGTGTTCTCCAAACGGCGGTAGGTGGACACCCTTCTTGATACACGAACCTCCTTGATATGCAACACCAAGAAAAACTCCATGTTTTTCTTCCTCTAAAACACTAGACAAGAAAAACAATTTTTTTCTCTCTTTTTTGGTGATATGGGGCGAAATTTTCAAGTGTGATTTACACTTGGAATAACTCTCCTTTTATAGGAGAGTAAATCCTTGGTCTCCAAGTTTTAATTAATTAAATAAATAATTAATTAAACAAAATAAAAGATATTTTCCTTAATGAATAATTGTGACATATTATTGACCAATAGGAAACTAAATAACATGTCATCCAACCAATCACATAACTAGAATATCTTTTATTTTCTATAACACAAGAAAATCAATTCTTGTGCTAAAAGAGAACCAATATGGCGCCACCTCCCTAGGGTTTCAGCTCACATAAAATGTCTTTTATGTGTATTATATTATTTAGCCCAACTAAATAATATCAATGCATATCAATTAATCAGCCCAGCCAATTAATTATCACTGAGGCCCAAGTAACAAGATTATTAGTCCGAATTACAGAAGCCACATCGGGGACCATGGACCTATAACCGAGAGCTCAATAATTAATTATTCATCGAATGTAATAAGTACATTAATTATTAATTCCGGGATTACGCCACCATAAACCCGAATCGAACTCTAGCGATTATAGATGTATACTTATACTCAACCCATAGAGTGAATAAGCGTCCATTGATATAATCACTACATACGGATTAACCCTCCATAGACTGTCCATTCGGAGTGGGAAGTCTCCGTGAACCCGACTCAGAATATCTTATCCTTATTTACCATCAACCCCCTGATGATCAATTAGCACACATATCTGACTAGTAGCTAATTAGTCAAATGTGAACTCCCGGGATCGATCACTTTCTTAGGGCTAACAAATAAGGGGACTGTCTCTTTACTTCCCACAGGAAGGAATGGATTCCATGTTTGTGAAAATCAGAACTACTCACTCATCTGGAGATAGTGCCAATGAGAAGTGGCTTGGAACACATATTAAAGTGAACCGTAACTAACACATCAAACACTACCCCGGGACAAGCGGCACCACCGTGATCACCTCAGATTAAGGTTGATCCATATATGATCATCTAATGATTTAATAAGATTCCTCGATTCACGGAATTATACCGAGAAATTCAGATTAAATCGGTCCAATCTATATGAATTCCATCATATATAAATGCCCCACGTAGGTACCGCTTTACCGACAGTCGGATAAGACTATCACACCCTAAGGTGTTACAGGCGCATTATTGGTGTTTTAATCAAGAGACCTAAACTCGATTAAGTTCACCACGGACTAACAGTTTAAGTATATCACCACTAACTCAATCCTCACGTGCATGCCATACACTGAGTTAAGCGGTTACATACCGATATACTTAGGGTTTGCAACAGTGTATTACTTTACAATCACAAAGCAAGTAACTAAGGTGAGATAAATTCTGTCATCCATTAAAAACAATTACACAAATTGTCTTTCGGGCACTACACCTAACATGAACAAGAACTAGAGACGGATTCTCATTAGGATGAACATAAAATGGACAGGAGGGGCTTAGTTCTTGTTTCTTCACTGCCATGGCTACCAAGAACTCCCGAATTTGTCACAATCCAACAATGAAAGTGAAAAATTGATCACAAAACTTCAGGAAAAGCGATCACAGATTACTCTCAAGAAAATGGAATCACAAAAAAGATGAAAAACACTCTCAAGATTCTTCAAATATTAAGGAAACGCAGGAAAGCATTCACAAATTCTCAAATTTCTGCTCTGATGCCATGATGAAGTTTATAGAATTATAAACTGAAAGTAAAATGTGGATTTATTACTCATGAACTGAAATTTGCAAGTTGGATTACAATTTGGCTGATCATGGGGTATTTATAACTTCATACACCACATGAAACAGTTAGAAGCAAGTTACAAGCGGTTACAACAAACAATAATTGAATAACCATGATGATTCTCAAAATGATACTCCTTACGGCATCAACATTTCACCCATTCTAAGCTAAAAGAGTAGTTTTCGACCATTTATATGAGCCCTTTGAGTTGAATGTCATAAGTCGGGTTCATGAGTCGAGTAATTTGCATTTAACGTTTATTTTCCCCACTTCGATATTATTCCTTGCATTGTCGGACTATTTTCAGGTTACAAATATTGGGCCAAATGTTAGAGAGTGATTATGGGCCGAGCAGGATGAAGAAACGGACTTAGGGTGTTCCAGAACCTTCAATTAAGTCGGTAGAGCAAAAAAGACAAAAATGCCCTGGAAGCTGCGTGAAGCATTGTCTCAGCCCCGGGATCCTGAACCTTCAAAAACTACGTTTTCTTGGACGATGGGTATATCTAGGTATCACTAAGTCAGTTTATAGCACTATAAATAAGTGGCACCAGCCACGAATTTCAATGTACAATTTTTTCACAAGACAAATACATTGTATTCAATAAAAGTTCTCTTTGTTCTTTTTCTCTATGAGTTCTAGTCACGGATCCGATGGATTCACCGTCTAGGTAGCAATCTAAGGAGGATCTGCACTCGTCTTCAAGGGTATGATTTTCCGGGTTTTTAGATGTAGATCTGTCGTTATTTTCCTTGTGATTAGTATGAATCGATTGTTTATATTAGTTCTGCTATGTAGTAGTTAGTTTATTTTACCCCATGAATGTTATCGTTGGTGAAGAAATCATGAATGGAAGGTTGTGTTCTTCGGAGCCCGCGACGGTCTTTATCGCGGCTGTGAATACCTAGTAAACCCTAATTCATGAAAATCGGCGCCAGCTATGTCTGATCGGCAGATTTTATTTACATGTTGTTAACCTGATCAACTATATGCATGTTTTTGTAAATTAACATGAAGGAATTACAAGGTGAAGTGTTATTTCGGACGATGTCTTGATCGATCCTTATGAACGTGCTAGTCCATCCACGATAGCTGCTTAGGGAGGTCCTCGGTCTTGAACCGGTTAGTCCTAGTTCTTATTTCTTGTGAATTAATACAACTAATGAAGGAGGTTAATTGCACATAGGCACATATTGTCTTTTCAATGAAAGTAGTGCAACATTAGGGATTAGCACCCGTAGCTGTTAAAAATCTAAAATTTAACAACGGGGATGATTGATGCATGATGTGTGTGTGTGTGGGGGGGAATAACTAATCACTCATAGTTAGAACTAATTCTTATAAAACTTAAAAGAGTATAATTATTTGGTCTTGCGCGTTGTTGTCACCACTTTTATGACTCTGTTCTATATTTGGTCGTAGACCGTAATAGTGACACTCAATCTATATTAATTTGTGTTTTTACAACTCTTTGTGGGATTCGACCTTGACTCGCCAGTACTGTGCTACAATAGACCTAGTCCTATTGCTAGTAGAAACCCATACTGCATTGCGGGTGCGATCAAACTAATTTTTACATCATGCTATACTAGATTACTCAGCAGGCTGATGTGTCATATTGTCAGCAGGCTACTATGTCTTCATACAATCAGCAGAGTGTATCAGCTAACTGAACTCAGCATTCTCTTCAGCCTATATACTGTAACATAAGGCCACAAAGGAAAAGTTATAAGATAATTTGGAAGGTCCGCTCCAAGTATCGCGAATTGTCAATAAGGGGACTTATGGTTTGAAGGACAAAGAGGGCCGCGAGTACATGTAAATTTGGCAGGGGTTATGGCGACCACTTTCATTTGTTCAAAATTAAAGTGACCATGCTTTATTTATTTTGGAAACTCGCCTTAATATAAGTGAAGGATAGAACTATATTTTGTACTTCGCATTAGCTTGTTTCTAGTTGTATTAACATTAATAGTTATGCTTTTGATTTGTACAAGTACCCAATCTGCCCACTGAAGCGCAACATGGCTAAAATAAAAGGTCCGAATTATTACATGTGTTCACACTTATTTTACATGATAAGCTCACATTTAAGTATTATTATTATAAATATCAACCTCGAGATCTGTTTTAGCTAAGCAGCTCACTATAGCGGTCCCAACCTTACCTAAAACAAAGAGACCACGAGCGGAAATTTTCAAACAATGCACAAGTTTTTGGTCCAGCCATCTATTTCAACCATGCTTGTAGCGAAACGCCAGTGACCTTTCTTGAAACAAGGGGGCCACACTTTTGATTTTTGACTTGGTTAAAGTTCAACAGAAACATGTCAGGTGTGATGATCAATTATTTCTAGCGAGCTCGATGTCTAGCACCCTCATCCTCACCAAAAACAAAGGGCCATATACCTATATGCATAAGTTCGCAGACCCAACTAGCAGACTCGAAAGATAGAAATATTTCAAACGAAAGCAAAGTGCAAATATATGGTGAAAAGTAAAGAGAAACTGAAAATACTTGGAGAATATAGTTACAGATCAAGTGCAACAAAGTATTTGTTATTACAGACGGATTGTTTGATGAAAACCGATGAAAACAAAGTTAAAGTTACAATAAAAAGAGCCAAATCAAGTTCACTTTTCGAAAGGTAGTGTGTTCACGAGAGTACCGGACAGATTCAGATATTGGTCAATATCTTTTTCGCCACCATCCATTGCGGTCCCATCACCTCCCGGAGCCGTACTAGGCACGCCTTTTATCAATGTGGTCAAATTTACCACTTGGCGGGGTGGCGGAACCCATGTTTCTTTCCCTTCCTTCTCATGGTCAATATTAAACTTGGCATTCTCATCATAAGGATATAGGATCTCTGGTTGGTAGACTCTCAGAGAAGGATCTTTTTGAGGGATTAAAGGCCCAGTCAGCCTGTTGATCCCAGAGAAGGGTGAGTATATAGTCAGAGGGGGGTGAATGACTATATATGGAGGTTAAAAACTTTTATTGATAAAAAGCTTTTGCGCAGCGGATAAGACCCTTCCAAATAATTCTTCCAAAGTAATTCAACCATACACACAAATATAAAGTGCAGAAAGTAAAGTGTTGTAAGTAAATGAACACAAATTTTACAATGGTTTAGGGTGGTGTAATCCCTTAATCCACTCTTCTCTTGTGATGATTGGAGGAATTCATTATTGTTTTCACCAGTACAATAGTTGTGATTACCCTTCAATACACAAGCTTCACAATCTACAAATTATCACTCCCTGGCTATAGAAGCTTCAGTGATTGAATCTTCCACACTGCTCCACAGGAACAAATCCTTCAGCAACTATCACACAAACCTGTAATTCATTCTCAGATTGACTGATTCAATTGCTTGATCCAAAAGTTCCTAAAAGTTTGATCAATGCTCAGAATAGATTGTTTCTTTTCTGCTCTGTATTTTGAGTTTGATTATCTGGATATATCTTTTAAGAACAAAGATAAAGGCTTGTTCGTAGATGTTCTTGTTGTTACTATTTTTTTGTTCTCTGCATATGCCAACTATTTATAGCCGTAAATTCCTTGAGTTTGAATTTCCATCCGTTGGCTATTTAATGCTCAGCATAATCCTTGATTCTATACTGATTTAATCCTCCTTGATGTTAGTGATCCGGGTTTTAATCAAATGTTCATCATAAAATCCGTCCTTGATTGATTCTGCATTAATTACTTGATCTTACATAAAATCCGGGTTTTAATCAAGTGTAGACAGCTTGCTTCCACTTGCTTATTCTTCTGTACTTCACCGGCTAAGTGAATACTTCTTTAATTACTTCACTGGTCAAGTGACTGCTTTTACTTGGTTGATGCTTTTGTGTTGTTTTATCAGCCGATACACATTTCCTTCACTAAACCTTAGTTTTGTGGGAGATCAATGTACACCATATTATAGAAAATCAAGTTTCATCATATGTATTATATCTTAGAATTACCCAAGGTCATCACAGACTTCCTTGGTTGTAAGTCAGTCCATAGGTTTTCACTTCACTATGCTGGTGCCTTGCCTGACTCCACTGAACCGGTCATCTGTCTTTATTGAGTTGTTCTACCATTCAAGTATAGTACTTGTCTGACTGAACTTATACAATATGTCAGACTTCTAAGTAAATCTTATACATTAGGTTCAAACTTATTTCAGACTTGTTTTAACAGCTAGCATGGCCATCATCAAAACTATAAAATGTTCCTAACACAGCCAGTTCCTCAAAAATACGGCTACCATCACCATAAGCGGCCGTAAGGAAATGGACAGGATGGTAGAATCCTTGGTCAAAGCTCGCCTCTAAGATATCTAAAAACTCCCCAGAGTCCTTGTAAGCCACAATAGCCGTGGGCCTAGCTTCTTCAGCGACCTTCTTCGCCTCAACAAGTTGTTTCTCAAGATCGGCGCACTTATCCCGCTCCGCCTTAAGCTGCGCCTCCAGGTCGTTGAACAGCTTCTCATAGCCCTCACAATGCTCCTTGTGAGTAGCATTCGTGCATCACAAAGCTGACATAATCTCAATACAGGTCCGCGTACTTCCTTCTGCCTCAACTTTAGACTTTTCAAAGGCAGCAACAGCGATACCATCTTCTGTAGTTCACCTCGATGTTTGGTAGTGGCGCTGTTGGCCCTAAAAGGGAGAGTACCAATCTGAATAAGAAAAAGGGCGATCTTGCAAAATAATAACGGAAACTGAGATAAACAATGCAAAAGAAAATGCAGACAGTCAAAGGCTTAACATACTCATCGCTAAACCAAACTGCCCGACCAGCTCGGTGAGCTTACCAGCAACGTCAACCTCAGGTGCAGATTTGTCAGTTATTACCACCTTGGAGAGAATCCCCTTACCAGTTTCCAACTGGGTCTCATGAGGCACATTCTAGCCAATATACTGGAGCGGAACAACGTCCGCGATGGACTCCGTCAATAGAGTAGCCTTCTTCATACCAAAAAGAGACTTGAGGAAGTCCAGATCTAGCCAAAGATCCGGCTTCCTAGTGTATCCGTGAGGCACAGTCTCCCGCATATCTTAAGTTGGCTCCTTTTCAACATCTGCTTGTTTTCACTAACCAACGGTACTCATCGCGGCCTCCTCAAAATCCACCTTCTAAGTCAAGTTGACATCCTCATCCATTTCATTATCAACAGTAGTTTCAACTTCAACAACGGAGGATTTGGATTTCTTAGAGGCATGAGCCTCATTTGACTTCGTGGGCTCATCGGTTTGCACCCTCACGAACTTCAACCGCTTCGCTTGACCCAATGACCTTTCTTTTATCTTTCCGGTTCAACCTCAGAGGCGCAGTTGAAGTAGTAGTAGTGGCCCTCGAGGCTGCAGAGACGATTGTAGCATCTACCAGAGGCGGTGGAAATCCTGGTGCCTTCTTCAGTGTTTTCTTTCTCTCATTAGTTTGAGTATTGGATCGCTCCTTCCTCTCGGATCGATTCTTGCTCACGTCGACCATTGTAACTGCAATAAGAGGGGTGTGATTAGTATAAGAATAAATAAGGCACAAAAAATAAAGGCAAGAATTAAGTAAGATTAAAGAAAATTACGAGAAGGTCGCCACTTCCGGCTGCCCTTGCAGACAGTACATTGGGAGGGAAAGCACCTCCCAATATGACACTCCCCGACCCAGTCCGAATCAGACTCAAGGGCCGAGAGATCACGGGGCCAGAGATCCAGCTGATATAATTCGTCGACTAAGCGACACCATCTGAACCAATGAGACTCAAGAGAAAATTAACGAATTTTTGCTCATACCCTGGCCCGCATGAGCAACCGTGGTGGACTTCTTCATCTCATGCGAACCAAAATGATGGAACGGCCAACCCGTGCCGGGCGCCACCTTCAGAAACTGCTCACCCCAATTGTGAACCTTGTCAGGATGTTTGAAAAATAGACAAGGGTTCTTCGCCCTCAAGGAAATTTGTCATGGGACCTTGGTGCCCCAGAAAGTGTAGATATTATTGAGAATCCCAAGGGACGACTCATGCTTGTTTGTTCGACACAGAATAATGAAGGTCATGATATTCTTTACCTCCCCCAAAGTGATGTCACTCGGCCAGGCCTCCTTCTGGTTCATTATTTCTTTGAAAAAAAGATCGAATGGGGGGCGCAGGCGAGCGTAGAAATTGTCGAAGTGAAGGACCAAGGAATCCCCTGACCTCCGACAACTGAAGAGATTCTTGTGTTCGCCCTTCTCCAACTCCTCCATCGTCATCACTTGCATACGAGCGAACCTATAGTGATCAGAAACGTTGTATGGCTCAAGGGCCTCAGCAAGAACCTCGATGTCCCAGATCGCCACCTATTCACTGGAATCCCATCTCTCAAGCTCTTCCATTCAAGCAAACTCAGCCTTGGCTTCTAGATTGTTAGGCTTGGGAGTCTTGATTTTCTTCTTCTCCTTATCAGCTTCTTCTCTTCCATTCAGCTGTACGGTGCCGAGATACCTTTTTATGGCGCGGAGGCGTCGGTATACGACGGGGTAGTTCCTCTTCCTCGTCATCATCACCATCTACATGGCCTCTAGCAGTAGAAGCATCGGCCTCGACACCCGTGTCATCTCCACCCGTAGAGCCATTTGCACCAACTTCTTCTTCGGCACCAGATTGAACAACTTGGCTCCACTTATTCTTCCGACTGCGAGCCGCCGCAGACTGTAGTGCGATTATCTCATCCAAATTGAACAGATCCTCAACATTAAGTCCTCATGTGTTCCCTGCTTCTGTCTTAAAGTTACCCCCACCTACAGAGCCTCTGGGGAAGCCTCTTCCTCGAAGTTATAGTCATACACCTCTTGGTCATCGCTTGAATGGTTACTAATGGTTTCATCACTGAGAGACATCCTAAAACATCAGAAGGTGAGGCAGAGTTAGAAATCACCCAGATAATAGAAATCGGGCCAAGGCAAGTGTGTCCGCCAACCTCGACACCTCACCTCTCCGACCCTTCGGCACAATAAAAGAGACATCTAACCTTAATGGTAAGATTAACAGACGATTTCACTAATATGAATAGGGAATATGAAATGTCAACAACATCAAAGACTCATTCTTTACCCAGAAATGCAAAGATGAATGGTATGCGACTAGTTAAGTTTGGTCACTAACCCAGAAAACTCAACAACGCAAAGCATAAACTCAAAGAACAAAATGATATACAAACGGGATGCACATGAAGAACAGGTACGAAATCCTTAACCAATTCAACAAAAATCCTACCTTTGAGCTCAGAGTCAACCCAGACAATAGAATGCATATAAGAAGTATATGGAATGGGAAAAATTAAGTGAAAGAGGTAAATCGGTAAGAAATCGAAGAGATTACATGGAAATTATGTAAAGAGGTCATCGAAAACTACGAAAGGGGACGCCGAATCTTCAAATCTTCAACGAAACCATAAAGCTCGTCGGAAACTTCCTAATCAAAGACCGGAAACCTTGAAGCTCACGGAAATTCTTTTTCTATATGAAACTCGAAAAATGTAAAGGGTAAATGAGTTGAGGTGAGTCCTTTATATAGGAAAAAGGTAAGGTGATCTGACTGTTAAGATTAAGGAGATCTAACGGCTCAAATTTGGGCGGTCTTTTCAAATTTCAAATTTCGAAAACCGCCATCATTACTCTACGGTTATCAAAGTAGCCATTATGTCAGATTGGTTACCGAAACTACCCCATCCAATCGTGGGCCACGATCTCCCCCTTCAACCATCACGTCATTTACGAGGTCGAGATGGATCCTTAGAAAACGCACACAACTGTCGACAGTTAATATTTGAAGCGGCTCCGCATATAGACAAGTCGCACTGCAACACCAAAGCCATCACAAGACCGTCCGCTTCATAACACGATCCTCAAAGGTGTTTCACCAAAAATTCCTTTCGCTTCATAGTGCGGCACTATGAGACCGTCCGCTTCATAGCGTGGAACCCAAGTTCGTCCACTTCATAGCATGATCTTAAAGGCAAAGTCAATACATGACACAAGCCACTGAAGGCGAAGTCGACTTGCGACACTAAAGCCATGAAAAGACCTGATCTAAGTATGGCATTTAGGCAAATCTAACAGGCGATCCACCACAATAGCAAGCCATCAAATAACTTAAAGGCAATCGATTTGCAAATAATCTTTACTCCCCGCCTAACATTTCATGAAAATAATTGAGGCACAGAGTAGAGGGGCATTGATACGCCTGAACCGTAATCCAGCCCGTGGATCCTTGTTTGGGTCCATTCGGCCACCAAAATTGTGGACTAGGCCATCGGCCACTATAGTCTGCGAAGCCAAATTATGATCGCTGGCCATCAGCCCTGCCCCAAACCTTTAGCCTTACGTGGTGCCAAGAAAGGCAAACTGTTGGACTTATTTTTATGTTTTGATGATGAGTGTCAGACTAGCTGTTACAGTGCAAAGGCAAAAAGATGACTAGATCAAATGTATAGGTTTATTAGAGTTTGATCTTTGTATAGGTTTGATCAAACAAGCAATGTAAAGGTCAGTTGACTTGTTTCAGCAGACTAGTCTAGGTCAGTAGGGTAGTTAGGTCAGTAGACTTTTCTAGAACCTGCTGAAGACTGAAGACTGAAGGCTGAGTGCTCAAACTCAGTTAATGAAGGCTAAGGGATCAAACTTAGTGATTAAAGTCAAGGATATGCAATCAGAATTTAGGCAAGTCTGTGATGACCTAAACTGATTGCATATACCTTGTGTAGAAGGTCTTAGTTCCATAAGTTGGATGATTTTTGGAAGTTGGTTATAATTAAAAAGGTGTAATCTAACTTTACAAATAAAAGTTAGATAAAAGAAATCAGCTGCATTGAATTTGTTACACAAACAAATTGTCATTTAGCGATGATAGGTATTACAATGAGACTTGATGAACTGCGCCGATAATATACCTAGGTTAATTCAAGATTACATTGGAAGATTACATGGATAAGGACAGCCAACTACCTCTGATTTATCAAACAAATCAAGGGCTAAGATTAAAAGGACGTTGGGATGATTCAGAACTTCATTCAATGGTTATAAGTCAAAGGGTGGACAGATCAGCCTTTGTCAAAAGGAATCACGCAATCGTCATCCCTATGAATAGTGATGAAAAGCAAGTCAAATGGGACAAAACCAGGAACGGTTATATTTGAATTTCAAATACAAGTCACATGCCATCCTACCTATTAATAGAGGACTTCCAACTCAGAAAAAGATGATGATTGATGAAATTTAAGAGAAAAATATAAGAGATAATTCTGAGCTGCAAGAACACCCTGCTGAACCTACTGAGCTTAACCTTACTGATCCAGAGAAAATCTTCAAGTGTATTCTGTATTCAAGCTACATTAAGTTCACACACTTGAAGACTACAAGCTGCTGATTATATCATCCTAATCAAGCTGCTGCAACTGAATCATTTACTTGATTCATTCTTTATTTTATAAAGAACTCACAAGACAAATGAAGCATCCATTGGGTGTGAAAGACTCGTTGTTTGTGGTGGAGCCGGTGAAGAGGGAATCCTACCCTTCAAGGACCAGTGGAAGACTTTGGAGCAGCAATCCTACCTATTCCTAGCTTTTAGTTTGTGAAGCCATAGTCATTGGTGAAGGACAAGCAATCTTAGGAATCTTTGTAACAGATACATCAAAGATCTCTAGTGAATTATCTCCAACTTCACAGGAGAAGAGTGGACTGACAGGATTACACCACCTGGAACCACTATAAAAGCTGCCTACTTACTTTCTGCACTTACATTCTGCATTTAGTTTATTATACACATCAACCTACTGAATCTAGCAACTGAACTCACACACATACACTACTGAGTATCTAATACTTAGTATCATATTTAACAACAAGTAATAAGGCTTAATTTTTGATATAAACCCGCTTGCACAAATTCAAGAACTCAACCATCGATGAACTCTGTTTATCAAGAAAGTTATTGAGGCATCGGCAGAACTCTTGAGGTATCAACAGATTCACTGAAGTTGCTTTGAGTTTGTTAACTCCAAAAGTTTTAAGTGCTAAGTTTATTCACCCCCTAAAACTTAACCAAAGCCTTTTCAAGGGACCAACAATTGGTATCGGTGCGAAGGCTTCGTTCGAAAAATTCTACTTGTTGTAATGGGTGAAAATACTTTGAAAACTCTTTCAAATCACTGATTTTCAAAGACTTGCATCATGGATAACAACGAGTATGCCAGAACAATGTTGATTTGTTCTGCAGATCGTTTTGATGAATATAAACGTCGTATGCAGGCTTACCTTGCTGCAACTCATGATGAAATGATGGATGTGCTCACGATGGACCACTAGAGATTACAAAGTCGATAATAAGGGTGAAGAGACACAAGACATTCCAAAGCCTAAAAAGGAATGGATCAATTGAAGATAGAAAGAGAGCAAATCGAACAACATTGCTATTGATATTATCTACAGAACTCTGGATAGCAACATGTACATGAAAGTGAAAGATTGTAAAACATCAAAAGAACTTTGGGACAAACTACAGTTGATCTGTGAAGGCACTGATGAAATAAAGAAGAATAAAATCAGTATGGCAAAGAACAAGTTCCAAAAGTTTGAAATGAAACCCAATGAAACCATTGAACAAATGGAATCTAGGTTCAATGCAATTCTGGATGAACTCACCCTGCTGTGTGTTAATTACTCAATAGAAGAAATCAACACAAAAATCTTGGAAGCTTTACCTGCTACAGATGAATGGAAGATGAAGGTGACAGCCATAGAAGAAATGAGAAGACTGCATGAAGAGGATACATTCAAGTTATTCTCAGATCTCAAGGCATATGAATTCAAAAAGAAGTTGTCACCTACAACTGAAAAGGAAGAGCCAAAAACCACAGCGCTGGCTGCTTCACATCAAGAAGAAGGATCGGAAGCTCAAGATGAATTACAGGATGAAATGCAAGAGCAAATAGAATTGCTGAGCAAGAAGATCAGGATGATGAAAGGTGGTAAAAGCTCACCTAGGAATTTCACAAAGAAATTCATTGAAAAGAAAAAGGAAGAAACAAAGAAAGACAATGATTTCTTGTGTTTTAATTGCAAGAAACCAGGACACTTCGCACTGATCGTCTCCGAATTAAAGCGAAAAAGGAACCAGATTATCTTTGCTTTAACTGCAAGAAGCCTTGACATTTCAGACCAGATGTCCAGATCTCCAAAAGAACAAGAGTCAACAAAGAAGACATGGCAAGAAGGCTATGATTGCTGAAGATGAATCTGGATATGAAGTGGAATCTGTAAAGGGAAATGAATCAGATGACACATCATTGGTTGCTGATATGGAAGACTATGCATTAATGGCTAATATGGATGAAACAGAGGAGGTATATAATACTGTATCAATTAACACTCCTGCTGAAAGTGATTGTTAATCAACTTGTGGTTCAAATCCTAGAAACTCTTACAATGATGAAACTTTGGATGCCATCCTCAATCAACTGAGGAAAATACAATCTGGTTATGAAATTGTGAAGGCTGAAAAATAAGCTCTTCAAGTAGAAGTTGAAAGATTGAATGCTGAATTAAGGGTTCTCAAAGATAAGGAAAAAGATGTTGGACAAAATCAGTATAAGCCTACTGAACATCCAGTAGCCTCTGAATCTGCTGATCCATCTTGTTCCTCTACTGCATACAAATCTGGAAAGCCTTATGGTGATAGAACATGGCTTGGATTTTGAACTCAACAATCCAAAAAGAGTGTATCCAGTAAAGCTACTGAACCTAGTGCCAGAATTGGTCCTAAGTTTGTACCTGCACAAGATCCAACTCCCAGTAAGGTTGCTGAGGAAGTAACCTGCTGAGAATGCTTCAAGGAAGCAAAATCAGAAGTCAACAACTCCTAATAAAAGGAACAAATCCAAAAATAGGACTGCTGTGCCTTCTGAGCCTGCTGATAGCAGACCTGCTACCAAGTCTGCTGGACCACAGAAGGGTAAGAAACATAAATATTCCAAGGATAAGAATCCTAAACCCAAAAATGTTAATCATTCAAGAGATACTTATATCAGGGGGAAAGGTAGACAGTTCCCTACTGATAATGATTGGAATATTCCTGCCCCCATTGATAGAATCAACAGATACAACCATACTGCTAAGGTAAAACCTAGGCAATGGAATCAGCAAAGGACTCAGCAGATGACTTATATAAGACCTCGGCGAGACCTCAAGCGGACTCCATATTACAGGGGTTGTTCTAACAGACAACAAACCTATGGTTATACTGCTTTGCTTCTAACAAGAAAAATCACTCCAAACAAAGAATATATACCAAAAGCCGAAAAACATATGTGAATCCTACACAACCAACTGTTAGATCTTATGGATGTGTGGAATACATGTATGAACCTAAGTATGACACCTTTAAAAGAAGACCTTATGGAAATTTACCAGGGGTCATGCTTACCACTGACCATCATGGACCCAAACAGATTTGGGTACCTAAAATGTATTAATTTTGTTTTGTAGGGTGTCTGGTACTTTGACAGTGGATGTTCCAGACATATGAGAAAGAATAAGCACTGTTTGACAAGCTACATAGCAAAGGATGGTCCAAGGGTGAATTTTGGCAACAAAAATACACCTGGTTATACAAGAGGCTATGGCACACTTGTGAGGAATGGACTAACCATCAAGAATGTTGCTTATGTGGAAGGACTGGACTACAACTTGCTGAGCACTAGTCAATTCTGTGACATGGGATACAAGGTCACTTTTGACAAAAACAACTGTATTGTCATTAGTGAAAAAGGTGATCAAGTTGTATTGGCTGGTAGAAGACAACAAAACATGTATGTTGTGGATGAAGGATGCAGGTTCTTAGATCTAAACGAGTTAGATCTATGCGCAGCGGATGGATCACGATTTATATATCATAATACATAATTAAAGAACTTAAACTACTACAAGGGGTTAAGATCATGTTACCAATATTAGGAAGAGAAGCCAAGATCTTCCGATGTGTTCTCCAAACGGCGGTTGATGGACACCCTTCTTGATACACGAACCTCCTTGATATGCAACACCAAGAAAAACTCAAAGTTTTTCTTCTTCTAAAACCCAAGACAAGAAAACTATTTTTTTTCTCTCTTTTGGTGATGATGGCCGACAAATTGCAATGCCATTTTGTCTTGGAAGAACTCTCTTTTTATAGGAGAGTAAATCCTTGCACTCCAAGTATTATAATTAATTAAATAAATAATTAATTATTAATCACAATAAAGGATAATTCCATATATAATTGAGTATGTTCAATTAATCAATCAATTATAAATTTACCATATCTTTTATTTACCAAAACACAAGAAAGTCAATTCTTATGTTTTACAATGGAGATTGGCGCCACCTAGTAGGGTTTTAAGCCCACATAAAATGTCTTTTATGTGTATTATATTATTTAGCCCAACTAAATAATATCCATGCATATCAATTAATTAGCCCAGCCAATTAATTATCACTGAGGCCCAAATAACAAGAATATCATTCCGAATTATAGAAGCCACATCGGGGACCATGGACCTATAACCAGTAGCTCCAATAATTAATTATTCATCGAGCGAATAAGTACTTTAATTATTAATTCGGGATTACGCCACCATAAACCCGAAAGTGAACTCTACCGATTATAGATGTATACTTATACTCAAATTTATAGAGTGAATAAGCGTCCATTGATATAATCACTACATACGGATTAACCCTCCATAGACTGTCCATTCTGAGTGGGAAGTCTCCGTGAACCCGACTCAAAATATCTTATCCTTATTTACCATTAACCCCCTGATGATCAATTAGTATGCATATCTGACTAGTAGCTAATTAGTCAAATGCGAAACTCCCGGGATCGATCACTTTCTTAGGGTTAACAAATAAGGGGACTGTCTCTCTACTTCCCGCAGGAAGGAATGGATTCCATGTCTGTGAAAATCAGAACTACTCACTCATCTGGAGATAGTGCCAATGAGAAGTGGCTTGGAACACATATTTAAGTGAACCGTAACTAACATATCAAACACTACCCGGGACAAGCGGACCACGTGATCACCTCGAGGATTAAGGTTGATCCATATATGATCATCTAATGATTTAATAAGATTCCTCGATTACGGAATTATATCGAAATACTGATTAAATCGGTCGAATCCTATATGAATGCCATCATATATAAATGCCCCACGTAGGTACCCTCTACCGACAGTCCGGATAAGACTATCACACCCAAAGGTGTTCTGGGCGCATTATTGGTGTTTTAATCAAGAGACCCTAAACTCTGATTAAGTTCACCACGGACTAATAGTTTAAGTATACCACCACTAACTCAATCCTCACGTGTAATCCATACACTGAGTTAAGTGGTTACATACAGATATACTTAGGGTTTGCAGCAGTGTATTACTTTACAAGCACAAAGCAAGTAACTAAAATGAGATAAATTCTATCATCCATTATTAAAAACAATTACACAAATTGTCTTTCGGGCACTACACCTAACAATCTCCCACTTGCACGAAATGACAAGCAACGATTGTTTTTAGAGCACACCCTTTCTCATCTTATTCACAACACTCTCCCACTTGCTCTAAAAGCAGATGAGACATATCCATCAATGCCGTACCCTCCAAGCACTCGACTTGGTACACTGATTAGTTAGGTTGTCGATCTTTAGGATTGAAACGTTGTCGGTCCTTCCAATCAGGAGGTACTCTCTCTCAATATGCTTTTGACTTCTTATGACTGAGAAGATCCTTCTAAGCTATCTCTTCACTGTTTTCACGATGAAGTGATATCGGCTTATCAGACCTGGAATTACTCCCATACCACAAAGGAAATTCTAAGCACTATGAGTAAACACTGAGCCCGAGATCAACTTAATGATCATCCTTAATTTGACTACAAGTTAGAATCAGTGTAGTCAACCATATTCAAGTTTGCACCTGAATATACAAGCATATGATTCCTCGTTCTCTAAAGATACTTGAGGACGTACTAAACCGCTATTCAATGCTCAAATATGAGATTTGACTACTATTGACTTGTTATGACCTGACTTGCCATTATCCAAGAGAGACTCTATCCCATTTTCTCCTATTCCGAAGATTTAGAGAATCATTCCTGAGAGGTAGGGTAGGACTACTCTCGATGAATGTTGCATACGTATATGCATGATCATCTTATTCAATAAGATAGGTGGGATAGCCAATGACTCATTCTCGTGAATTTGTCCGAATCGATTCTTAGAATATAGTCCAATTCTCTCATCCGAGAGAATCTTGGCTTTGTCGATTTCCGACTTCGATATAGCACACCCATGTTGTTTCCAACCGTTTGATGTTATCATTCATGAACACTAATACTACTACTTCACCAATATTGATATCCAGTCTACAAAAGACTTATTAATATTTTGGTCAAGTCCACATATTTTAAAACATGTGACTTTTAAATGACCGAGAGGTTCTCTTAAATCCACAAAGGATATAAGCCATGGCAGGCTTCCTACCAATGGTTCTTTCTGAATAAATTAAGATATCGTTAGTCTCGCAAAAAAGGTATTAGGGAATCACCCCTATCTTCTGCTTTGTAACGAATCCGTTATTCATTCTTAGCTAAAACCCTTATGTTCTAAATGAATTTAGATTCCGTTGTTCGGCAAGAAAGTCTCAGGGAATCACCCCTATTTTTTGCTTTTTAACGAAATCCAGCAAGATTGAGTGGTGAGAGAGTTCAAGGTCTGGTTAACTCTCTACTTTTTGGGAATCACCCTGACCACTCACTTTGTCTTTGAAAGTTAAACTTTTCTATTCATTCGACTCTTTTACTGCGTAGAACCAATTACTCCCACTGGGCCTGAGACACTCAGGTGGTTCTACAAGAGGCTGAACAGAACTGGAGTACCAAAACTCCATTCACAGGGATAAGGTTTTCGAACCAACCTCTCTCGATCGTAATCCTATACAAATTCACAAAGAGCCACAGGTTATCAATCACCCGGCGGACTATAAAGTCCACACAACCATAATGGGTCAATGGTTAAACCATACTCCCACTACGTTCTGGGTGGATTGACATTCTGATCTAGTAGTATTTATCAGTGTAATCACCAACAACCGATGTTGGACGTGGTCTGATTAAATCAGATAGTAACTTCCTTTGGGTAACCGTACTCCAAGGTCTAAAGGTACATTACTTATAGATTCTATCGAAGCCTTGTGACAGTCAAGCGCCACTTTCTCGATCTCAAGAATCTTACAACCAACCTTCACTCGTCTCATTAAGGCATTTCACGAACAAATAAAATCAACGTATGCGCAAAATCTCGATCCTACCTTCAAGCATTAAATGCTAAATGCCTATATTTACGGAAGTGGTGTGAACCGAATTCAATCCTTATCCATAAATTCACTAGCATCTTCTAGGTAGACTTCTCGGTTTACATAATAATGTTAACCGTTATTTTGCAACCAATTATCTTAATCGAGTTTAGCGATGTATTGTAGTACATCAATAACTATATAGGGCAAGTCTATGGTTTCTTTCTCAGTGAGAAACATTCCACTAGGAGGCAGGCTGAGCATCAGTCCCAAGACTATGCTATAGCCTATTTATGAGCATGGAATACTCTATTCTCTGCTAAAATCAGAGACTTCTCCTCGTATTCTTTTGATAAACTAAATCACGTTTGAGTAGTTATCGACAAAATGTCACCACTCAAAAACTCCCACTAGCTTGTGTCTCTCACTGGACCCGAAGGTCATGATGAACAAGCTATGTTACCCTTCAAATCTATTACCCTCTCCCGATTGAGAGGAAACTTAGTCATTGTTCCTTTCAGATAGTGTTCCTAAACCGGGAGGCAGAATCACCCTTAGCGGTCGTCAGTCTTATCTCTAGGATATATGCACTAATTAATAGATATTGAAGGGTCGTTTATCTTAATACGAAACCTTTTACCTTTAATAGTTTTAGATCGTTACACATACCTATTCACTTTTCTTAGTGGTTACGTCTTTATCAAACAAAATTCGAGTCACGATTCAGTACTACAAATGTCATCTCCACTTTGTTTAAGGCAATCAGAGTATCGAGATGAAAGTGAATCCATTTGTTTCAACGAATCAGTAAACAGAAAAACGATTTTTTCTGTGATATTCAAGGATAGAATCCGAAATTCATTTCCTTATATCACTCCCACTATTATAGCTGAAATAACTGCTCGTTGTCTACTTTATTAATTGTTAATGCACAGCTTCCTTGTTCTTCCAAAGAACTAAGCTACCGAGTCAAGTTACTAGGTTTAAGAAAGTCGCTAAGGATTCATTGGTTAAGTGATCCGAAATCACTTTCCTTATCATATACTTTCTTTAATTAATTTTTCGGTTTAGCCTCAAAACTTTAGTTAAGATGATTAACACTTATAGACATTCTTTCCCATTCTCAACTTTCCTTAAAAGGAAATAGTCTTGAACTAGCAGTTCAATTGAGTAGACACTACTCGTGAACTGTGTGATGTCTAATGAAAGCGTTACCCAGTGGGACTAATTTTCTAATAAATTAGAAAAACAACAGATAAAAGCTCCCACTAGTTTATCGGTTCCAAATACCGTCTAACTAGCGACACTTTAATTTATGATTCTCTAATTTTTCTATTAGAAAATTTCTCGTGTAGACACTACACAATTAAAATTCACTAGAAGAATTTTATCGTCCCAACCATCTTTTAAACTAACTATGGTTGTCTCTCGTTCAACACGAGTGACAACAGTGACATACTTATTTACGTCACTTAAGTCTTGAAGGCTCAAGAGAAATATCTCTTCCGAAAAATTAATCGCATGTAAGATCAATAAGTACAACGTTCTAGTTACTTGCCACTTTTTAACGAAGTCATTACTAGTCAATTTTACACTAGCAGTCAAGCACCCGAGAGAGATAAATAAATAGTTTTAAATAAAATTGACAGAAAATAAATCCAAATCATACACTACTAATAAATTTTAGGAACATAAACTAAGTACTTATAGTCTATCCTACTGTTCCAAGGATTTAATCTAATGCCTCAGTGCCGCCTTAGGGTAGGTCAAAGAGGTTTCGATTAATATTGAAGATCAGATTGAGAATCGAACATCTCATTTGTGATCGTCAATCACCTTTCCTTTTTCAGCCAAGGTATTGCCAAAAATACCCTTTATGAGTGTGACCTACTGTCTCAGATTTTTAGGTAGACCCCGAGTATGCCGCCTTAGGGTCGTTCAGTGACTCAGCGAGTACCCAAAATCCTATCCTTTCGGAGACCAAGCCTTGAATTTTGATAGCGGTGAAGGCCTTCCTTAGGGGGCCGAAATCAAAGCCGGCATGAGGCATCACCATTCACTCACGTTGCTTGTGTCAACAGTAGAGGCCGTGGGGTCGGCTCTCGCCTCTCCCGCTCCCACTCAATATTTTGAAAAAGTGGTGGGTTTACTGATCACGTATTTGGACTTGATGTTACATTAAGGAACAATAAATCATAGGCCCCAATGTTGTCGGTTACGTGGGCTTGCCCACCCGACCTATTCGTTGGAACATATGTGGCCGTCGGACGGGTCAAGACTAGGGGAGCTCCGTTGAGCCATAGTGGCTCTTCGGATGGCTCGACCTTGCCGCACCCACAATGCAAAAGCCACACGTGGAGGTAAAGTCGATCGAGCCGTAGCTACTGTTGACCACCCAACCGTGGTTAAACCACTTTCAACCATGTTTGCCCGTGATTATCCAATCCTTAAACATCAAACTTTCACGTGGACACAACGGAACAAAAGCGTAATCTCGTCTAGGTAAGGTGGAATTCACCGAGAATCCAACACCTTAACCACGAGGTTTCGGGATTTTACTCCTTATGCTTTTCGCAGAGCGGGATTCACCGAGAATCCATCACCCAACCTCGACGATTGAAAAACCCGTGTTCCTCGGATTTTACCTAATTAGTTTCTAATTAATATCAAACAATTAATTAAAACTATTTGCGTGTTTTATACATGCCTAACTAATTCCTCGAATTAATTTCTACATGTATGCATATGGAGTGGAATTCATGATATGATGTATGTCATGGCAATTTTCCGGTTCTACACATACAATCTAAACATGTATACTAGTGCAGAAAATAAACACCGGGATGGACCGTTTTAAGCACTTGTATCTAATCTATTAGAAAATAAATAACCAAAACCCTAACTAGGGTTTACTTCTTTCTAACATAATCTGCAGCTGTTCAAAATCTTCGACGATGGGTAAACCAAACGAACTCGGATCGCGACAAAACTTTCCATATCTGTTCCTCACTCCTTGGACTTCAAGATGGACGGTTGGATCGGATCTTTGACTTGTCAATTTTCTCCAGTTAGCCGCTCAACTTGCTGCTGAATCTGACTTTCGCAGCAGCGCATCAATGACTTCCCGAGACCGATTGGGGATCTAGATGAATCCCGATCGTCCTAAAAATTTTATCTTACGTCAAAAACTCCATGATATGCGATCTGACCGGTCGGATTTTAATTTGAACGGTCCAACTGTTCCCAGAAAATCGAAGAAGTCACAGTTAGGGTTTCTGTGAATCCTGCGTTTTTCTGTTACAGCAGCCACTTCGCATCAACGAACGGACATCCAAACGGACTCTGATCGATGCCAAATTTTGTGGGATTATTCATCAACTTCCAATATTGATTCTGACTGGAGGGATCTTGGTTTTAACGGCTCAAACAACAGAAAAAACGAAAACACTATACAGCTACTAAACAGATCTATTTACAGGAAATTAAACTTGCAATAATAAATAAATTACATAATTTCCTATACTCATATGAACGAATTTTCA
Source organism: Gentiana macrophylla (assembly GCA_026214975.1). Lineage (NCBI taxonomy): Eukaryota > Viridiplantae > Streptophyta > Magnoliopsida > Gentianales > Gentianaceae > Gentiana > Gentiana macrophylla. The sequence continues at coordinate 99,065,547 of CM047805.1, read as the reverse complement.
TCGTTTATATGAGTTTATAATAGATCTAACGGGAAAACGGTGCCAACCCCAATCCATCTCTTCAACCATAGCAATTTAAAAATTATTAATGCATAATAATAAGTAAAATATCTCTTACATGCAATTCCACTCCTTTAAATCGTTTAACTACGATTATGATTATATAAATCGTGGAACCTTTCTCTGATACCACATGAAGGATGCAGGTTATTAGATCTAAACGAGTTAGATCTACGCGCAGCGGATGGATCACGATTTATATATCATAATACATAATTAAAAAACTTAAACTACTACAAGGGGTTAAGATCATGTTACCAACATTAGGAAGAGAAGCCAAGATCTTCCGATGTGTTCTCCAAACGGCGGTTGATGGACACCCTTCTTGATACACGAACCTCCTTGATATGCAACACCAAGTTTTTCTTCTTCTAAAACCCAAGACAAGAAAACTATTTTTTTTTCTCTCTTTTGGTGATGATGGCCAAAAAATTGCAATGCCATTTTGTCTTGGAGAACTCTCTTTTTATAGGAGAGTAAATCCTTGCACTCCAAGTATTATAATTAATTAAATAAATAATTAATTATTAATCACAATAAAGGATAATTCCATATATAATTGAGTATGTTCAATTAATCAATCAATTATAAATTTACCATATCTTTTATTTACCAAAACACAAGAAAGTCAATTCTTATGTTTTACAATGGAGATTGACGCCACCTAGTAGGGTTTTAAGCCCACATAAAATGTCTTTTATGTGTATTATATTATTTAGCCCAACTAAATAATATCCATGCATATCAATTAATTAGCCAAACAATTAATTATCACTGAGTCCCAAATAACAAGAATATCATTCCGAATTATAGAAGCCACATCGGGGACCATGGACCTATAACCAGTATCTCTAATAATTAATTATTCATCGAACGTAATAAGTACATAAATTATTAATTCCGGGATTACATACCATAAACCCGAAACTCTCTACCGATTATATATGTATACTTATACTCAAATTTATAGAGTGAATAAGCGTCCATTGATATAATCACTACATATGGATTAACCCTCCATAGATGTCCATTACGAGTGGGAAGTCTCCGTGAACCCGACTCGAGAATATCTTATCCTTATTTACCATTAACCCCGATGATCAATTAGTATGCATATCGACTAGTAGCTAATTAGTCAAATCACGAAACTCCCGGGATCGATCACTTTCTTAGGGCTAACAAATAAGGGGATTGTCTCTCTACTTCCATTGAGGAAGGAATGGATTCCATGTCTGTGAAAATCGAAACTACTCACTCATCCGGAGATAGTGCCAATGAGAAGTGGCTTGGAACACATATTTAAGTGAACCGTAACTAACACATCAAACACTACCCCGGGACAAGCGGCACCTGTGATCACCTCAGGATTAAGGTTGATCCATATATGATCATCTAATGATTTAATAAGATTCCTCGATTACGGAATTATATCGAGAAATACAGATTAAATTGGTCCAATCTATATGAATGCCATCATATATAAATGCCCCACGTAGGTACCCTCTGCCGACAGATCCGGATAAGACTATCACACCCTAAGGTGTTCAGGCGCATTATTGGTGTTTTAATCAAGAGACCCTAAACTCGATTAAGTTCACCACGGACTAACGATTTAAGTATACCACCACTAACTCAATCCTCACGTGTAATCCATACACCGAGTTAAGTGGTTACATCTGAGATATACTTAGGGTTTGCGTGATGTATTACTTTACAAGCACAAAGCAAGTAACTAAAATGAGATAAATTACATCATCCATTATTAAAAACAATTACACAAATTGTCTTTCGGGCACTACACCTAACAGTGGATTGGTCTACTGCAGTTCCAGAAACCTGCCTGATTGTGCATACTAAATCAGAACTCAATTGGTTATGGCACAAGAAGTTGAATCATCTAAAGTTTGATGATATCAATCAGCTAGTCAAGAAGAAAATGGTAATTGGCTTGCCTGAGATTACATTCAAGAAGGATGCTATTTGTGATGCCTGTCAGCAAGGTAAACAAATAAAATCAAGCTTCAAGTCAACAACTAAACTATCAACTAAGAGAGTGCTGGAACTAATGCACACGGATTTATTTGGACCTGTCACTCCAACTAGTATAACTGGAAAGAAGTACACTTTAGTTGTTGTGGATGATCATTCAAGGTACACTTGGGTGGTTTTTATGAATAAGAAAAGTGAAACACTCAAGATGATGCCTGATCTTTTGAAGAGATTACAAAATGAGAAAAATTTGTGATAGTAAAAATAAGATCGGACAAAGTACTTGAGTTTCTCAATAAAGTTATAAGAGAATCTTGTGAGCGAGAATGGTGTCTTGCATCAACTTGCTGCTGCTGGTACACCTTAGCAAAATGGGGTTGCTGAAAGAAGAAACAGGACATTGAAAGAAGCAGGAAGGACAATGATTTGTGAAGCTTTACTACCTGAGAGGTATTGGGCTGAAGCAGCTAATACAGCATGCTATACACAAAACAGAACCTCAGTGAACAAGTAGCTACTGAAGACACCCTATAAGATTTGGAATGGAAGAAAACCAAATATATCTTATTTCCATCCATTTGGAAGTAAATGTTTTATATTGAATTATAAGGAGAATTTAAAGACATTCCAACCTAAATCAGATGAAGGAATTTTCTTGGGATATTCTTCAGTCAGCAAGGCATTCAGGGTACTGAACAAGAGGTCACTGAAATATGAAAAAACTATGCATGTTTTGTTTGATGAACCTAAGTTCACTGGAATGAATGATGAAATTTGTGAACCTACTGAGAATCTACAAGTCACTGATCCAGATTGTGTTGAAATCTTGGAAAGGGTTAATGACTTAAAAGTCCTGATACTACCCCTGCTGAACACTCTGCTGGTGAAACTACTGATGCAACAACTGAAGCAGTTCAAGGATCTGCTGAACCCCCTGTTAAAGATACAGCAGACCCTACTGAAGATGAGGTCCCTAAGAATCAATCTAACCAAAATCCACAATGGTTAAGGGATCACCCTGCTGAACAAGTCATTGGCAACATTCAGCAAGGTGTAAGGACTAGAAGACAATTATAAGCTATGTTTACTTGTTTTCTATCTCAAGTTGAACCTAAAGTTGTTGAAGAGGCAATTTCGGATCCAGATTGGATAATTGCTATGCAAGAAGAGTTAAATGAATTTGAAAGAAATCATGTTTGGACACTAGTTGAAAGGCCTAGTCATGCAAATATCATTGGTACTAAATGGGTATCTGAGAAATAAACTTGATGAATCTGGTACCATTGTAAGAAATAAGGCCGGACTAGTTACAAAGGCTATTCTCAAGTTGAAGGAATAGATTTTGATGAAACTTATGCACTGTTGCAAGATTGGAAGCTATTAGATTATTCTAGCACATCTTTGCATATAAAAACTTCAAGGTATATCAAATGGATGTCAAAAGTGCATTTTTGAATGGCATTCTAGAGGAGGAAGTGTATGTTTAGCAACCTCCTGGATTTGAAGTTAAAGATCATGAAGATAAAGTTTATAGACTCAACAAAGCACTTTATGGACTGAAACAAGCACCAAGATCTTGGTATGATACTCTATCTCAATTCTTGGTGGACAATGGTTTTACAAAAGGCACCATTGATAAGTGATGGGGACAGCACCCTACTGGTCCAGATTTATGTTGATGCCATAATCTTTGGTTCTGAAAATGAATTGTTATGTGAAAAGTTTGCAAATCTAATGAAGAGCGAGTTCCAAATGAGTATAATAGGAGAAATGAACTACTTCTTGGGACTGCAAGTCAAACAATTGAAAGATGGAATCTTCATTCATCAAACCAAGTACACTAAGGAGCTGCTGAAGAAGTTTGGTATGGAAAATAGCACCAAGATATCAACTCCTATGAGTACAAACATCAGATTGGATGAAGATAAAGAAGGCAAAGATGTTGATCAGACCTTATACAGAAGGATGATAGGCAGTCTGTTGTACCTTCTTCGCCAAGCAGACTGATATATCCTTTCTTTGTAGAGTGTTTGTGCAAGATTTCAATCTAAACCTAAAGAAAGTCACTTAGAGTGCGATCAAGAGAGTTCTCAAGTATCTAAAAGAGACTTTGGGAGTAGGGATATGGTATTCCAAGGATGGAAGCTTCAAATTTATATCCTACACTGATTACGATTATCTTTGGATGTAAGATTGATAGAAAAAGCACCTCAGGAACACAATCGCTTAATGGGAAATAGATCGGTTTCTGGTTCAAAGAAGAAGAACTCTATATCAACTTCCACTCTTTGAAGCGAGTATATTGCTGTGCACAAGTATTGTGGTTAAGACAACAGTTAAGGGATTATGGAATTGAAGAAAAGGAAATTCCAATCATGTGTGACAACACAAGTGCAATTGCAATCACTGGAAATCCTGTTTTACACTCAAGAACCAAGCATATTGATGTGAGACATCATTTTATAAGAGATCATGTTGAGAAGAAAGATGTGGTGGTTCTATACATCCCTACTTAAGATCAACTTGCTGACATTTTCACTAAACCACTTGATAGTGAAAGATTTGCCAAATTAAGGACTGAACTTGGAATTATTGGAGTTGACTGATCATCAGCAGTGTACTGGAATTCACCAAGGGGATTAGTCTTTGTCAGGTTGGGTGAGCTCACTTGACAGATCAGTCATTGGTATTAAACTTCATCTTGTATTATCAATTGAACAAAACAAGAAGAAATCAAGGATCAAAGTGAGTCACATTGTCGCCAGTCTTTGAAGCATCTTTATCGTGAGATGCGAGCCAACCTCTTGAGGACAACCTGTTTGAATGGAACGTTACACAGTCAAACGTTATTTAAGTCAAAAAGCAGATTGGCGGGATATTTATTCTATCCTTTATAACCGCAGTTAACATGATCCAACGGTTACAAATGTTATGGAGATGTAATGGGCCACGTGTCAAGTCAGCATTTACTCAGATTAATCGTGGTTAATGTGGATGTACGTGCACTGACAGTTACAACCACTCCCTGTCTATATATATAGATCTATTACACAGAAGATACTCTACTGCAAATCTGTTTATATCTCTGTTTTTACACTGTGTGACCTCAGATTTACAAAGCTTTCTTCTTCATCTTTTTCTTTTAAACAATGGCGTAAAAGATTGATGTTCAAATCGAATCAAGCCAAAGTGTGAGAGGTTTTGTTGTTGATGCTAATAAAACAGAACTAGCTATCAACATTGGTAGAAGAATAATGAGATACACAGGCCTGGAGAATGTACTGACATAAGATTGGAAACAATCTCATATACAAACGTTGTCGAGTTTTGGAAGAATATTGTAGTAAAGGAAGGAAGCTCAAGCATTCAAAGCAGTTGTGAATGCAAAAGAAATAGCGATTTCCTCAAGTCTGCACGAGGAAGTTTTGGTTTTGAAGAAGTAGTAGATGGTCCAACAAATCCTGAGAAAATGGGATTGTCCAAGATGAATTTTGTTGATAAGATCAAGACAAATAAAGACACCAAATCAATTCCTGGCATCAATTGTAGACACATTGGGAATGAGTACAACCTGCTGAGCAAGATCATTGCTAAAAACATTTTAGGGCTGGTTGGAAGTATGGATACTCTATCAGGACCCAAGATAGAGCTGATGATGATTATCTGTAGAAGTGTGAAATTTGATTGGGCTGGATACTTTATTCACTACATGAAGAAAGTAGCCAAGGAGGAAAGAGAAGGGAAAAGGAAATCCAAGGCCTTACCCTTAGGATTAATGGTTCAGACTCTGATGAATCATTTGGAGATTCCTGATGTTGCACTGAGAAGATTAATCACCCGGATACAAGAAAGAGATTGATTATGCTATCCTGTGCGGATGATGATGAAGAAGATGTTGCGAGGTCACGATAGTGATGATGATCGAAATGATGGTGATCTTTGGTGGCAAGTAGATTAAGAGATCTGTTAAGTCTGCTTTGCACCAAAGAAGACCACCGAGAAAAGAAAGGTCACTTGATATTAGAAAGATTCTGCGAGATCTTGATGCCTAAGCGGAGACAAAGAAACAAACAGTGAGGCTATTTGGGTCCACTGAGGGACTAGTACAGATTGGGGTTACTGAACCTATTGCCACAAAGAAGAAGACTGTAGCTGAAGTTCAGAAGGAGCAACAGAAGGAAGCAAGGAGAAAAAGAAAGTCTACTGTGGTTGAAATTGATGATGAGCCACTTTCCATGAAAAGGAAAGAGATTATCCACAAAAAGAAACATGGAAAGGGGAAACAATTAAGAAACTTGGAGGCTCAAAGGGCACAAGAAGAAGAAGGGGATGTAGAAGAAGAAGAAGAAGAAGAGGCTATTGAGGCTGAGCCCTTGACTATTATCAATCCTAATGAGGATGTAGAGGTTGTTCTTGAGCAACCTGTTGGTGAAACCCAGCAGACTACTGTAACTGAGCCTGCTGATGAAGTTGTTGAATCTTCACCAGAAGAAACTGTTGAGACTACTGAAAGTACACAGGTTGTTGTTGAGCAATCTGTTGGAGATATCTGACGATCTCATGACCTCGAGCCTTCTTGTAGAATCGCATTGAATAACCACAGCAAACCACTAAGACTACACCTGCTGTGGAGATGGAAACACATGTTCAAGACCCTGCAAATCCTGCAATAGTTCAGGGGGAAGAGTGTTCGATAAAACTAGATTTAAATTTATTTTATCGGAACACCCCAAGTATAAGGCTCGTAGTATAGGGTGTTACCGAGTCGTCTTAAGGGAATCATATAATTATCGGATTAAAGTGCAGTTGTTGTATCGATTATGTCATAAAATGTTACCTAAAACTAAGGCTGAAGTTAATTATAAAACAGAAACTAAGACCGATGGCTAAAATAACAGAAAACAGAAAATAAAATCAATACTGGACGAGCGTCCACTATGGGTGGACGGGCGTCCGGTAATGTGCTGGAGCAAAAATATGCAGAAAACAATAACTAAAGTTCTAAAAATAACTAATCGTATAATTAGCACGAACGAATTGGTTTATCAAATAGTTAAAAGAACAGTAGAACAGCCAGAATCAACCACACAACAATCACACAACCATTTTATGATCAGAATACGATTTTATTGGTATGATCAATCTCAAAATCGATTAAATTCCTTTAACTCAATTCCTAGGATTTAGTTTTCTTTTCCAAGCAAAACAATCTAACATTCATCACAAGATCATCAATTTGTTCCCAAATTATATAACCCAATTAACAACAACTATTCCTCAGGATATTATTAATTGTATCGATCGAAAGGTTCTATTTTTGAATTATATTTCCATACAAATTCAAATCAACATGCGGTTTCATTGACATTCCTATCTAACAAAACACTTAACAATCAATCCAAATACCAATCGATAAATAAAATACAATATTCGAAATCATAAATAAAGATAACCTAACAATTCATGGTTGTGGTGATGTTGATGTGGTATCCTCCAGTTGTTCTACCGCTATATGCTTAGCCTTGCATCCTTGTGATGATCCAAGACACGGTTGAAGGAAAGAAACTCATAATTTTCAGAGTTTGGTGCGGCTGTTTTTGGGTGGAAAAATGCGGCTGCTCTCCTGTGTATTAGGGTTGAAATAGGCGCTGTATTTATAGAATTCTGAGGCGGCTAGGGTTAGGTCGGTGGTGGACGCATGTTTGATGACTCGGACGCCCGTCCAGAGTGCAAAATATATTTGAGTCGGGCCGAGCTGGGGTTGGACGCCTTACGTCCTATACAAAATCGAGGCCTTGATTCATCGAAAATCTGTCAATCCTGAATGTAAAAGTTCCTCCTGGACGCCCGTCCATATATTCAGACGTCCGTCCACACTGGACGCTAGTTCAAGCTTCTGGACGCTCGTCCAACCCCTTTTTCTTCCAAATTCATCTCTATCTCTTTATTCTTCAAAGCACGATTAAACACTTCAAATCCTCTTTTTTTCAATCGCATTTAACACCTGCCAGTCATTGAAAGCATACCAAAGTGTAACACAACTCAAACCAATCATAAAATCATCATTTTAAGCACGTAATTGGCATGTTTTACACTTTTTATAACTTTAAAACCATTTCTCCAATTTATTCATTCAATACGTAATTTTCTATAAAAATTACTAAAACACGGGGATTATTGTTATGAAATATTGCAATATAAATCATAAAATTCACCGAGAACAAAGAGCAGTCTGCTGTTAACCCTGCTGATGAGCATATAAGTCAGGGGGAACCCAATGTTGTGCAAATGGAGGTAGTAGGGACCAATATTCAATCTAAGCAACCTACTGACCTTCATGCATCTATTGAAGACACCTTGAGTTTTCTTGTTGGGACCTTCGGAGGTCATCAAGCTAATGAAACAACTCTTAGAAAGCCAACTATGCCATATGAGAAGGCATCTAAGAAGGAAAAAGTAGATCCTAACTTCAGGAAAGTGCAAAATTACTTCCAATGGAAGTTTGGATTCTATAAGAAACAGAAACCAGCTACTGATCTAATGAGTGGATTTGAAGAATGGGCTTTTGATCAGCTGGGTGTGGACAGCCTACTGGACTTGATAGATACAACCTTGCTGCAATCTAGGCTGATGGATCTATTGAATGAAGGAAAGAAAAGTGGAGCAATTATGTTCAGAGATCCAAAGTACACACCAAATAGTGATTCATCTGACTCTGATGATGATTCCCCTATGTTCCCTGGAGAGACAAGTGGAGTGGCTAAAGAAACAACCACTCAAGCCACTGGTCAAGGGACCACTGTTGATGCAGAACCTGAAACCACTGATGTTAACAGGTCTGCTGAGGGCCAGCAGACTGGAGAGATGGATGAGGATCTGCAGGATCTCACCATGGATGATCTGGAGGCATTGATCAATGATGGAATAAGTGGTGCTTCAAATAGGTTGGTTGGTGAATCTTCTACTTTTCTTGATGAAGAACCTATTGCACAATCTGAAGATCAATAGAGTGCTAATTTGGATGATGAGAGGGTTACTGTCCGCAGTGAACCCAGTGCCAGCTCAGAGGAATCAATTCAATATCAACATTGGATTGACACTGAGGGAACTCTATCCAAAACTGCCCTTATCCTAACAAAGATTGGCCATGCTGAAGGATTTCAAGTGGATAATGAAGCTGTATTCAATCCTCAAAGAGTGGAACAGGAGGTTCAGGTTGCTTAGGTTCAAACAGAACCTGAGCAAAGGTTGGAACATGAGGTACAGGTTGCTGAGTTACAAACAGCACCTGGACACAGGTTGGAACAATCTTTGGGTTTGGAGGAAACCCCTGCTGTTGTTGTTGCTGAAGAGGATGGTGTAGTGGAGCCTACTGGAGACGAGGCCACTGTAGGGAAAGATAGTCGGCCAGTTCTTTGTTGTTAATGAAGAAGAAACAAACGGTGGACTATGACTACAGTGATGAAGAGTTTCAATTATTTCAGGAAGAAGATGTTCTTTGAAGAACTGCGGAAAGATCCATTAATGGAAGATATTCTTGGTGCTATGGTTGAGGAAGGACCTCCCCCTGCTGGGAGAGATATGAGTAAAGAAATGGTCATCAGCAAACAAAGGGTACAATATAATGTAGAAGAGCCTGCTAATGGAGTTGCTGGAGAAATGAATGGTGGAGTGCCAGTAGAGGTGCTTTGTATAGGTTTGATCAAACTAGCAATGTAAAGGTCAGCTGACTTGTTTCAGCAGACTAGTCTAGGTCAGTAGGGTAGTTAGGTCAGTAGACTTTTACGGAACTCTTGAGAGGCGAGACCCGAAAATTGAGGCTCAAACTCGCTTAATGAAGGCTAAGGGATCAAACTTAGTGATTAAAGTCAAGGATATGCAATCAGAATTTAGGCAAGTCTGTGATGACCTAAACTGATTGCATATACCTTGTGTAGAAGGTCTAAGTTCCATAAGTTGGATGATGTTTGGAAATTAGTTATAATTAAAAAGGTGTAATCTAACTTTACAAATAAAAGTTAGATAAAAGAAATCAGCTGCATTGAATTTGTTACACAGCAAATTGCTGTTCAGCAGACTGATAGGTATTAGAGTAGACTGATGAACCTGCTGATAATATACCTATGTTAATTCAAGATTACATTGGAAGATTACATGGATAAGGACAGCCAACTACCTCTGATTTATCAAACAAATCAAGGGCTAAGATTAAAAGGACGTTGGGATGATTCAGTTATTCATCCAATGGTTATAAGTCAAAGGGTGGACAGACTGCACTGTCAAAAAGAAATTTGACACTGTCAGTCCTATGAATAGTGACAGAAAGCAAGTCAAATGGGACAAAAACCAGGAACGGTTATATTTGAATTACAAATACAAGTCACATGCCATCCTACCTATAAATAGAGGACTTCCAACTCAGAAAAAGATGATGATTGATGAAATTTAAGAGAGAAATATAAGAGATAATTCTGAGCTGCAAGAACACCCTGCTGAACCTACTGAGCTTGACCTTACTAATCCAGAGAAAATCTTCAAGTGTATTCTGTATTCCAGATACATCAAGTTCACATACTTGAAGACTACAAGCTGCTGATTATATCATCCTAATCATGCTGCTGCAATTGAATCATTTACTTGATTCATTCTTTATTTTATAAAGAACCTGCTGAAGACAGTGAAGCATCTGTTGGGTGTGAAAGACTGCTGTTTGTGGTGGAGCTGGTGAAGAGGCAATCCTACCCTTCAAGGACCAATGGAAAACTTTGGAGCAGCAATCCTACATGTTCCTAGTTTTCAGTTTGTGAAGCCATAGTCATTGGTGAAGGACAAGCAATCTTAGGAATCTTTGTAACAAATACATCAAAGATCTCTAGTGAATTACCTCCAACATCACAGGAGAAGAGTGGACTGACAGGATTACACCACCTAGAGCCACTATAAAGTCAGCCTGCTTACTTTCTTTACTTACATTCTACGCATTTAGTATATTATACACATCAACCTCTTGAATCTAGCAAATCGAACTCACACACATACACTACTGAGTATCTAATACTTAGTATCATACTTAACAACAAGTAATAAGGCTTATTTTTGTTATAAATCCGCTGCACAAATTCAGTTAACTCAACCATTAGTAGACTACTGTTTATCTACAGGCTACTGAGGCATCAGCAGACTACTGAGGTATCAGGAGACTGCTGAAGTTGCTGAGTTTGTTAACTCCAAAAAGTTTTAAGTGTTAAGTTTATTCACCCCCCCCCCCCCCTCTAAACTTAACCAAAGCCTTTTCAAGGGACCAACACAAACCTCTTAGGCTATCAGGTCCGCCTGATACCAGAGCACTAAAGATAAATAAGAGCTAGCTACAACCCAAGGGTGATAAGACAAGGGTACAAGGAACGATTGAGCAATTGGGTCCGCACCACTTTGGCCCCGCCAAACCGTCACTACCTTAATCAGTATTTCATTGTACTTAATTACGTCTTATTGTCATTAGTTAAACCTTAATATGTAGCTTGCCTATAATTAGTGCTCAATGTAACCATTACAGAGACACAATTAATAGAAAACTTAGTCATACTCTGCCAAATCGCGTACTCTCTATATTTTCATATTGCAACCACTGCAGATTCTTTTCCACTACCATGCACCACCGGCATTCACACACATTTCTAGCCAGATATCCACCTTACACCACCGTTATTCACACCGTGATAATTTTGAAATTATCAATCTTTAGGAACATAATGCAGTCAAAAGTTTTAGCGATTATATCCTTAGCAATGTTATCCATATTATGCATTTTTTTGTCATCAGAAGTCTATTCAAACTTGGGTTTCTTCACAATGGGTTCACCTTGATTAGTTTTGGAATTGGTGTTGACCTTCATGATTTCTAGTGGCCCTACTGATATAACTTCCATCATATCCTCATGAGTTGCAGCTAGATGAGCATCCATACACATTTTTCACTCATCAAATTTGTCAATAAAGGTCATAAAATTCTATTAAGAACATTTTGAGACTCTATGATAGTGAGCTAGATTTGTAAAGATGATTTTTAAAATAACTTTGAAAAACTATATCTCTTCAACAACAAACAAACAGATATGAAATAGAGTCTTGTCCTGTAGCTTGTTTCAGGAGAACACTGCTCTGATACCACTTGTTGATCCATAGGTAAAGGCTAGGACAAGTTTAAGGGAGGGTGTGAATGAACTTTTTTGATTTTCAAACTTTCTTTACACTTGTAAACATTATCATGTTGATTATGCGGCGGATTAAAAGCCTTTAAAACATTTTTCAAAGTTATGTGTTCTAGATTTGAAGTATGAAACGCTTAAAGTAAATTTGTAGAACGTAAATGACCGAATGTATAGCGCACAAAATAAAGAACAAGTGTAATTTCTTAGTCCTCTCTTCTCATGCGATCATTGGCGGAATTCACTATTATTTTTTTACATGGAATACATTAGTGTATGATTGTCCTTGACAACTCTCGGCTATTTCACAATCTAAGCTATAAATCATTCACAGCTTCTCCAAACTGCTTCACTGATTCAGTTCTATTGTTCCTTTGAAGTAATCTTCAACAACTATTACAACCACACAAATCCTTGGCAATATCACATTGCTTCAACTGCTATCGGCCCTTGAGAGCCTACAATTTCTTCACTAATTGACATTTGTCCTTGAGTGCTCACACAACATCACAGATTCAAACTCCTTTGTTGAATAAACAAGTTGGAGTGAGTGCTGAATCAAAGATTCAAAATTGATCCTTTTATGTATATGACTTTAAAGATTACGATTTGCTCATCATTTTAGCCTTGATTGATTCTTTGAATATATAGATTTGTTGACACTTGAATTTTCTAGTTTAGCTTTAATGACATTGAAATCTCAAAGAATGCCTTAGAGTGTTCATAGTAGCTTAAGTGTTGAATTTGCCTCAAAGTTCTGGTATTTATAGTGTAGGGCAATTATCTGTTAGGGCATTTCTTCCCAGCTGAATACTTCTGAATAATTTGAACTTTATAAATCTTGATGAATTCTTGGGTTCATGTGAATATAGCTATTTGATTCATCCAATAAATATGTTGTCGGTAAAGATTTTCGGCATCTTGAACGTTGCTTATACAGAATGATAAGGTCCGTGTATTCGTCTTTTGTCCAATGTCAAACCTCGGCTACAACAACTTTTGACAGTTTTAGGTAGCATTAAATGCTTGTTCAGCTCACTCCTTTTCTCTTTAATTTGAACGTGGCATTCGTCTTTACTTGAGTTATCAAAACTTGATTACCATAAGTAGTCATCGGACATGATCCTTTAGGTCTTATCATATTTCACATATGAATCATCACTTCTGAATCGGAATTTCTTCGACTCATGTTGATTTACATCTGAATCAGGTTCAAACACTCTACTCTTTTGAATCTTATTAGATCTAATATTTGCTTCAGATCTGATTATATTTCTCTGATCTGAAATTTTGTGAGATCAGAGTACACAATATTTTCATTGGCTTCAAGTTTCATCACATTACTTGTCTTCAAGTTTCATCACACAAATCTACTTCAAATGATCACATACTTCATGAAGTGGACTTTTTAAGTTCCCTCCTTTCGATATTCTGGTTTTTGCTTCAAATCTGAGTTTGATCCGTCAGTCTTCTATCTTTAGTCTTCAATACGGAGTCTGACCCCTCAGTTCTTCTGATCTTATGTACTAAGTTTGATCCATCGGCCTTCTATACTACTAAATATAATTCCATATTTAATCTAGAATTTTACTTTTCTGGTTATCCTTAAGTTTGGATCTAACTGATCAATTCTACTGGGATCCTATTAGATTTTCTATTACAGTGTTTAAGCTGTTTAACCTATAAAAATTCAGGTTCCTAGTAAAACCTGTACAAAATTCATCTAATTTCTATCATGCTTTTATTATAGTTGGTTTGGCCATCATCCAAACTAAAACTTCCTAATAGATGACGTCAAGGTTCATAACATGTCTTGCATCAACAATGTAACATATAAAAACATGTGTAAGACATGTATATTTGTTTATATTATAAGCATATGTTGTATTTTGAAACAATCAAATAGAGACATTGTGCATATCATAGATAAAGATAAGCACAATGCACATTGTAATAGCATTGAACACTTGTCGAACGCTTTTTTCCCATTTACCCCGTTTGAGAACGAGTCATGATAGATTTTATGTTATTAGCAAGTGTAGTGCCCACATATTTATAGTATTTTTCACTATATACACCATGTACCAGGATCGATCCAAAGTTAAATTATATATGAACTACTTGTTTTCAAATGATATCAACAGAATGAGGGTGGTCAATCAATATAGATCGATCCGTAATCTGATTTGAATCCAATATAGTACATGTGGGTATAAGAGAAATGTATGGAATCGATTCGTTCTTGGTATGTGAAGATGTGTTGTTAGGTGCACTGTTTCATTTTCTCATTAAGGCCAAACCTAAACTTGCGTTCAAGAGATAGTTGTCCACACAATGATAAGGGATGTATGGATTTCCGAGAAGAGTGGAGCCACGATGTTCCTTTTATGAAGCACAGACGAGAGAGTTTATCCTGGAAGAGGAAGAAATGTTGAAACTGTGCAAAACTCACGAGGTTTTATGGACAAAAATATGGCGAATCCCGATGGGTTGTATCCGAGAACACAGAAAGAGACGTTTTTATGTCAATAGCAGAAGCTATCAAAAGTCATCCCAGGAGAGAAAAAGAGTGCAACACCAATAAATCCGTGAGATATTATTTGTAAAATAGCTCCATTAATTATCACGTATCAAATCAATTCCCATAATTATAAAGCCTATATGAGATATAGACGAATACATTATTCTTTTTTTTAAATTTCGTTGGCAAAGAGATGTTGAAGCCATATATATTATTTGGAATGTGCCATGAAGCGACTTATTAGTCGATTAATAGATCACTTAGGAATGGGATATACATCCCACATACTTGATCAAGTAAAAACATTGGTTTTTCAAGAAAATTACCGTTACATCCATTTCATTAGGAATTGATGATCTGATAACAATACCCTCGAAGAAGTGGCTAGTTCAAGATGTTTAACAACAAAGTCAAGGCTAGTGACAAGAGTGAAGTCATAACACTGGAAGGTGCGGCTGGATCACCTCCATTTCAAGGAGACCTATTGCTTGTTGGGTATTTTTATTTGACACTTCTTCACACCCAAAAAGAAAGGAGCTACGTCTTAGTTAAACTTGATGATATACGCCTTCTCTCATTTCTCGACGGTGAAGTAAGACCAAGCCAGGAATAAATAGAGTTTTTCGAAAGAAACCGGCTAGTGGAGGAAGACCCCCTAGGGATAAGAGAATGATCTCTCGTGTATAATCCTACATAATCTCGAATGCATGCATGGACAGAAGAATCATGGTATGCATTTCCTCTTGTTACATTTACCGAAAAAAATTACGATAATTATTTGTTTTATCTCTTTTTTTATCTATAGGCTATAGACGTTTTCGATAGGTGCCTTAAGATATATAGTTTAGTGAAATAAACCAAAACTTTGAAATACATTTTCAAGTAACTTTATTATTTTTCACCCCGAGCATTCAAAGATTCTTGTGAATCCGTCGTATATGTGTATGTGTGTAAAGAATCTTCCGTTCATGACACAAGTATTGGAATTGAATTCAATTTTCTAATATAAATATTATTAGACATATGTTATAAAAAAACAAAATAGACATAGAATAAGTTATTAAAGAAATAATCATGTTATTCTTATGTCGTAGGGTATGATACTCGGACTAAGGGTCAAGTTCATAATTTTTCGTACATCTCCCCCCGTCAAGCTCTACCATATGTTTTGTTTCATTTCTTCTGGAAAAATCACAAAATTTTATTGCACTACACACAGTTACATTTTATTAAAAAAAAAAAATTAAAAAAAAAATAAAAATAAAAAAAAATTCATAAATTTGTTTACTCTTTGCCAAGGTAAAAAAATTATATTTTGATCTGAACATAAAAAAATCATAATTCTTTCAACATATGCTTTATTTTTTCATCCTCTTTATTTTGCAATTTCATTTAACTTTTTTCGACGTCATGTATGCCAATGCAGATGATAACGTCGGCATGATCACAAACACGTATGTTTAATTAAGCGGTGGATATCTTATCGAATTGTGAATAATATATCCGGTAAATACGCGGTGGTGCTCGAGAACAATATGAAGAAAATGGGGGGTGTTTATGATTATGGATGCGTCATGAGAGACTGCATACGTACACTTAGGATTCAAGGGATCAAGCAAAATAACGTAGTTCTGAAGGAAGGGGTGATGCCACTATTTATAGGGACTATAGTCGGCAGTTACAAATGCGGTAAGTAAAGTACAAGTGATGCCGGGAAAGCTCTGTTGGGGCGAGCTTGTATCATAACCGCTGCGGGTTCTTCACCAGTAATCGTTGTGTAGACTGTTTCCTAGTCAAGCGGGCTTGATCCGAGCTGACGGACTGCGAGTTGGTGGGGTGAGCAGGTAAGGCCCAATGCTTCGTGTCCAGCTAGATGCATGGTTGATAGATGCCCGTTGCCTTGGTCAATGATGGAAGTCGTTGAGGCGCTAGGCGGGCTGGATTGTACTTGTCTTGGTCCGGCTTACGAAGGGGCAGACTGGCTAGGGCGAGGTCCCTATCCGTTATTGGGCTTATGCATGGGCTTGGCCTAGATCTGCGGGCTGTTCTCCGGGTTTGGTGTATCGATGGCCCCTTACTCCCTGATTTATTCATAGTGCGAACATTAATACGTCATGAAGTAACTTCTTTTAATTCACCGTATTTCAGAATTATTGCTGTGGAGAGCTTCATCTGGATGTGTTATGTTGAGATGCATATAGTCACATGATGCCAAGCTTGAAGTGATCGGGCTTGGATGTAATTTGCTCGAGGGGGAATGGAAGCATCGTTCCATGCCGAAGCGAGTAGCCTTGAGGGAGTTTCGCTCGAGGCGAGTAGCCGCATGGTGCCGTGCATATAACGACCGGGCTTGAATGCATTCCGTGGAAGGGGAATGGCCGAATGGTGCTGTGAATATAGCCACTGGGCTTGAATAAGTTCCACGTGAGGGCGAATGACCGCATGGTGCCGTGAATATTACGACCGAGCTTGAATGCGTTCCGTGCAAGGGTGAATGTCCAGATGGTGCCGTGCATAGAGTGACCGGCTTGAATGCTTTACGTGCGAGGGAGAATGGACGCATGGTTCTGTTCAAACAGAGACCGAGGTTGAATGCATTATGCACAAGGGCGAATGCTGGCATGGTGTCGTACATATAGCGACCAGGCTTGAATTCTTTACGCTCGAGGGCTTGTCTGTATGGTGTCGGGTCGAAGTGACCAGACTTATGTTTATTCCGCTCGAAGATGAGTTTGTGTATGATGCCAAGCCGAAGCGACCAGGCTTATATTTGTTTCGCTCGAGGTTGAGTTCATATATGATGCCGTGACGGAACAACCGGATTTATACTTGATTCACTCGAG